>CM031378.1:81739257-82339257 GCA_018208015.1 Medicago ruthenica | reverse complement strand
CATGGATTACTAGTTTAATGATCATATTAATCTTCCTAACATTCTTCTGTTTTAGGTCACTGTTAGTTGTTCTTAGTCAAAAATCCGATTTTTGGGCTACTTGATCAGATTGCTCCGAAACTTCCCCAGAAAATCAAAAATTCCGCCCCTCAAAATCCAAATTTCCATCGTTTAGACCCATTTTTGATTTTTCATATTCTTAGAAAAATCCAAAAAAAAATTCATTAGTTTTATTTGATTTTTAGAATTTTTTGGTGATATTTTTCTGATTTTATTTGACATGTTTTTATCATTTTTTTTACTTTGTTTTTTGGTTGTTTTTAAAAGCAAAATTCAAAACTACTGAAATGGGAGAGATTATGATTGCTCATTATACATAAGCATATTTCGGATTATAAAATCCGAACTTAGTTTGGATGTGTTCGGATTTTAGAATCCAAAATCCCATGGACATTTTTGTTAAAATTATAGGACGCGTGAGAAGTAGATAGAGTGGGAAAAGTAAAAGCTCAAACGAGATTGCGCGCTAAAGCCCATTGAAGGCCCACAACCACGGACCATTACAAAATCACAGAATAGAGACGCTGACCCTTAGGGGTGGGCATGGTTCGATTAACCATAAAAACCGAACCGAACCGAATTGTTGAAATGGTTCAGAATAACCGAATGTAACCGTTTAAGATTTGGAACGAACCAAACTGAACCAAAATTATGGTTCGGTTAACCGTTTCGTAACATATTAACCGAACCGAACCGAACCAAATTTAATATTTTGATTTTTTTAGTCCTTTTGCGAATTTAATTGTTTTTTGTCCTTTTTTAATGTAACTGCATGATACTTTCCTTTCATTAGAATGATTAATACTGTTCAAGTGCATAAAACGGTTCATGGTAATTGTTTGAACCTTAAACGGTTAACCGTTTTGTTACCTCTATATTTCAATCCTTTTTTAATGTTATGACTCTCTCTTTGGAACCTACTAAGTTGCTACAAGGCTAAATTTGTTGTTGTAATGTTATGACACTTGATTTGTACTTTGAAACTTTGAAATTGTGATCAATGTAACATACTCATTCATAATACATTGTAAATGTGTTCATCAATCTAAATTTTAGACATGATTTTGTCTCAATACAATGAAGCAAATTTCATTAATTCACTATCATTTTTTGTCTCAAGAAAACAAATAGCATGTCAAACTAAATTGCTAAAACTATAAATAACATTAAAACAAGACACTAGCAAAACAATTTAACTCCGTATCAACATCTTCATAATGTATATCTGCAAACTTCTCTCAACTTCTCACAACTTCTCTCACAGAAATCAGTGCCCAAGTACAAAAAAAATTGGAACATAGTGAACTAATGTTGCGGTTAGATCTTTATCCCAGGTTCCTTTTGCTCATTCATTTTTCAAAGTTCAATGGACAAAGACATTCACATATCTGCATCTTCCATTGGCAGCACCCACACCTGTCCAATTGAAAACATCAGAGCAATTAAATATTACACAGCTTCATCACAAAGATACATAATCAGGACCCAGACACAGACACAATAAGGACAAAAGACGAAAACATACATAAGACGAAAACATACATAATCAGGAACACATACACAGTATAATCTAATTAACTAGCAGAAACAAGTTACAATCCCTACATTATAATCTAATTAATTATGTCAGTATCAGATTCCTAGTTTACTGATGAACACTTAAGAAATGCTACATAACTAGAAATAATTTGAAAAAAACAAAGTGTTTATAGTCTGCAATTCAAACCTGATTTATTTAAATCAGTTTCATTCAGTCTGCACTCATTTGTTTGAATCAATTTCATTTAAAATTGAAACTGATAAAATTATGCATTCACAATCGAAACCTCAACAAATTCTGCACTAAAAATTGAATTTTCTAATATTGTGCATTGTCAATTGAAATCTTTGAAATTCTGCATTCTCAACATTGCGTATTCGAAAAATTATGCTATATCATGTCCCCCGAGTCGCACGGCGTTTTAACCGAAAAAACTTCTTTCGCAATTCATGCTTTTCTGTTTTTATGACCAGATATTTTTTCTTGATTTCCATTTCAAATTGTTCTCTGGACTTTTTATCAATGTGAGGCGATCGTAACACAATATATAACATGAACAAAAATATGCTTAACATTCCCTCAGGGTTCTGTCCCTGTTATCTTCTTAAACATCAAATACATGGAATTCAAGTGTTACCTTTATGATTCAAGTGGATGGTTTTCAATTTTCATCATCTAAGTGAACCAATTCTTGAGATGTTATCTCTACAAAAAAAAAATATATATTAACCAAAGCTGAAAATATGAATCAAAATACACAAGTACACAACATCAACAATATAGATACAAGTAAATTTACCTTTCTCCAATTTAAGGAGAAGTTTTAGCATTTAAAAAGGCCATTAAACATTAAATATATCAAAATTCATATAAGACAAAGTGACAAACCAATCTTCATTTCAAGAAGTTTTGATAAGAGGCACTGACTACATCTCTATTCTCTGTCACATGGGCGCTCTACTGGAAACAGTAACAGGAATGCATGCAGAAAATGGCTTGCTTTCACATGGTTTGTGTGAATCAAACTCTGTCATAAGTGACATGAAGGAACAAAAGTGCAATGGCAGTGTAGTAGGTGGTAGAAGTAATGTTTGCTCTTTTGTTTCTAAATTCAAATCAAATCAGGTCCTGATAGCTTAGAAGTCTATATGAACTACTGGCAAGGTTTTGGTCCTAATATAATTTTGTTGCATGGAATTTATCATAATGTATTGATTCTTAGATAGACAAGGAGATCTATTTGTGGAAACTTGACATCATCACAATCTAAAGTAGCAATTTGCGTCCACAACCACTAAGTTTAGGGGTGGTAGTGTATTAGTTCCATATATGTAAATGCTACAAAGAGATTTTTTTTACTGCTTGCTTCATGTGCTAATTAACTCCTTTACAACACCACCAAAATTTGAGTCAGTATCACTATGCAGAACTAGAACAAACTTCCTAATGTAAATAAACAATGCAATTTATTATACACTATAAAATCCATTAATGGAACCAACTAGTGAAAATAAAATTAATGCAAGTTCATTTAGAGATCCAACAACTGGCTGGTTAGGAAAAGATGGAAATCGGAATTGTTGGTAGCAAAAGAAACACTAGGGGAGTTGCAATTTTGTATAAGAGTAAAGATTTTATTAATTGGATTAAATCAAAACACCCTTTGCATTCACAGAATCAAAAACAACTTAACCCAATAACAACTTCATCTTCTTAAAATACCTTTCATCTCTTAATCAACACTCAATAACAACTTACCATTTTACATATAACTTTCATCTCTTAATCTATTTATTTACTTCAGCTTCTTACTACAATAACAACTTAACCCAAAATCATACCCAGAAACCAAAATCAATCATACCCAGAAACAAAAATCAAACAAAATCATACCCAGAAACCAAAATCAATCATACTCAGAAACAAAATTTTAAAAAAAATCATACCCATATTAACCAAAATCAAGCATACCCATAAACTAATTTGTACCTTAGGACTCTTCAAGTTCTTCAGACCAGGGTTTGCAAAAGATGATTCGAAGAAGAGGTGGAATCACAGAAGAGGTGAAATCAGAGAAGAGGTAGAATTGCAGAAGATGATATAGCTGATAAATGAGGAGTAATCAATACCACCATATTGCAGAAGAGGTGAAATCAAAGAAGATGATCGCAGAAGAGGTTCATATCAATATACGATCATCTATGGATTTCAATTTCAGAAGAGGATTTTGTTTTGTTTTGATTGAAATTGAAATGAAATTAGGGTTTAGAAAAGGGTTCAGTTCATGTGACATGATTTTTGTGTGAAAAGGAATAAGTGATAACTGATATGATAATTGAGTTGTAATGGTTCGGTTCGGTTCATAACAATTAATTGAGTTTAATAACGGTTCGGCTCGGTTAGTGAACTGTCTTCAAAAGAATGGTTTGGTTCGATAACCAAAGTAATGGTTCAGTTAATTTTAGTATGGTTCGGTTCGGTTAGCCGGGTTTTTGGTTAATTTTGCCCACCCTACTGACCCTACAGCACAACATTCCCTCCAGTCACACAGATCAATCAATAATGGCCGTTTGGTCTCTTCTTCGCCCTACGACATGCCCACCCTCACTCTCACTCTCACTCTCACTCTCACCACTACAATCTTCTTCGGGTTTCACTTCAACTAATTTTCGCCAAGTTTCATTTTCAACAATCGCGTACCCTACACTTTCCGTCAAAGTCAAATACAATTACAACGTACAGGTCGTTGTCGTAGACGACGACGAACCCTTAGAAGAAGTCATCCATCGTTTCCGGAAAGAGGTTATTAGGGCTGGAGTTTTTCAAGAATGCCGACGCCGAAGATTCTTCGAGACTCCTCAAGACAAGATCAAAAGGAAAGCCCGAGAAGCTGCTAGAAAAAACCGTAAACGGTATAATTATTTACATCTTCCATTAATTTAAACAAATTTCGTATTAATACTTATTCATGTTAGTGTATGACCATTATAATGTTATTTGTGATAGTAATCCTGATTCAATAATTGTTCTTTTGAATTTTTTTCGTTTTTCTGCTTGTGCTTGTATTATTAGGTGGTCAAGAGCCAACACGAAAATGAATTAAGCTTAGCAGAGATGATGATATTGCGTTGGACATCTGATAAGACTATGATAGGATTAAAAACGACAACACCAGAGAGAGAGAGTTTGGGTTGCACCTATAGTAGAAACAATCGTGGAAACTAGGCTAATCAGGTGGTTTGGCCGTTTGGACATGTAGAGAGAAGACTTATAGATTATGTAGTAAGAAATAGTAAGGAGAGTATTCAATTTACTAGAGGATGAGGAAGACCTAGAAAAACTATAAAAGAAAGATCTAGTGATTAATGAGTTAGATAGAAGTATGGTATATGATAAAACATTAATGCATAGTTTGATCCATGTAGCCAACCCCATTTAGTGAGATAAGAGTTGATTGTTGTTGTTGTACTTGTATTTTGTGGTTTGTGTCCTTTTTGTATGATATGATTCAAGTTATTTTTTTTAATGTACTCATGGTATCTATCTAGAGTGTAAATGAGGTTTAATTTTGAATCTGCACAGCTTTTTCTTTGCTATGAAACTGATATTTGTGTTATAAGAAAACTGTTGTGTATTTATTGGCAAGCATTGTCCATTATTAATTTGCTCTCATGGATATCAGGAGGCCATATTATTCTCCAAATGAGGAAAAGGACGACGATGATGATGAAGAAGAGGATAATTGGGAACTTTTAGATGTTTGATATTCCATATTCTTGAAATTTAAATGTAGAAACAAGCAGAGATGAATGGAACTTTTTGAATAATAGTATTTAACTCTCTTCTATGTTCTCCCCATGCCAAGGTCCTTCTCTGTCCGAAGCTGGTGCTCTCACTACCCTGAGATGTAATTCCCTGGCTCATAACTTTCACTTTACTCCAATTACACACATCAAGGAAAGGAAAATATTGCGTACTCATAGTTTTAAAGATGGCTGCTGATGTTGAATTGCTTGTGCAGACCTTCGTTCTATCTGATTTTTTCTGCTTCATTTTGTTTGTGAATATTGCATATTGCAAAGCCATTAGCGTTTGCACTGTTAGCTTTTATATTGTGTTTTATGGATATTTTCGTTAGGCTATACTTCCTATATGGCGTATTTTACTCGGATTGTTTATTGGTTCTGCTTATTGTTAGTCACTCAATTGACAGAGACAATGTGGTAGGAATTTACTAGCTAGTTCTTTTATTGTTGGCACTTGGCACTAGCTACGTCCTATGTTATAATCTCAACAGTTTATGGACCATTTTTAAATTCCGCTTATACTCAGTTGTTATGAGTACGATGTTCATAATAGGTATTGACTTTGCCAATGGACAAAACCCATGAATGATCTAGCTCAAAAGGTTATGTAAAAAACGTGTATGTGTGCATATACGGTCAAGCTGAGTTATCATCAATTAATTTAATCTCTTAGTTAATCAACTTTGATGTATTCGGATTGTAAAACAGAGATCAACTGAAACACTTGAACAAAATTTTCGAAATATGCTCTAACTTGGCAAGTTGTAAACAATGTCAGTCAGCTCAACATTCTTATGCAGATAGATGATATAGAGAGAGTGAATTAATTGATGGATAACCTTCACTTTCGAGGAATGTTTATTATTTTGTAATAGGGGTACCAAATTTCTCGATCCTTATAATTTTGAAGTCCAAAATGGTGATTCACCTTAAAAAAGTTTCATGTCGTCGACTTATGATGGGGAAAGGACCCCTGAAGATAAAGTTCCCCTTATGTTCATGGTTTTATTGAGTGTTTATAACTTTGTGTGGTTACCACATTGCACCACCGTGATTTTGCAAAACTACACTTTAAAGCTTCAATGGTGATTTTATCAAATTCATCTGTTATTCCAAACATGCCCATTATATTTAGTTATCTTAGCAATTCTTACAAATACGGTCATATAGGTTTACTATATCTCTTATGGAGATTTACAAATTTGATACTGATGTCATTTCTAACATCGTGAGCTAAAAAATTCAAAAACATTACGTTTATTACTGGTATGTCCTATCTGCTCATTGTTTAGTACTCTCCTTCTATTGTTGAGCTATTTGGCAAGAGGTAAAGCATGACAAAAACTGTACGAATAAATAGCAACTAGTAGAGATTTTTTTTTTTTTACGTATAGTAGATAATGTTTAATTTGTTGGGAATACAACCTGAGTAAAACTTAAAAGAGATTATACCACTTACATATTTTTTTCTTTAATGTATTATTGGTCATGCATTATTTTTCTTCTAGATTCCCATTTTCTAATTTTTCACCATCAATTACAACATTATCATTGTTTCTAAGAGAAATGAGAAAAAGAGAGGAAAGAAAAATGTGACTAACGGAGTTCTTAATTGTTTATAGTAGGATTAGTTGTTCAAATTATCCATGTAATATACGTAAAATCTGAAAAAAAATCTTTGTAAAAAAAACACAATTTCTACTACTGTAATTTGAATTCCTTTTATGTTGATCTTATTTTGGCTAGGAATATTGCCACATGGATTTTTTTAAAGATTTGACATTTTTTGCCTCATATTTTTTTTTCTAATAAAGGGTCATGCATAACAATGTAATGTCTCATAGGTTTATTAATGTTGTGTTCACGGGGATTAATTTTGCCATAAAAAAAGACTTAGTGGCGCAACTTGTTGTCCGTTTACCTTTCATTCATGTGTAATTTTCGTGTATATATATTTATAATATATTTTAGGGGTTGAAATAAAGAAAAAATGGTAGAAAAATATGAGGCAAAAAATCACATTTTGAACTCATTTTACATGGAGGAAATTTTTATAATATTCTAAACATTACCGAAAAAATCACTAAATTTTTAAAACATGTAATGATAATTAAACAAATTTAAATTTTACAAAGACTAAAACTCAATGGTAGAAAAATAACGAAGATTAAAAACGAAATTTAATATATTTAGGGTAACTAAAAAATAATTGAAGTCTTTATTTCAAGGATCTTGTTAACGAGTATCCCAAAACATTCTTTAAATATTTCAAAAGAAGAAATTATTTTATAAAAAAGTCATATATTTCATAAAAAGTTATTATTTAAAGGCTATGAAGCCCGGATACTCGAAAATGGAGATGTACCCGTATCAGATACGTATCAGATACCGATACTCCACGGATACTCGCGGATACGTACCCACGAAGTATCCGAATTAATTATTTTAATTTTAAAAAAAATATTTGATCGGATACTTATAAGATACTCCACAAATACACTAGGATACTTATAAGATATTTCAAACATACGTATCCTATAAACGATAGAGTAAAAAAGTGAGACAATGTTGTGAAAATTCAGTGGAAATATATGATTCAATTTTATAAGAAAACTTTACATTATCACATGTATTATTTTTAAAAAAATTGTGACTTTTATAATAATATAATAATGAAGAACAATCAATGTTGGTTTTCTTCAAGTATTTTACATGCATATAAGTCTTAGTATAAAATTTTGTTAACGTATTTTAACCGCATCAGATCCTAAATTTTAAAAATCTCGTGTATTTACGTATCCGTATCATATCGTACCCGCACCGGTATGATGTCCCGGGCTTCATAGTTTAAAGGTGTTAAGAGTGCGGAGACATTTGTTATAATTTCCCTTATTTTAAATGCTATTTGTTCCCATTTTGTTACTTTTTTACTCAATATATATAACTCCGATACTTGTCTTGCCCAGCACTTTCACTTGTTGGTGATAGATTTGGGTTTTTGCATCGCATCGCGTCAATGGCAATGGAAGGTGAAGAAGTTCAGCAGCCACAACTTGTCCTCTCCGACAAGCTTTTCCTTCTCAAACAACACGATGTTCAAGACATCGACAAAGTTCGATTCAAAGAAGATGTTTTCAATTTCGTCAAGGAACATGGTATGTATCCCTCTTATCTCTCTGTAAACCCTAATTCTCTTCACTCTATATAAACCCTAATTTTCTTTTGTTTTCCACAGATATGGTCCCTTTATACGAAACCCTAGTTGCTGATTCCGTTTTGGACATGGATCGTGCCCTTTTGGATTCCATGCGTGCTAAAATTGACGATGAGCTCAAGAAGCTTGATGAAAAGTTAGTCTGTTTCTCTCTCTCTCTCTCTCTCTCTCTCTCTCTCTCTCTCTCTCTCTCTCTCTCTCTCTCTCTCTCTCTCTCTCTCTTCCTTCGTTTAACCCCAATTGTGAATTTTGGATTTTGAATGCACTAGGTTAAATTGAAGAAAATTATATCATAGGGTTTTGATGTTTATTTTTTCAATTAACTATATTATATGAGATTTGCTTATTTGAATTGTACTAATGTATTTGGTAAGTGTTTTTTCTGTTCTTAATTGTTTTGATGGTTGTTGATCTTCCATTTTTTTTTTCTGAGATTGATGTTTGTTATCACTCATTATCGCAACATCTTCTGTATCAAAAAAAAGTATGGCAACATCTTCATCACTTTCATTACTAAGGTTGTAAACTTTGTTGATTAGTTTAGCTTGATGCACAAAACTTACTAGAACTGTGTGCTCACCTAAAGAACAGTAGTACGTACACAAACACTTGAATGAAAAGGCTCAAGTGTACTTAAAACAAAGTAAGATGCTGAATTCCTGTTAAAAAAGTATGTTTGGAGTTCCGAAGAATCTCTAGAATGAAGTTCATGCGATATACTCAATGTCGCCAATGGCTTATGGGCCACCATAATAGCAAGCCTCAAAACATGCCCAGTGAATGGTAGATGCCATGGAAATCACCATAATCAAGGAAAGAAACAGTTTTGGATAATAAATGTAAAAAGTATACATATACCTAAAAATGATGAATAAGTTGTATTTTATATAGTGAAAAAAGTCACCATACATCTATATAGAACTAAGCTTATAGTTGGACGAATATTACTTCATAGACAATTAAATAACCAAGAAAGAAAAGGATCAATAAATACATATCTTAATGGTTCCAATGATGTAGCATCATGTAAATTGTCATTCTTTAATCATTTACAGTGTTACTTGCAATAAGATTAAGCTCAATGACCGTTGTGCCCTGAAAAATCACCAGCCTTTGAGCTGACAGATGAAAATGAGATAATGTTTACCAAAACTTTCATTTTCACTCTGGCAGAGAAGGCACAGTAGCACCATAGTCAATGTCCACATCACTTGTGGAGGCTGCAATGATGCTACCAGACTGAAGATGTCCTATAGTGAACCCTCTTCGTTGCTTTGCTATGTGGCTGTGACTATGAGAGCCACATCTTCAAAAGTGATTCTATCTACTTGTCGCCTGAACTTAGAATTCCTGATGGATGAAATATAGCCTGCCTCTGCCGTTATGATTAATTACCCATTAACCAACATGCCTTCTAGGATATATTTCTCTTCTATTTCAAGATAGAAAACATATATTAGTAAGTTTTAGTGAAAAGATTACAACTCAGTAAGCAAAAATCCAAAACCTAGAATACTGGGAGAATGGAAAATGCAAAGGCTGGGCCAGATGTGTCATAGTAATTGCATTTTTTCAAATCAAAATTCCTTGAGATACAAACTATTATTTGAAAATTTCAAATTTTATTATCCTTGCACTAATGATAGTTCATATGAATGTCTCATTTTAGGATTGCTGATGCCGAGGAAAACTTAGGTGAGAGTGAAGTTCGTGAGGCTCACTTGGCAAAATCCTTGTTTTTCATCCGGATTGGGGACAAGGTATGTATATCTATTATAATTTATTGCTCATTTCCTTCTTGCTGCTGGAATCAAGTTAACACTGTCCTCTATGTACCAGGAGAAAGCCTTGGAACATCTCAAGATAACAGAAACCAAGACTGTTGCCGTTGGGCAGAAGATGGACCTGGTATTTTATACATTGCAGCTTGGTTTCTTTGGCATGGATTTTGATCTCATTTCCAAAAGCATTGACAAAGCTAAAAGGTAATTCTTTGAATCTCAAATATCTCTAGTTATATCCTTTGCTATAATTTTCTGTTAAGAATGGGTTGTCTAACTGTTTGCACCATATGACAGCTTGTTTGAAGAAGGTGGTGACTGGGAAAGGAAGAATAGGCTGAAAGTGTATGAAGGCCTCTACTGCATGTCCACTCGAAATTTCGAGAAGGCTGCCGCATTGTTCTTGGATTCTATTTCAACGTTTACTACATATGAACTTTTTCCCTATGACACCTTTATATTTTACACCGTTTTGACAAGCATCATAACATTGGATAGAGTTTCCTTAAAGCAAAAGGTACTTCTATTTTTTTGATGTCGCCTTTACACCATTTATCTTTTCTTTTAACTGTTGTTTTGTTGTTTCTTGGCAAGTAAGTATTAACTAAACTAATTTGCATCAGGTAGTGGATGCTCCTGAGATCTTGACAGTGATTGAAAAAATTCCACATCTTTCAGAGTTTTTGAAATCCTTATATGGTTGTCAATATAAGTCTTTCTTCTCAGCATTTGGTGAGTAGACATTGTTCGAATCTCAGTAATTTTCTGTGACATCACAAGAGACACTTTGTGCTAAGTTAATTTTTTGGGTTGTTATAATTTGAGAACAAGTGCTGATAAATAATTCATTCCTATCTTTTTGCTTCTATGTTGATATATTTGTTTTATTTTGAAATTCATCTCAGCTGGCCTGACAGAGCAAATTAAGTTGGACCGCTATTTGCATTCACACTTCCGGTATTACATGAGAGAGATCAGAACTGTCATTTATTCCCAGTTTTTGGAATCTTACAAGAGTGTGACAATTGAAGCCATGGCAAAAGCGTTTGGAGTATCCGTGGATTTTATTGATGTGTAAGTGAATGCATCCCAAATGACTTGGTTTTCTTTCAGTATTTTGATTAGACTTGCAATGTTGTGGGAGGCAACTCATTACATTTATTTGTTTCCAGGGAGCTATCACGTTTTATCGCAGCTGGGAAACTTCACTGTAAGATTGATAAAGTTGCAGGCGTTCTTGAAACTAACCGCCCTGATGCTAAGAATGCTCTTTACCAAGCAACCATTAAGCAAGGAGACTTCTTGTTGAACAGGATCCAGAAATTGTCTCGTGTGATCGATCTTTAGGCCATTTTATGTTTAAAAAGTGTATTGAATTGAAAGCAGAGATACCGACAGTACCGAGGACCATCTGTTGAATGCATTTTACTAGGTGGAGGCATGAGGCATGACATTTCAGTAGTCCATTTGATTTCCAAATTAATGAACATACAAGCTGGTCGAATCATCTCAATCAATTTCAAGTTATTTTTTTGAACGGTTTAATTATTTTTGTGATGAATTTTAGTGTTTGAGCGCATACTTATTAGATATGCTATGATTGAGTTTCTCATTTTTGTTTTATCATTGAGCTTGCTCACTGCCTAGGCGTGATTTCCTTACATCTTTGTTCGCTAAATTCATCTTAGGGTGCTTGCCACTCTTCTCCGCCCTCAATTTTCATGTTAATATGTTATTTGCTGTTGCTGGATACCTGATTAGATCTTGTTCACGTCTAGCATTGCTGTGCTTGAATAGTGTGCAGTATTGATCACGAGCTGTATTGTCCTTACACGAGAGGTCAAAATGCCATAATATAGCCTGCCATCTGTGTTATTACTTACCTGAAAAAACTTCTAAATTGTAACTTCCGTCCTCCCTTGTCTTGACTTGAGGATAGTCTAGTTTTGTTTATTTCCCAAAAGCACGAGAATTTCTTTGGGAACAAACCTACTTGTGAAGGAAGCAAATGCAGTACTAATAATATCTTAGAACTTCCGTATCCATGAATGATATATCCATAAATCATCAACCTAATGACCGGTTACATCAAAAGGGACACATACTCTTAAATAAATGAATGGCCTTGGATGAGACGAAATTGCGGACAATATAGCTACTGACAACGAGATTACAAAAAACATCATACTTACCCCTGTTTTGCACATAAGTGTATCCAATATAAAATCACCTTTATTTTTTTTACTCCAATCAAAATTTTATGAATCCCCGTGTTAGAATCTGATAAAAAGAAGTAGACTTTGTTTTTTTTTTTAAAAAAAAATAAAGGCTAATCTAGTTGTTGTATAGTAGTAAATCGATAAGGGTATTAGTTTTTCAAAAGTATCCATATAATTATTAGTTTCATATTTCACTAATCACTATCTTTTTTTTTTGTACTCTTTTAACCAATTTTCATAAATTAGACTAGAAAAGAAAGTTATCCTTCTAATATATAAAATAAATATTACATAAAATATAGAAGTATTACTATAAAAGAAAAAGTTAATAAAAAGGAGTTTTATTTATAAAACAAACAAACAAAACTCAAAACCAAAATTCTTATATTAGTCATATTGAGTAAAAAAAAAATGAGAGAGAAAATAGACAAGTTATCCAAAATCCAAAAAAATGAAGTTTGGCCAACCATGGTTGTGAGGTCACCAAAACGCAGAAATTAAAGTGTAAGAGAGAATCACAACGTGGCTTGTGCGCCACACTTTACAATATGAGCCATTTCAGTGTAGTGTAGTTAATGCAGTTATGTTGCCCCCTATCGTCGTTGATCTCAACGACATTAAACATAAATTCTCCGTTCAATTTCGTCCTATTCAACGTTCCTTTCAGTTTTGGGTTCGAGCCATTGATATTTACACCGGATACAAGGTTCCTCTCTCTCTCTCTCTCTCTCTAACCTATGCATGCTTCAATAATTGAATTTGCTTCATTTTCTCGAATTTCAGGTTTTTCAATTGAGAGTCAATTTCGTGAAAGATGCACAGAAGCAAGAAGCAATGTGGGAAAGACAGCACGAGCTTGCTGCCGATAAGATTTTCTCTATGTGCTCTGACCTTGGTGGTTTCTTCCTCAAGGTTTTTTTTTTTAATTGCTTTTCTCATTTTCAATTTTATATTTATGAATTGCATTTTCTGAACTTGTTTTGTTGATTTTTATTGTGATTTTTGTATTCAGATTGCGCAAATTATAGGGAAGCCGGATTTGGCACCGGCTGCATGGGTGAAAAGGCTTGTTACGCTCTGTGATCAAGCTCCGGCAACTTCTTATCACACTGTTAAACTTGTGCTTGAGAATGAGCTTGGACTCAGTATTGATGACGTGTTTGATAGATTTGATGTTGAGCCTCTTGGTTCTGCTTCAATTGCTCAGGTTTCTTTCAATCTTGTTTGTTTATTTATTTATCCCTCAACAACTTGTGTTTATACATCTTATGGTGATATGTTATGATACTAGTTGTGGACAACAATTTAAGTTTACCGGAGGGTTTATTATACTATGAAGCACTAATACAGACACCAGACACTGAAGACCGAACACAACACTGAAACATCGACACTAGTAATAATTTGAGAAAATATAAATAATTGAATGTAACCACATGTGTCGGACACCAGTCCCAGGACACACTTCAATCTTGACTGTGCTATTTAACTCAGCTAGTATACAGAGTGGCTGGTTCTACTTCGTAGGCCAATTTAACACTCAAGTTATTGTGTAGCTGAGGAGCTTATAGTATTTGGACCAAAAGGAGATACATAATTGAAAATAATAGAGGGGGAATGAATGGTAACACCTTTGGGAACGGGGTTTGTGGTGCTCACCTACCTGTGTGACTTGCAATAATGTTAAGTCATATTTTCTGTTGCAGTGTCCGAAGATAACCTGTTTATTCTAGACTGACATCTTTGTTGTTTGTGGGTTGTTTGTCATGGGTGGTATTTGACCGGGGTTGAGTGGCTACCGGATTTTCCCAAGTACTTTTAGTAAAATTCAAGTAGATCCGCCATAGAGCTGGTGTGTAACCAAAAAAAAAAACCATAGAGCTAGTGTGATGATTGGGAGGGTAATAACTGAGGTATATTTGAATGGGTGGACTGGTGAAGTTGGGGGTATCAGTTGCTCGGTTAAGGCAATCGGAGAATAGCACGGGGCCATGGTCACAATTCACTATCATATGATATAGTGGCTGATGCATATGCAACAGTTCTTAGATTGTTCTATACATTCATATATATGTTGTATAGGTACTCTTTTGAAGTAAAGCTTGGTTAGTAAGCATCAACTATGCTGTCTATCTCTGTGCATTTACTTTTAAGTGCTTAATTTATGTTAATCAAGGATGACAATTTGGTTGTGTTGGATATTAAACAAGTCCTGCTATGTGTTCTATTTTCACACCTTTGTTCTTTTTCTTATTTAAATTTCTATTTTATTATTCCAATGCTATTCAGTCTAATCGGTGGCTGAGTAATTTTGAACATGTTAATTAGCTGAATTTTGCATGAACAATTGTGTTTCAAAATTTTAACAGGTTTTACATTTCCAATGCCCAATATTGATTTTTAGCAGCGTAGATCTGTTTTCTTAATAGAACTAGTATTGAAAACATTTTGTTGTTTCTTGGGGTTCATATTCATGTTTACATGACATATAAATCCTCACGAGGGTGATTACTTAGTAAAGTTTGTGTTACAGTCATAAATCTTTTTAAGATTTGGTACCATGTAACTGATATGTCTTTTGTAATAGGTTCATAAAGCAAGACTGAAAGGTGACAAAAGTGATGTTGTTGTCAAGGTAATTGAAGTAGAGAAATCTTATGAATGCATGGCATAGTCAACTTCTGATTCTGATTTACTTTGCATGCAACAGGTTCAGCATCCTGGAGTTCAGGATCTGATGATGACAGATATCCGTAACTTGCAAGCTTTTGCTTTGTACATGCAAAAAACAGATATCAAATTTGATCTATATTCGGTGACAAAGGAAATGGAAACACAGGTGTAAATTATTTCATTGCAATATTTATTATACATGTCATGTATCAGATTATTTGATTCCCACTTATTTCCTTCCTCCCTGTTTTGTGGGTTTGTTGACTGATAGCATGTTAATCAAGGTTTTACAACTCGAGAGTTTACCTCAACTCGTTTTACCTATGTAAACTCGAATCGTAGACTCAACTCGTAAACTCGTACGAGTTTACCTAAAATTAAAATTATATAAAATTTATTATATACATGACATATGTAAGCTAATATAATATTGCAAATAGGTCAATAGTGCAAAACATGACTTAATTATAAAGACAAAATATACATTATGTTCAACTTAGCATCAAAATACAAAATTAACTTGTAAAATCATAAGTTTCATAAGACTCTAAACCATCCAAAAAAGCAAGTTTCACAAGTTTCTAAAGTTGTTAATAAACCTATCCAAAAAATAAACTAGTTAATTTCTTCAAAAGTTCAATCCTTCTAAAGTTTCATAACATCATTATCACCGGTGTCTTCATCTCCAACTTCATCAAATTCTTCTCCAGATGATAAATGGTTTTCAATTTAGAACCAAATACATGGCATAAACTCACTTCAACATTAATTTCAGTACCTTGGGCTTGAAAAACAAATTGGGTTTTGAAAAAAATGGACCCAAAATAAAATAAAAAAGTGTTTTTTAAACGTAAACTCGGTCGAGTTTACACGAGTTTACCGAGTTTAACACGTGTTAACTCGGTCAAACTCGTCAAACATTCCGATTTCACCAAAAACCGAGTTTACCTTCAAGTTAACAAATTTTCAGCACCTAAAAACGTAAACTCGCGTTAACACTCGATTTGTGGAACACTGATGTTAATCAAAGAAGGAACACATTATTGGATTTGTTTTTCATTTTCAAATTAGTGTAGTATTTCCTATTAGAAACAATCTGTACTATTTACTATGTAACTTCACTTGTGAGGTGTATGACATATGAGTTTTTTATGTGATTCATACTAGAAACATGATGTGGATTAAAATGAATAATATACGATCGAGTGGACTAAGTTACCAACATATCTTCCCAATAGTATCCGATTTGTTTCTTGTGCTTTCAAATTCATTTCGTTTCTCGTGCTTTCTAATTCAATGAGTCACATTAAACCCTTGTTCTCCAGAGACAGGATGCTACACTTCCTTAATTTCACCCACGGTAAAAAAAAGAAGGGAAAAAGTAAACTGTGTTGTATTATTCGAGGATGGTGATGAAAGAATGGATGATACTCCGATAAAGAGGAACCACCCCTAGCCTAAATTTTATAAACATAGGAACCCCTCTGATATAACAAAAGTAAGTAATAATGTTCATCACCCTTACCCTAAGTCCCTAACAGAACTTCCCCCCATATTCCTTCCCACCTTTCCTGCATACGTGTATAGATGACTTCTCACTTCCCCCTATCTCCCAGGTATTCTTTGTCCTCCCCTTTTGGCCACATTGCTCTCATACATTGCACATGAACTTTACCAAACATAGGTCCATGCCCTATGGCTACTTGGGCGGTTAACATTTGGTCCTTTTGTGGGTTTGATTGTCTGGAGGGTCTAATCATTTTGAAATATATATTGGAGCATTTTATGACTGAATCTCAACAAAATAAATCTCAACTAAATGTTTGTTAATGAGGTGATTGTAGTGCCTGAGCGAATGTTTGTTTAATTATTGAGTGTAATTTGAACCTCAACCTGGCCTAACTTTACGAAAATATTGCTTGCATATATATTTTTTTATTACATTGTCTTGCTAATGAATTTTTTGGAAGGAAAAACAATTTAGGCTCTAGCAGGTCAGTTTTTATTACATATTTTTTGTAAAAATACAACTTACCACTTATTTAAAAAAAAATCACAGCAAGCTCCTATTTTTTCTAGATAAAGAGCAAACTTCTCTTTAATTAACATGTAAATCTGTTTAAACTAATGGACTAAAGTCCTTTATCTGTATATGACAGCAATTTGATTCTTAGTGAGTAAATAAAACTGACTAAAACCCTTTGCTACCCTTTAGTTTATCGTCTTAAAATTAAGAGTAAATCATTGAGCTTCTTTTCTATGGTTATAGCTTCATGGTCATGTTAATATTGTGGTTCTTCCAGCAATCTACCATGACTAGTTCTGAACTTCTACATGATAATTATTGTAGATTGGATATGAATTTGACTTCATGAGGGAGGCCAGTGCAATGGAAAAGATTAGAAAGTTCTTGTATAAAATAAACAGAAGGGCTCCTGTTTTGGTGCCAAGAGTTATACGAGATATGGTTACTAGGTATTCAGCAAATCATCTTACATATTCTGTAGATAATATTAATAATGTACTAGAATGCTTAACTTAATTATTTTCAGAGAGTGTCGACAATTTATTTATTGGACTCGGAATAAGCTTGTCTCCAAAATGACATGTTAAATGGAAGTTGGTCTTAGCATTACTAATTTCTTATTCCATGCATTTTATTTCTTTGCTTACTATTTTTGCAGTTAGATATTTAGGGTTTTGGACAATATATTAACAGTAAAATAATTAAAAAGTGTGAATGGTGATGCACTATAAGTTTGTGCGCGTAGCTGTTATCAGGATCTATAAGTATATGCTGTGAATGTCATCGTTATCTTTTGAGCTCTCTATGCCAACCGCTATATGTTATGAAAGGCCTTTATTGATAAAAAAACAAGGTTGAATTGAAAACAATGAAAAAAATAAATTCAGTGCTGAAACAGTCTTTTTATGCTACACAAGAAATCTTGGTCAAATGGCCAATAAATGTACAAATGTTTTTTATGTATTCGTTTGATTAAGTCTTTATTCAGATGCATTGGTTCACATGTATTTCATTGTAATGAGATATTTTTACTATGATGTGCTTCTTTAATTGTACAGAAAGGTCCTAGTTATGGAATATATTGACGGGATTCCAATAATGAACCTTGGTGATGAAATAGCGAAGAGAGGCATAGATCCTCATGGTAAGGTTGCAGCTGCCGCAAAGCAGTAAGCTCCTGACCTATCTTGAAAGCAGTCCTGTACACCCTACTTATGTTTTGGTTAATAACTTATACATGTCCAGTACTCTGACTTATGACATTTGCTTGTAGTTTTCTTGTCTATTTTGAATCATCAAAGTAAACTTATTCATTCGTTGTTTTCTTCATTACCTTCTTTCATGTAGTTTAACTTCTATTTCCTTTCTTCCTAATTCCAGTCACTTTCTTACTCTCCTCCTCTGCCCATATCTTTTACCCATTTTCTCTCCACACTATCTTTAACTTATTTTAATTTCGTTGCACAACTAGCTTCACTTTTATTCTCCCCATCAGCAAGTTAGTCAGTTATGTCATGGAAAGTTGCTTGGTACTAGTATGATAGTAACCCCATTTTCTTGAAGCTTAGTAAGCTTTAGCTTGAGGGAGAGTGTTAGAATATTATAAAGTATCTTATAATATCTTTATATTTTGAGTATCTTGGTTTATCTCGTAGGATCACTTTGTAATCTTAGGTTATCTCCTAGGATTGATTTTTATTACTTAGGTAGTATTATGATTTGTTTCCCGATTTCTCTATTTTCTTAGGATTAGGAAACTTGTATCTCTCTATGAATAGTGGTTTGTGTTTGGCCTTTTGTATCAAGCTACTACCAAGTTAGTATCAATTTACTACCAATAATCTGAAAAGCTCCAATTATTTCTCTCATCCTCTTATCTAAAACCCACAACGTCAACATAATCTATACATTTAAACTATAAATTTGATGTAAACTACAAATAACAAATATGTTATGCTTCTGACGATGATTCTCTAATCAACAAGTGGTATGACTAAAACAAATGTGATGAATCTTGGCGTTCATTCATCTTTCTATAAATTTGATTGCTTACCTAAATAACTTCGGTTAATGTCATAGATTTATGTAATATAAAGTGGACAGTTGAGTTTAATAACAGTAACACCAGCCTTTTCTGAAAGATTTATTACAAGGATTGTTTTCCATACTTATGTATGTAGTTTCAAGTATATTACACCATTAACATTCTTATGGACCTGCAGGAAAATTCTTCAAAGTTTGACTCTAGCATATGGTCAAATGATTTTGAAAAGTGGGTTCTTCCACGCGGATCCTCATCCAGGAAATATCCTGATTTGTAAAGGATCAGAGGCAAGTCATCACTTATATTTCTTTTCATTTCCTTCAGTGTTATTTCATCTCTCTATGGACGAGTATCCTATTGTTTATTAAATCGGTGTTTTAATCAAGAGGAATCACATATGGAAAAGACTTGGGGGTAGAAAGAACATTGATGTTTAGTTCTAGATATTGATGCCTAATATAATTTTTAACTTTTAACCACCCTAATATTAGTATTTTTCCTGTAGTCAGGTTGCCTTGCTAGACTATGGACAGGTGAAAGATCTCCCGGAGCAATTGAGGCTTGGTTATGCTAATCTCGTTCTTGCAATTGCTGACAGTGATCCAGCAAGAGCTTCAGAGAGCTATAGGTACGGTTATTCTTATACTCTTGTATATCAAATGCTTCTTCTCTTATATTGTAGAAAATAATAACAGAAATAAATAACTTCACAACTGCCAAGTTACAAACTGCACCAGTTGTTTTGCTGGGAATAAATAATGAAAGCGAGGAGGAAATAGTTGATGTAGAATATGATTGATGTCCGAAGTAAGAAGAGTTTGCTGGGAATAAATAATAAAAGCGAGGAGGAAATAGTTTATGTAGAATATGATTGATGCCCGAATTAAGAAGAAACAGAAATATAGATATGATGGTAGGGGAGAAAAGATAAAGTGTTAGGATACAGAATATAGGTCTATTGGAGTAGCTAAGAGTTGGTTAGTAGAAGTTAGTAAGTTGATAAGTTTGTTAGGTAGTTGTTAAGAGTTGTTATTTTCATTTTGATTATCCTCAGAAAGTCATTAAATAGCCTTCAATTGGTAGAGGGGAGGATGGCTTTGAATAATTAAATTTAGTGACTAGAGAATGCTCTAGTGTGAAAGGAGAGTGCTCCTTTGGGGTAGCCTTGAGTGCAATGTTATCATCTTCATTGTAAACCTTTTGTATCTTCTCTTTCAACCCTATTATCCCATTCAATTGATAGTAACATAAAGATATTCAAATTCTTCTTTTCTCATTTTTGTTTATCAATCTTTATTCTAGTTAGAATCATTCTCCTATTTATTCATTTCTGCCCAGTTTTGGGAATTCTTTCCATATACCAAAAGTAAGGTTCTTAACATAAAGGGAATATTGGAAAGCACGGAAAATATTATTTACTTAATCCTTCACAAGTAATACTAAATTTGATGGTCTTCTCAATTTATCTTCCCTGAAATTGAAGGCACAAGCCCTATATTAATATGAAATCCTGATTGAATTGTACCGTAAACATTAGTCGCAAAATCTTATGTTCATAGTATATTCCTTTGTCAATGACCTTCCTAAAGCTAAATTTGTCTTCTTTCATTGTTACCATCACTATATATAGATATTAATATTTCACCATAAGGGATAACTGCTAAATCAACTTAGATTATGTGAAATATGGACTTCATTGAAGGAAAGTTGACTTCTTAACGTCATAATTTCAAATTGAGAATGATAGCTGATTGGTGGCTAATGGCTATATTCAAATGCAATTAACTAACTAGTTTTACTCTTATTTTGCAGGGAGCTTGGTATAGATACGTTAAGCAAATGTGAAAATGAGCAACAAGAAATGCTTAAGCTGGCACAGACAATGTTTGATACAAAATTACCTCCTGGTGTGAAAATGCTGCAACCGTTTTCAGAAGAATCTTCAATTAAAAAAATTGCTGTTCAGGTACATTCTAGAGTAGAAATATCGACAAGATTACACATCCTTGATGTGACACAGACATTAGCTATTAAATATGCTGCTTAATCTATATTAGTTGAAGTTTTTATTGTAAGAAGTAAGAACAATTTGGTTTTATAATCAGGGGATAGGACAGTGTAAAAATTTGCCAGGTCACTTTGTTGCACATTGAAGTTAAAATCACGTGATTGAGAAGATATGCAAAGAAGTTAACCCAAGGAAACTAAGGGGGAAGGAAAATTGCTGTTTTTAAGGGATTTGTAAATTTCATTAATTCTTTTTTGGCGAATCTGTGTTTTTCTGTGTAGCGTAATATTGCACTTTTGAATTTCACACTAGCTAAAATATGAAAATTCTAGTCTCTTTTATCTATGAGTTTTTTGGCACTGGCAGACCTTCATTTATAACTCATTAACAGATTAGTAGATGGAAATTTGTTCACACAAATTAGTGTTTTTAAATAAGGCCACGCCAATTGATGTATACATATAAACAATATTTATAGTCATGAAACAAGCAGGAAATAACTTGTTAATATTTTATGCTGATACCTTTTTATCACTAAATATATATTCCTGTGCCTGGTTATGGCAGGCTTTTCCAGAAGAACTGTTTTCTATACTTCGGACAGTGCATCTACTGAGGGGACTTAGTGTTGGACTTGGAATCAATTATTCATGTGCAGAACAGTGGAGACCCATTGCTGAAGAAGCTCTGTCTCAAGCTGGCAGATTTAAAGGTGCCACTGTAACTCTTGCTTAAAATGGAAATTCGAAGTAATATTATCCATGTTGGAATTAGTCAATTTAGCATGTGAACCATATTGATTTCAATCCTGAAAATATATATGGACTATATAGGGACTAGTTTTAACATGAACAAATATTGGTGTAAGAACTCCTAAAAAAAAACATAATAATAATTGGTGTAAGAAAAACATAACAAATATAATATAAACTAAAATCCAAACATGGACCAAAAGGTATATACTACTGAACTTAAAAAGTTATTTAAGCCAATATTTGTATAATATCTTTTTATCACAAACATTTGTATAATATCTATTGCCATTTCAAATTGGAATGCGTCACATGTTTTTTATTTCTTATTATGTATATTTTATTTGTATAATCTCTGGTGTAACTCTTTCTTATTACGATATCTCCCTTTTCTACTAAACAAGCTATATCTAATTCCGAGCTCACTTGTCATTTTCACAGGTAAAAATGTTAAGCACAGAGGTATAATTCGTGGTATAGTAAAAACATTATTTTGGAGAGACTAAATAGGTAGGTATGGATCAACCTGCATTCGGCGTTGATTGACTGGTAAATTTTGTGTGGCATTGAAGAAATGTAAATTCATCTTCAATATGGCATGTAAATTTGACATTGATGGCGAGGCGATCACAAGTATAGGTGTTTCGGTGTGTCCGTGATTAGTTTTTGGAAATTAAAATGTTTTGGGGATTGCACTTGAGGTGTTTTTAGACAAGACCAATTGCATTACCATCATTTGAAATTTTGCCATCTGTATATTTCAGTGCGCAACATGAATTTTCGTATTATTAGGTTGAGTACTATCTCAAAAGCTATTGTTCTTCTTTTTACATGCCAATTACTCAAATGGAACTGATTAAAACAAAGGGTCCGATACAGTCGGTCTAAAGCAAACTCCTCCCACTAACAAAATTACTCAATACTGAACTGGCATCTGCCCTAAGAAGCTTTACAACATGGTATAGTCTATCTATGGTTTGCAAAAATAGAATCTTACATTCTGTCGCGTCGAATTTCGGATATCAAGCTATTGGGAAGCGTTGAATCACTAATTTTAAATCACGACTGAACTTTTAATTTTTCGGGGAGAAAAGGAAAAAAGTTCGAAATTACCTTTAAAAAAGAGATTTTAGGTTCGAGAGTCGATTATGCGAGGGGAAAGTATTAGCACCCCTCACATCCGTTGTACTCAACGGGAACCTCTTAGTCGGCTTAGGCTTAAAAATGTTTCCAAAGTTTTGCTTGCATGTTTGAATATATAAAAAAGGGAAAAATATGATACGAAGGGAAAAAAAGAGATAAAAACAAACGAAGGGGAAAAAAGAAAGTTTTTATTAACGGGTTTGACAAGATGTCGATCTTGCTCCTACGTATCTCCCGGTAGTCGGAGAATTCAAAGCGTACGTAGTTCTTTGGTAGAAAAAGTTTGTATGTTGGTTTGTTTTAATTAAAAAAAGGATTTGACGACGCACAGAGGCGTAAAATGTTTAAATGATAAAGACGACGAACGCACATTAAGGCGATAAACTCGCGCAAGGCGTAAAAGTTTTAAAGATAAAAAACGAGCGCACATTAAGGCGATAAACTCGCACAAGGCGTAAAAGTTGGAAACGAAGGCGCGAAAGGTTCGGATTGACCACGAGGGCCAAGAAAAGGTTAAAATGGTCACAGAGGACCAAAGAAAGGTTAAGCGTGCTAGACGCGTCGAAGGTGGAATGACGATTGCCCGAACGACGAGACATACGTCACGCATTCGTGCAACCGAGGTTTGGGGAGACATACGTCAAGCCATTCCTTTTTCATTCAAGTTTTGTTTTGTCGAAACTCGGAGAAATCTCAAAGGGAACCAAAACACTTGGTTAAAAAGAAAGTTGTAAAAAAAGAAATCACGAACAAATTTGTTGTTCGAGTTTATTGAAAATCATGAACATTACTTGTTGCCTAAGTTATTGAAACTCAAGAACAAGCGTAGTTCAAGTTTGAAAGATGAACAAAATCATAAAACATGCATAAATTTGGAAAGTGCAGAAGTTCGGCTCAATTCGAGTTTGGTTTAAAAAGAGTGAGCAAGCTCGGCTCAAGTTCATGTTTTGATTGAAAATCATGAACAATGTTGTTGTTCAAGTTTGGTTTTGAAAATAGAGAACTTAGCCTATTGCTCAAGCTTGATTTTGAAAAATTCTAGGACATAACTTGTTTTGCAAGTTACCCAAAATTGAATGCACGAACTTGTAAAATTTCCAAAGTTGTGCAATATTCTTGATGTGTTTGAACAAAAATGCATTTTAACACTCTTTAGGTTCTGAATCAAGGGTTGGAACCCCAAAAATTTGGCATTTGGAAGCCTGATTCATATTCTGAGTTTCACATACTTCGCAGAGCAACCAGAACTTGGCTCTGCGAAGTCAGGTTCTGATGTGGTCGCACTGCGAACAATACTTTGCTCTGCGAAGTATGCGAAATTTTGAACTCAGAAGCTGTTTCTGAACAGGAGTTCAGAAACTGCTCCTGAGCAAGCTTCAGAACCTAAAGGGGGTTAAAAAGCTTTGCAAATTTGGAAGAAAAGGAGTATAAAAACTCAGTTTTAATGCTTGGCCCCTTTGAGATTCCTTTTGAGTTTCAAAAGGGGTTTTTGTGCACAAAATGAAATTAACCAAAACAAAAGATGCAAACAGCAAGCAAAATGAAAGATAAAGATTATAGGATACTTACAGAACTCCTAGCAATGCTTGTGCAAGAGGTAGGAAGTGGCTTGCTTGATTGATTAGAGGTTATGGACAAACAACTCTAATTGGTTTTGCTTTGAGTATGAACTGTTTTGCTACTCTTTCAATGTTGTAATGTAATGGTTTTTTGGTGTAAATTTCGTGTGTGTATTGTGTGTGTATATGGCTGTTAATGGATTGTGAATTGGTGTTTGATCCTTATGCCTTGCATTCCCTTTTATAGGCCAAAAACCAAATTTATGCAATGATGAACAAATCCTAGAACCTAGCTGATTTGTGGGCTAAAATCAGGCTAAATCACTTTGCATTTAATGTTAAAGGATAGAAATTACTTTGCCTTGTGCCAAGGGTCAAGACCTTGACTGATTTCAGCCACAAATGCAGCTGATTCTAGAATGCAATGATGAGAGAAAACTGAAAAACAGGGCAGCTTGAAATTGTGTGATTCTTGGGATCAATCCTTGTAATCTTGGAAGGTCAAGCAAGGAAAACGTGTACTGCCATGTACAGAGAGGTTGGGGGAAGCAAAAAGAGCATGTGGGCTGGTGTGTGGGAGGAGAAATCCAGCTGAAAACAGGGCACACCAAACAGCTTTTTTGCAAGCAAAACCACTTATGTTTGACTGGTTTTGGTGGAGAAATAAGGAAGGAAAGGGATCAAGCAGCTGGCTGACAAGCTCAGGTTGGATGATAGGTCAATTGGGAGGGACAAGAGCTGACCAAGGGCAGCCAATTTGATTGAGCACATGCTAGGTTGGATGAAAATCCTTCTTACTTTTACCTTTAATGTCACACCTTTGATTCTTGCTTTGTGCAGTCAATTTGCCACAATTGATGATCATAACAATAATAGATAATAATAACAATAACTAAAATGAAAACAAAAGCAAGATAAATAAAAAAATAAAAATTCTGCAGAAATTTCGCAGAGTTCGCAGTGCGAAGGCAACTTCGCAGTGCGAACTCCCCTTTTTTGTGAATTTTTGTTTTCTTTAAAATAAAAATAAAAGATAAAAAATAAATAAATAATAAAAACAATAATGATAATGGTGGAGGATGCAAATAACAAAGATGGTAAATGATAAAAATAGAAATGATAATAGTAAAAATAATAAAATGATGAAAAAGGTTAATAATACTAGTAATTAGAAATAATGATAATAAAACATTAATAATAAAAGGATAATAATGATATTATTAAATGAAAAATATAATAACAATAATATTAATAACAATGATGACAATGATAATATTTAATAAAAATGATAGTAATGCAAATGGTGAAAAGTGTAAATAAAATCCAATAACAAAAATGAAATAATAAAAAGTAATAAATGATGAAATAATAAAAGATAAAACAAAGAAAAATATGAGTCAAAAAATGGGGTATGACACATTCAAATTACAATTTCCTTTCATTTTATTCAGATCAAGTTGTAAAATATACATATATATTTTATGTCCTAAAATCAATACTAAATATTCAAATCAGTGTCTATAAATTAAAAGTTGTTATAGAAAATAAATTCCCGAAGTATTTGGCATAGTCATAGACTATCACTGTTCCTATGAGCATAGCTCAAGGCAGGGACAATGCATTGTTATATGCAGGGGTCGAAGTTCGAACCCCAAACACCACATTTATTAACCTTAAAATGTGAACTATGTCCACTAGACTATTTAACGAACAAAAACTATCACTAAAAGACACATTCATATTTTTGATGAAACAAAGTAGACAATTAGATGAGGCACACCACTATCTTTCATGAAGATTTATAATGAAATTTTGTATAATCTATCGAATATTGAATTTCAGATTTAAACCTAAATCACAAAGATTGGTCATAGACTATCGTTAAAAGACACATTAGATGAAGCACACCCTAAGATCAGAGAATACCACCAACTTTAGTGAAGATTTATAATGAAACTTTTGTATAATCTATTGATTCCGGAATTTTAGATTTAAATCCAAATCACATAGTGTGTGAGCGTAATGTACCACGTATAATACATTTATATATTGAGAAAATAGATTGTAGGTTTTACAATAAGGAGAAACAAGTGGAACTTCAGCTTTTTCCTTCAAAAAAAAAAAGAAGTGTAACTTAAGCTTCTATTATGAAATAAGAATATAATATACCAATTTACAAATGATGTGTATGACAAAAAATGTTGGTCTTAAATCGTAATTTTAGTAGTGAAAAGTTATCCCTTTATAGGTTTTGAAACTATTAACAAAACATGTTATTATTATACACTTTAGCTTCACTTTCTATTTTTTGAGTAATAAAGTATTGGAGGAATTGAGAGAAAGGAGAGAAGAGGTGCAGATTCAACTCAACCAGTCCAACTGAATTTTCCTAGGGATAAGTAAATCAGTCTTTTATTACCAAAAAATAAGTAAATCAGTCTTTTATTACAAAAAAATAAATAAATCAGTCTTTAATCAATGAACTGCAAAACAGATTAATTGTTATGGAAAATTGGTCGGGCAACAAAAAACATTCAAAAATCATAAGGAAAATTCAGTCTACAACAAAGTACACAACGAAAATTCAGTTTTTCTTTTTCGGAGAATCCATGATACCAACTGAACATTGTCAACTACTATGTAGTCAGATATTGTCCAACAATACGAAACAAGTACTGTTCTGATTCGTCCATTAACCTAAGATGAAGCATTGGAGGAGTCAAAACTTTTCTTTCTGACCAATAGACAAGTGATTCTTGAAGGATTGGAATTTGTGTTATCAAGACAACATGTAGCCCGTCCTTTCCCACATCCAATCCAGATGCATCAAGCAAAACATGCCAATAGTTTCTATGAGCCTCAGAAGTCCAATGCATTTTCCCATTCACATCTGCTTCATAAGCAAATAAACCTTTTGGACTAATCTTACATCTCCTCCTAAAATTTTGACTTAGCTGAGACCCTCTAATCCTTAAATCAAGCCATGTCTTTGGTGCTGGGATAACCTTAGACTTCTTATGAAAAGCAAATTCTTTAATATAATCCTCTTGTGCACCAAGTATAGTCATGTAGTAGTTTCCCTTAACAAAAGGGTAGCTTTCCCCTACCAACATCATAGTATCTTTGTAACTTGGAGTGAACAGAACCAAATACTCATCATCAAGCAAACCACAATGCTTCAAAACCTTATTTTGAGCTTGAATTTCCGGGATCGAGATGAAACTTCCAGGAAAGGATGATTTTTTATTGAGAATATCAAGTAGTCTTGATGGCTCTAACTGTGTCATATCCATTTCAGGAGGGTCGCTTCCAAAATTATAAGATGATCTTGATGACTTTCTACTATCATCTGACAGTGGTAATTTTGAAGGCTCCCCATTGATCATAAAATTTGACATGTCTGTACCACTTCCATCACCTTCAATGAGATTTGCATATTCTGGATACTTTGCTAGGACATATTGTTTTACATATTCCATTTCTTTCGGTGTAATTGGACCTGACCATCTAAGGCCAATACCGCGGAATGTTGATATTGCTTCAGCTATGATATGAGAGCAGGAATCTCCACACGTGCTTTCTGCTTATGTACCAATTACAAGTCTTTTGTTAGCTTCAAAATGGACTTGCAACATTACATGCATATTTGAGTTAGTGGTGAGTGTGCCAGAATTACGGCAGCTGCAATTTTGATAAAAGCTACATTTTAAAGCTTCAACAAAATGACGATGCCACTGTGATTTCGCCAAACTCAGAGCCGCTTACAGGGAAGCTGAGTGTTACAAATTACCTTCACGACCAAACTGTGTGACTTGGCCTTCTGTGCTATTGGTTTGTGTATTGGTCCAACAGGAACTTTATGAGTGCCCTTAACTTCATCTTCTACCATTTCCTGATATATTGCCTGACATATAGTTTAGAATTGTTCAAGGAGTTGAAAATTGAAATAGAACTAACAAGTAGGAATAAACATGTAGTGAATGCTGCTTTGAATTTTGATTGCTTTACCTCAGATCCTCCAATGTTTGTTCCCATGGTAATATTTGTCTTCAGTGTTCACCACTTAGCAGAAATAAATAATATTGGCTTTTTAGTGTTTAACACCTTGGAAAAACTCTAACAGAAAGATGCCAAAGCAATCACAGTCACAGAGACCAATCTTATTGAAACCTTCTCAATGGTGGTCAGTCCTACTAATGGGATAACAAGAATAAGAATGAAGAATGAAGGGAAAATGTGAAGAAAGAAACAGACATGTGAAAGGAAGGCTTAATTGGTATCACTGTGGCTAATTCAGAATCACGGTGATTCTGACATACCAATGTGATATCAAACACCATGAGTAACTGCTAAACAAATTAAAAGAAAAGAAGAAGATTAAGGCAAAAATTGACAAATAGGCAATAGCAAAGCTCTTATGATGTTAGGTGATAGATAAATAAACTTCCTATGGCCTTAACCATGGTTTGCACATAATTATCTAGAGTTTTAGCTTTATACCTGTCATTGGTTTTCAGACTGAGATTTATTTAGATTGACTTATTTGATCTGCTAGCACAAATAATTCTGAAAATGTTTGAGAGAACTCAGAAATAGCTTATGGCATGTTCATATAATCTATTTTCAATATTTTAAGATAAACTCTTTACCATATCTATGAAAAAACATGTTCATTAGTTAAGTGTTTGAAAAAGACTTTGTAGCACTTTTGTCTGCTATACATAGAAATAAACCTGAACAGAATTTTGATGGGAAAATACCGTTTGGCCTCATTAGCTACTTCTCTACAAATTTGAAAGAGAACGGAGGCCAAACACAATTTAAATAAAGCTTTCAACTTTTAGAACAAAGAAAATTTAATAGAAGAGCTTTCGACAAAAGGTGTTGAAAGCAACTTTGCATTGACTGACATGGAGTTTAATTTGTTCTAATAGTCCACCAATCTAAACCAGCCGGCCACATTTTTATTTTTATTTATTTATAGTGAAGCATTTCATTAATTTGTTTTATAAATGCTCATTTTTATAAATCCTCATAAAACGTTAAGTGATAATATTTCAGATTAATCATTAATGTTAAATTTTATAGACATGTTTTATGTGATAATAATTTTCAATACATTAGTTCCGGCTAGCCGGCCTTAGTTTTTTAGAAAGAAAATCTAACTTCTTCTCTTTCTCTTTTACTGATCGATGAGGGTGGTATTAGGTCATTTTTTTTTACCTAAAATCACTACTATTAACCTTTTTTTCCCTTTCTTTCGATCTAAATAAGTGATTTTCACATATATCAAGCTTTTTCTTTTGTGTTTTTTCATGATTTCTTCGTCTGAGTGTGGCGTTGTGTTGTTCGTCGTCTTGTGCGGCGTTGTTTGTTATTGTATATTATATCAATTTGAATGAATGATTGAATATCGTTTTGTTTTTGTAAAAAAAAAAAAATCAATACAACGGTGGATTTCATATTAGAGATATGCAATAAAGAATATCTTAGATGTTGTTATATATGATGGTTGACCTTCTACATAGAGTTCAAAGGATCATGCAAAAGCAATGTCATGTCTCCTATATTTATGAATGTTGTGTTTGCGATGATTGATTTTGCTATCCAAAAAGACCTGGTGATGCAGCTTATAGTCAGCTTGCCTTCTATTCATGTATAATAAATATTTGATGATTATATAATTTCATCGATGTTTGACACTAAATATTAAAATTGGATTGGATGTCTCACAGTGGAATTTTATTCCCTTCTGTTGTATTCTATAGTACATTACAAAATAGTTACAAACAAAATTAAAATTGTGTTACGTTCCTTCCTTGATGCTTCTCTCAATCACAGGTTGAACTTTCCTCCTCCTCCTTTATTTTCAGCACAAATATAAGAGAAGTAAGTTGAAAATTACTCGAGGCTTCTATTTTTTCCCAATCATCCCGAAAAGATCAAAATATCATCAACGGCAATTAACTACCGTTTGCTATCCAAGGGTAGTTAACTTTCGTTCCACCAAAGGCAGTTAAGTGCCGCTGGCTCCAACGGCAGAAGTCAAACTGCACAGTTTGGCAGAATTCTCAACTTTTATGTTGTTCTTCCCTACTTCATTCATTCGTTCATTCACTCAATCATTCATTCATTCAATCACTTGCTCATTCATTCATAAAATCAAACACCAATTATCGAGAAAAAAATCATTCATACGAAAATTGTTTAAGTGACAGTTACATTAAATGAACTCCAAATGCAACAAAATCCAAGAGAAATTCATTATTTACGACCAAATATCCAAAAAGAACTAAACATAAAACTAATGCCTCCTAACTTGCCGCCTCCTTTTGGATATTTGATACGTAGTGGCTGGGATCATCGCATTAGGTATCGATGTGGGTGCTAGTGCGTCATGCTATACTCAGACTCCTCATAATGTTGCTCAGCTTGGTAGTACTCCTCCTGAGTAGGGTTGTGGTAGTGCTCCTCAGCAAGATGGTAGTACTGTTCCTCAATCACAAAGTATTGGTCCTGGGGAGGGTCAACAACATGGGATGCACTAATCTGTGAGGTCCCCTCCAAATCACTCCTATGACCATGTCCCCTCCAAATCATTTTCTACTCAACAAGCTATATCTAATTCCGAGCTCACTTGTCATTTTCACAGGTAAAAATGTTAAGCACAGAGGTATAATCCGTGGTATAGTAAAAACATTATTTTGGAGAGACTAAATAGGTGGGTATGGATCAACTTGCATTCGGTTAATTCGTTGATTGACTGGTGAATTTTGCGTGGCATTGAAGAAATGTAAATTCATCTTCAATATGGCATGTAAATTTGACATTGATGGTGAGGCAATCACAAACTATAGGTGTTTCAGTGCGTCCGTGATTTGTTTTTGGAAATTTAAAATGTTTTGGGGATTGCACTTGAGGTGTTTTTAGACAAGACCAACTGCATACCGTCATTTGAAATTTTGCGGTCTGTATATTTCAGTCCGCAACATGAATTTTCAATCTCAAAAGGTATCATTATTCTTTTTACATGCCAATTACTCAAAGGGAACTGATTAAAACAAAGTGTCTTATACAGTCTATAAGCAAACTACTCCATGTATAGACTATGGTTTGCAAAAGCAGAATCTTACACTCTTCACCTTTAAAAGAAATTCAAATTACACTTTCCTTTCATTTTATGTTAATAAGATCAAGTTGTAAAATCTACATTTATATTTTAAGTCCTAAAATCAATAATAAATATTCAAATCAGTGTCTATAAATTAAAAGTTGTGTAGAAAATAAATTCCCCGAGTATTTTCAGATTCATAGTCATAGATTATCATTAAAAGACACATTCATTCCCTTCACACAAAAAAAAAAATCTTATTTTTATGAAAGAAAATATAAATTAGATGAGGCACACACTCGGGCAAGGTCGAGGAATACCACTAACTTTATTGAAGATTTATATATGGACACACTCATCATATAAATTAGTGCGGAATCTTTAACCTATTTAACAGGATTTGAAACCAAAAGGTTTTGAACTATTATTGTCTTTTTTGACAAAAAAGAAAAATTGACTTTTAGATTATATAATTTGTATTAACGGGATGAATCTAATGAGCCAAACCGATTTGTTCGTAAATTTTAAATGAGCTGAACTCAAGTAAAAAAAAAGGTTATGACTAATGTATAGTGCCACATCCTTAACCTATTTAAGAGGATTTGAAACCAAAAAGGTTTTGAGCTATTATTGTCTTTTTTTTACAAATATATATATATATATATATATATATATATATATATATATATATATATATATATATATATATATATATATATATATATATATATATATTAACTTTTAGATTATATAATTTGTATTAACTGGATGAACCTATTGATCCGAACCGATTCTTATCAGTCAAACTCAAACGAGTTTGAATCTACTCGACTCAATTCTAGACATAGTGTCTAGGGTCGGTCCTGGGAATTTTGTATTTTGTGACAACTAAAACAATAGTGCCCCGACCATCTCTTAATATTATTATTAAAAAATTTAATTGTGCCGTGAAGCTTGAGTAAAAATTTTGGTGATGAAGTGAAGATAAAAAATGTAAGGTGCAAATTAAAAAAAAAGAAGACAAATTCAATAATATATAATAGCATTAATAAAACTACATGTACAACATGTTAATAGAAATACCTCATTGTGTAGCATACAAATAAATGTAAGATCACTAGATAACATACAACTATTTTTCTCAAAATTGGATAGGTTTTAGTCTCAATAAACAACTAAATTTATTATTTTTGTTAATATGGAACGTCCTAAAAATTAAACAACTTCCTGCTAAGAAAATTATCATTACAATATTTAACGTTGTTGTGAAATTTTTTAATTAATGTTGTGAATTGATTCACAACTTGTTTGAATCAAATTTCAAAGAGAATCATTTTAGAAACATATCGAGCTTTGGTGAATACATGCTTTGTTAATTGATAATAAATTAAAATACTATTAATATATAATTAAATTTAAATAAAAAATAGGGTTAATTAAGTAAATAGTTCTTATAAATATTCAAAAATTTGATTTTAGTCCCTGCAAAATAAAATCACACTTTTTAGCATTTTAAGGACCAAAAATGTTGACGGAAATTTTTTACAGAGACTAAAAATGCTGGAGGAAAATTTTACAAGGACTAAAAAGCATGATTTTATTTTGTAGAGACTAAAAATGAAATTTTAAATATTTATAAGGACAATATACTTAATTAACCCTAAAAAATATATATTTGAATATTAGATATATCACACACAATTGGTTTTATCTCATTGTCATGAACTACATGACTTTGAAGTAATGCATTTCAATCACAAACAACATGCACAAACCACCAATATATTTTGCAAAGAATACATATCTAGATCATTCTTCGTGTATTAAATATGATTGTTGGAGTCATGTATTTCAATAACAAACAACTTCACCAACTACATGCACGAACTACCAATATATCTTGCAAAAAAATACATATTTTCTCATACTTAATGTATTAAATTAAATAAGTCTATTTGAGTCATACATGTCATGTGAGAAGAAATGTTATATATCCTAAAAATACAAAGTTATTGTAAATTTCAACTCTTGTTATATTTATGTATTATGTATCTATTATATATCCATTATTTTATGGACAAATTATAAATTATATCATTTACCACTTTGAAATTAAACGGAGAACATAATCGCTAATTATGTATGTGTTCTCTTTTTTTTTCATCTATTCTTTTATATTTTTCCTTCTTTTTCCACAAATGCGTAAAATAAATATAATTTTGTGAATGCACGAGTACAAAAAATCGTTACCCTATAATTATTTGACATATAATATTAGACAAATCATTGCACCTCTAAATATTTATACTATATGTAAGTATTATTAAAAAATGATGTCCATTTATGAATGGTCAGTCACACATCCTGTGCTCAAAGCCACTGTTGATGGTATCCCATCTAACAATATCGATATTTGTAACTTGAGCTAGACCTTATACTTGGTACTTACTCATCATCCAACCATCTAATAACATCATTTTTTCTATATATATAATTAGTCTTTATTATTGTATTATTATAAATACATAAACACAATTATTCATTGGTGAGATGAAAAATAATATAATGTGAATTGCAACGCTTCAATAAATTACAACATACTTGTCAAAAAATAGAATCTCACACGTAATATTCTCATACACTCTCCTGTCCGCTTCATTTGTTCGCTTCAAACCCGCCATTTGCTTAATTGTATGTTAGATACACGAGCGTACATCTACATTTGATATTGGTGTGCTGAAATATGAACTAAATTATACTAAACTTATTTGAAATCCAAATTTCACAAACATAAGTGAATAATTTCTCAGTACTATTTGACGTATTCATAGTTTCACAAACTTCACATATACTTTTAAAGTTAAATGCACAAAAACCGATGATATAGCAAATACATTAATGAATCTTGTATGTTAGAAAGTTAAGCCAATTTTTTTAGATATGAAATTGTATTCTAGAAGGCAATGGTATTTTTTACCATCTCCAACAACAACAAAGTCCAAAATATAGACAATGTGTGGTCTCGGATCTAATTTAAGATTTAACCATATTGCTCAACATCTCTATAACCTTTACTTACTCCTTACGTTAAAGAGAGTGGGAAAAGGAGAATATGGTGAAGAAGAGAAGACCAGATGCGCGAGAGAACTTTGTCTGATTATGATTATGTTCAAAATATATGGGCTAAATGAGAGTATTGTTGTGATGATAACATTGTATACAATAATTACAATAATTTAAACGATGACCGAAGATATTAATCACAATAATGGCCACAAGCTCGTAAATGGGATAAATGTTCATCTTAATTGATGTCTTGTAGGCATATCATGGGGATTGTTAATGATTCAGAAAATGACACCAATGAAGCTAAATTATGTTTTATATGTGATTAATCAGTTATTGTAGGCAAGGACGTGACTTCTTTGTTGACTTCAAGATATATGTATATTTATATAAATTAACCGTTTGATTGTTTGATACAACGGATAATATTGTAATTGGGGTAAGAGATATTATTGCTAATTGTGAAATGATTTAGCGACGATGATCCAAATCACAGAGATAAACGATATCAAATATTCTAGTGTTTTTTTTACTAGTAAACATTTGCAGACCATTAAGTTAGGGATCGATGTTAGCATTCAGAAAATTTTACTCTATACCCCAATAATTGTATTCTCACTCGTATATTTTGGGTGAACTATTCATTTTGTCCTCATATATAAACTAAAACCTTTCACTTTTTTCTCAAAAAATTTCAAAGTATTCCGGTACACGAGAGAGTAAGTTTCCAAAAACAAATTGGAAAATTTTTCCTATATTTTTCGGTACACAAATATTTCCAAAAAACTGAATTACTACTTTTTCAGTTTAGAAAAATTTCCTGAAAATCTTATTTGAAGTATTTCGATGTACAATTATTTTTCGAAAAACTTACCTCAAGTTTTCCGGTTTGGATGGTGTTGCCGGTAAGCTTACCTTAAGTTCTTGATTTTTTTTATAATTTAAATAAGAATTATCTTTAAAAAAATTACTAATTGGAAAAGTTAATATAAGTTTGTAGGTAAATTGAAACTGAAACCTAAATCTTGAAGGAAGTTTTCCAAAAAAGAAAAATTCAAGTCAGAAATCTTAAATAAATTCAGAAAATCCTTTTACACAACGAGAATATTATGTGAGTGTGAACTCGTGCTAAATTTGGAAAGGTTGAAAATGAGTGAAAAAGGGTAAAATTGACATTTTAATGATTTATAAGGGTGAAGAATAAGGTGTAAAGATACAAGGTAAATTTTTCTCATCTCCCATATGGTGTAGCACTTATGATCAAGATCTATTGGCCAAAGAACCCTTGCGTTAGACGGTCTCAGAGGACTAATGCAACCTCAACATGGATAACCAAAAAAAAACACAAAGGATCGCTAAACGTTGTTCCTACTTTGAGCCAGTATAAACTAATGTCTAATGAATTGAGTAGTAAATTTGAAATCGATAAATCATATTCAATTGAAAGGGGCAATTAAAAAAAGGAAGGGATGAACTTGAAGGTTCTCTTGCCAATAGGTATAGGAAAATGGTTAAATATGCACATTTGTTGTTAGAAAGAAAGAAAATACAAGGGTATGGTAAAATTGAACTTTTATAATGGAACATCCTTAGAAGAAGATTGTGTTTTTAAACATGCACATTTTCCATCTTGAATCTATGAAGTTTATATTTCATATTCCTATTTTGCATTGATTACTTGAACAAATGTATAACAATTATAATGTCCCTGTATTTGTATGCTTGCAACCAAGGGATACAAAGATTACAAATTGAGGGATACTGTTGATAGTTAATTGAAAGAATGGAAGACAGTGATAATACAAAAATTGTGAAAACCTTTCATGGATGGCAAAGGCTTTAGATCAATTCATTGATCAGTGGTAACTGGCAAAAACCTTTACGCCCATTTTAAAGCCCAAAATCATTTGTTTCCTTTCTCTTTTCCTCGTCTTTATATTGCATATGATAATGATTAGAAAATTGATTTATCCACTTTATAGAAAGCTATGAAACACTAGTATTTTATGTTTTTAACTCCATCGATAGTTAACTGCCGATGAAAAGCAATCCGGCAGCAGTTAAATGTCGAGGGGAAGGAAATCAGCGGCAGTTAGCTGTTGTTGCCTTGTTTTGCCTATATTTTTCAAAACTTCACATTTTTTCAGCTTAATGTGAACAAAAATGATAAAATGACATGCGATTAAAGTGAAAAAGCGATAAAAAAAAGACAGCTAATTTTTTGACTTAAAAACTGTTTTTGATTTTTTTAATAACATATTTAATTTTAACAAAAACTAATTCTAACATAGTTTTAATTTTTAAAAAAAAACTGATTTTAAAAAATCAGTTTTTATAAATTGTTTTAATTTAAAAACGGTTTTCATCTTATTAAAAAAAACAGCTTTATTTTTTTTATAAAAAAACTATTTTCCAACAATAAAGCTTTTTAGTATATTATTTTTTATGAGGTATTTTTATTAAAAAAATAGTTTTTTAAATTAAAAAATAATAATTTTTTTAAAAACAGACTTAATTTAACAAACAGTTTTACTTTTAAAAAATATCAGATTTATGAGTACACAATGTGGTTGTGAATCTGTTGTTATTTATGGATTGATAGTTATCAATGGTTGCCTTCGTGTGAGGAAAAGCAAAATTTCAAGGTGATTGGTTTTTTATGTTTTGTTTTCTTCAGCCAAGTTTCATGCTCCATGGCAGTTAAGTGCCGATGGAGTGTTTTTTTGGAACGGCAGTTAACTACCGCCGCGAAAGAGTCATCGGCAGTTAACTGTTGATGGGGGCATTTGAGTAATTTCTTGATGTGTTTTATCTTTTTCTTAAGTGTATACATCAATTCTCTAATGATTATACACATTATATTTTATATTCCAACTTCTCTAGCCCACTCAGAATAATTTCTTGAGTATCAAACTTTTGATTTGTTGTAAACATTTTAGTCAAATCTATACATAAGTGTTGTTTTTTCAATTTCCTCGTATCATAGGAAAAAAAAATAGAAGTTTAGGGAACAAAAACAACATTTAAAACACTTAATTTTTTCAGATCTTTTCAAACCGAATCTTTCAAAATTCAAAAGTCCGGTAAATTTAAAACACTTAATTTTTTTTCAGATCTTTTCGCCTAGGAGGGATATGTGATTTTTTAATCTTTTATTTATTTTAATATATTAAAAGTAAGGGTATTTTAAGAATATTTGGTGTTTGGGAGTAGGAGTATAAATGTAGGGGTATGTATTAAAATTTTCTGACAATGCATTACAGCATTGATACCATAGGAGCTCTGGCCATGAAGAGGAAGATTTCTTTTTAGGCCCCCCTCATTTCTCTTTAGGCCCCCTAAAATTACAAAATTGCCCTTAATAGCAGGTTCTGTAGATAACTACCGGATGTTCATTTTAAAACTACCGGATGTTCATTTTAAAAAGTTTCTATTTTGTACATCCGGTAAATAACTACCGGATGTTCATTTTAAAAAAGTTAATTTTCTACCTCTGGTAGATAACTACCGGATGTCATTTTAAAAATTCTATTTTGTACCTCTGGTACTGGATTATTGCCCATTTAACTTTTTTTTACATAATAAACAGACATCATCCAAACTTTCTCTCTCATCTTATCGCATCTCTCCACCAACTCACTTCCTTCACCATTTCACTCTGATTACCTAACTCAATTCATACCTAACCGAACCACCAATCTCACCCCACACGAACGCTGAATCCTCAACGTCCAATTATCCACCATCATCAAAGCCCATCAAACCTGCTAATTGATCACAATTGAGTGAAGATTGACGCCATTTGTTCTATTGATTGTGATGAAAACGCAAAATATCGCTTAAAAATTGCAAGGTTTAGAAGCATATTCAAGTTGAGTGTAAAATAGAAAATAACTGCTTAAAATCTGCAATCTGGTTTATATAATGAGTATTCTGGCAGTTATCTACAGGAGGTACAAAATCAAGATTTTAAAATGAACATCCGGTAATTTTTAAAATGAACTTTCGGTAGTTATCTACCAGATATACAAAATGTAAATTTTTAAAATGAACATCTGGTAGTTATCTACCGGATGTACAAAATTGAAATTTTTAAAATGAACATTCGATAGTTATTTACATGACGTGTTATTAAGGGCAATTTTGTAATTTTATGGGGCCTAAAAAGATATGAAGGGGGCCTAAAAATAAATCTTCCAAGAAGAGTTGCGTACTTGGATCTTTGTTCGACTTTAATCGAAAGAAAATTGCTCTTCTAACTTCAATTTTGCTCTTTAACACCCCAAAATTACCTAAAAGCCCCTAACAGCAGTTAGCTGCCGCTCGCTTCCAATGACAGTTAATTATCGTTCTACCAATGACAATTAACTGTTATTGTGTTCTGATTTGCCCTAGAACAACAACAACACCTCTCACAATACTCCAAACACACAAACCAACCTCTTTCCATTTGCTTAACATGCCATTTGCTTAAATATGGTGGTTCTGGTTTTATATACTGTAATTTGTGGCATTTAATTGTTCCTAAATATACGGTGCTTTTCTACGATATGCGACGACTGAGACGTTAAAGTTTAGTCCATGCTACTTGATATATGCATGTAAGATAATAAAAAACCATATATGATAATTTGTAGTTTTATTTCATCTATGTTCAAATCAAGCAATTACAGTACATAAACACAGTTAAGTAAGTGTTACATGACATTATCCCTAAGGATGTTGTATCATTATGATGTAGAATTTTATTAAATTCAAGGAATTTTCTGAAAATGTTAGCATTGAAGTGTCTTATACTTAGCGTAATGATTTGTCAGTCTCTTCGAAAACTCAAAAGAATGGAGAGAGCGTGTTTTGTATTCTACCTGATGAGCTATACAAATTCTTACATCAAATTTCTTCATATGAGATGAGTAGTGACGAAACAGAATGCATTTCAATATATTATTTTGAACTTCATCATACTGCCCTGCCAACTAACATGTTTCAATTGACAGAGGAGCATGATCAAGCTCAAAACAACATCTTGGAAATGCATTCTCTTTCATCACACTCATCTTATACGAATGAATTTGATGTGAGAACCTACATAGCCGATTGGATAGAATACAAAACATGTTCTTTTCATTCTTTTGAGTTTTCGAAAGAGTGACAAATCATTACACTAAGTATAAGACACTTCAGTGCCAACATTTCCAGAAACCACCATGAATTAAACTTAAATCCAACAAAATAATGATACAACATAATAATACAACATCCTCTAAAAAAACATAAGAATACAACATAATAAAACACAACATAATATATCACGGGTCAGAGAACCTAACATCTTCATATCACTCCTTCATGAGAGCCCTACTTTCTTCGTAGGTCCCAATCCAAATCAAAATTTTCCGAATATCTTCAAAAATTCTGACCAAAGAAGCATCCAACTCGATCGATCCTTTAATATTGTGCTGACCAAGTATCGAGAACATGGTTCTTACGTCATCGTCATTTATGAGCTTCATCTTGGTGAACTGGACGCTTCCATCTGAGTCGATTAATCAACACTGTCCACCCTCCACATGTCTTTGTGGTTGAGTTGATGATTTATTTGACCTAGTTAATCCTTCAAATTTAACAGCGTCACATTGATCTGAACCCTGAACAGATCGAGTTTTTCAACATTTGTGGCTAACTTGGTGTTCATATATACTCGATAAGCATTCTTTGTTCAAATTTACAACATAAGAATTGAAAAAAAAAATCAATAAAAAATTCATTCAAACAAATCCTAACCAAAATTGTTTAGAAATAAAACAGCAACAAAAAAAGTAATAAAACCTAAAAAAAATATAAGAGAGAGAGGAAAAGAAGGGTGCGAAATACGATTCCCGCTTCGATTCTGCATTCAACCTAAAGTAGCGCCAAATTAATCTTCTTTCTCACCTCTATTTAAATTCCTTACTCCTCTCTGCGGATACCCGAACCGAACCAGCCCGATCCGACCCGATTAATCATCTCAGAAAAATGTTCGGCAGAATCAGAGCTTCCCCTTCGTCGCTGGACACTTTAGAAGGTTCTCCTCCGTCAAAGATTCTCAAAGACGACTCTTTCTCTATCTACGGTACTCTCTCTTTCAATTTTCATTAGCACCAAAAGTTAAATTCATGTTTAATTTCTTCAAATTCAGATCTGGTTGATAAAACTCTTGTATGTGTTTTGTTTTAATTTTGATTCAGAGGCTACTCTTATGAAACTTAAACTCGGTGCCAAACGCGATACACCGTCAGTGCAAATTGATGAGGAAGAAGAGTTTACGAAAGACTGTTCAGTTACTGATGAAGTGTGTATGGATGTAGATTCTACTCCGGCTACAGAAATCGCTTCAAATTCTCTAGGTGTAACGACATTGATGGAAACAGATTATTGTTCTTCTTCTATAACCAACACATCACCTATTATTACTAGATTGGGTGAAAGTGTTTCTACTGAGAATAACTTAGAACAGCCACGGCAAAATAATGTTTCAATTCTTCATTTCTTTAATAAAATTAAGGATCCTGGATATAATTCTTCGTCGTTGATGAAGAACAGTAGCTGTGGATCTTCTTCATCGTCGGGTTCTGTTGTATCTGATGGCACAGGAAGTGAATTGTGTGAGTGAATGAATGATGGAGTTTTTTTGATTTGGAAGCATGGTTGTGGGTAATTATGCCTACTGCTTTTATATCAATTAAATTTCATTTGTCATATTTTACTGTATTGTATCTTGCTCTTTAGTCTTTACATTACACCCTCTATGTGTATCATGAATTATTTAAAATTTAAATACAACCAAAAGTTTGGTGAATTATATTTTGTTCTGCCTATTTGCTCATAAATCTTGTTACGCAATGTGTTCACTGTAATAATGTATTTATTTCTAAATATAATTTTTTGTTTTATATTAGAGTGACGGAGTTCAATTTGAAGCAGTGTGTTAAAAATAGATTAGAGGGGCATCCCTTAGAACTTAAATGTTACTGTTAGAAAGGGTGTCTTTCAAGTTTGCTTTAGGTCTGAATAGATGTTAGGCACCTTGAATTGGCATGATAGAAATACAGAAAATGGTATGGACTTCCATATGAGTCAAATGCAAAATTATATAAGAATTTTGGAGTAAATGTTTGAACATTGAGCTTAAAGGAGGGATACATTGAAAACTGAACAATTGAACATATTATTGAACTTAAAAACTGCATGAATCGTTGTCATTGCGCATCCCTGGTTTATTATTCTCTTAGCCATGGATGTTGAACAGGAGTCCATTCACATAATTCGCCTTCCTTGAACCATAGAGCTGCAGCAAATGGAAATAACTGGGTTAATTAAGAATCACAGTATTACAGGAACATTTAAATTGCAGTGCGACAGCTCAAAACAACCATGAATCAGATTTTATCCTATAACTAAATATTGACAAAATAAGGTGCACAAGTTTTATAACCATTCAATGATCAATCTCATCGTATCTAAGATAGACCCTTTGCACCTTATCTTTTTCTTTTCCCTCGCAACCATTCTTTACCCTGTTCTTCCTCTTTTAACTGATCTTTTTTTTTTCTTTCAAGTCCATCAATAGAATGTCCACTTGGTGAATATTTTAGAAAATCTAGTCGATAACATTTTTAAAATTTCAACATAACATTTTATACACAAATGCATAAAAAAAAAGAGAACGATAAGGTACAGAGGGGTGATTATGTTCTCAAATATTCACAAGAATAATTATATGGTGGTGCAGCTGTCAGCGACTAGTGAAACAAGAGGGGATGGTTCTTGCAGAGCAGTTGTGGTTTTGCTCATGGTGGCTAGAGGGGGAACGTCGTTTGTGGCAGGAAGTGTTGGTGGATGTTTGTTGTTGTCGTGTAAGTGTTGGATGATTGTATTCTTCTGATGTTGTGATTGAGTGTCGATTTGCAATGGAAGAACCTCTGGTTTTGTGGTGGAGGTATGGGTTTTGTTCACTAGGATCTCTGATGTTGCTCACTGTTGCTTCCTTTTCAGTAACAGGGCAGCCAACAGTTTATAAAATTGTTGCCAGTGCATCACCTAAAATGCTTATGTACGCTAAATTTTGCCTGTATTCAATACATAATCCAATTGTGCATTGTTAACTTAAGCTAACAGTTACACACAATTCTGCGAACATATGACACAAACGAGTTAAATTTCAGGATCACTCTTCGCTATGGTAAACTTGTAGAAATCGATGTGAACTTTAACAAAATTATAAACTCTGGATTCTACTAGCAGGTTTATAAACTTATGCTGAAGTGGGTCTATTCCACAACTTTTTTGGGAATTCTAAAACTTATGCTCATCAAAGCAAACTGTGGACAAATGCTACAAAAAAAAAGTTTGGTGCATTAAAGCTCCAGCAGGGTCCAGAAAGAGGTCCCACCATTTCTAGGACCTGAACCTGTGACCTTTCAGTCACGTGACAACAACTTTACCGTTGCGCCAAGATTGTTTCCAGGACAAATGCTAAAAACTACAAATAAAATTTAAAGCTTTATTTTGTATTTGAATACTATTTAAACTGCTAATATATAAATTAACGGCACACAATGATATTCTCTTTTGCAGTCCACAATCCTTTTCGTTGAATTTATTGGGTTAAACTGAATAGTGATACTACAAGAGGCCTTACCTATTTCACGCTTCCCATTTTCAGGGCTGTCACTGCCATGAATGATATTCCTGCCAAAAGTTCATCATAAGATCTTGTCACTCCACATCCTCAAATCAACCAGAAAAACACACTATGAATCTTATCTTGATTCTTGACTAAGGCTCACAAAAATCACAAATCAGATGTGAAAAGTCCTTACCTTCCCATTTGAACAGCAAAGTCTCCTCTTATTGTGCCTGGTTCTGCTTGCAGAGGATCTGTTGCTCCTATAAGCTTACGTGCTGATGGCACTACTCCAACACCCTCCCAAGCCTTGCAAACATAAACCAGAAAGTACATTCAACAGGTATACTGTGAAACCCTCATTGAGAATGAGATACTAGTGGAAAGAGTTATACCATAGAGACAACGGGACCCGAAGTAATATAGTCAATCAGCTTAGGGAAGAAAGGCTTTTGTTTTAGGTCCTTGTAATGCTCCTGAAACCATAAACAGTCACAATAAGCCATCCATGTGTAAATAGCAAATTAACAGTTGAACACAAGACAAACATCACAAACTGAATCAACATTATTGCAAACACAAGATGCAAGTCTATACTCTATATCATATGGTATAGTAAGCAACCATGAAAATATGGATACAATTGGATTTTGTAACTGGATGGTTGGAATTAGTTTTACTCAAGCACTCGATATTGTGACATTTCATGCAACTATACTCAATACTTTCATGGAAACATGTTCAGAGACAGAGAATAGTTCTAAAATACAGAGAATACCTTGAATAAACCTCACAATATGTCATGGATTCTAGTTGAGAAAGCAATACTCTTGGTGCTTTTCTTCATTTAATTAAAGTTAATAGGACCATTGAGTTAATATTTTGCATCATATATCATACCAATTTAATAGATTACTACAGGTCTCCTGTCTCTCTTTTTGTCCTTCCCTACCTAAACCCCATAATTAGGCCCTGGTATCCATCTTGAAGAGACTTTCTTGTACTATCAAGTTTATGGAACCAGACCCTGACATTCATGTTTGATCTCTTTTTGCTATGTTCCGGCTACTTTTAAAACTGTTTGATTCTGTTCCAATCCCCTTCTCACCACAGATTGACTCCCATATACCTATCTTAGAGCATGTTGGCTCTATTCCATTTTGTTGTTACACAGATTAACTTTATTTAGGCCTTGTCTTTTATGCAGATTGGCTTAACTGCAAATCCCATTTAGCTCCTCTCCAATTGAACACCCTTACAATGGCACCTGAGCTGTGGCGTGCCCTTACAACTGCATCACACCTCTGCCATTGCACACCCTTATAACAGTGTCTCTCCAGATAACTTAAAGATTAACAATAACAAGATATACCTTAGAGGGAGTGTTAACAATATCGCTATGGTATATCCTGGAGTATCTCAAAAGATCTTCATAGTGTATTGCGCAATCAATAAGTTTGCTAATTGAGAAAGCAATCTTCTCATTTTACTGCTATATTGAATAAGAGTCAATAATCTTATTGACGATTTTTATTAGTATTAAAAGGACCATAGGGTTAAGTACTCTGTATCATATTACTAATAGTATCCATATCAATGTAATATATTGAACCCTGTCTTTCTACTTTACAACATGAACCCCATATCCCAACAACAAGAAAAATAAATTGAACATAAGACATCATTTATACAAACAAGAAAGTATTGAAGAAGTACACAAACCTCAGCTAATTCTTTAGAGCATTGAAAGAGCTTCAAACCAGTTAACTTAAAACCCTTCTTCTCAAACCTAGAAATAATTTCACCCACCTAAACCAATTCAACAAAACAACAATTGTAACCTTAAACTTCAATTTTTAAATTTTTGTTTCATCTCTTAATGTTTGAAAGCAGAAGATATGAAATTGAAGTAAAGAAATTAAGAGACTTACAAGACCACGTTGCACGCCATCGGGTTTCACCATAATATAAGTTTGGTCAACTTGTTCCTGCACAAACATTAAAAAAAAAAAAACATATAGAATTACATACAGTGATAATAAATTGAGCAAAATGGTGAGTAGAAAAAGAGAACATACGAGAGAAGCAATTAAGTGGGGAAGGAAAATGTTGGGTTTGGTGGAGCTTTTGGTGCGGATGGTTTTGGCATAGGAAAAAGAAGTAGAAGATGAAAAAAGATGGGATTTTGAAGGAAATGCAGATAGGTGTTGGGTGCGTAATTGAGAGCTTCTGGTGTTTGAGTTGGTGGTGCGTAGGAGAGAGGATGTGACGTAGATACTATTGCTTCCGCAAAACACGCCCATGGCTTCCATTTCTCTTCTTCCTCTCTTTGCGTTGAGTTTGGATTTGGATGTGTCAAGTCAGAAAAAAAGCGACTTTAATAATGTTTAAACTATACTACTACTGTTTTTTTTTTAATATAATGATAAATATTAAAAGTTCATCGAGAAAAAATTATACTAATAAATAATTCCTTCGGTCATATTTATTAAAGAAAGTTTGGTCAACAAAAGTATATGGATTGAATTTTTAATTAGATACATCAGTTTTTGTTGACTTAAATTTCTCTTATAAATAAAACCGGAGGGAGTATATTATTTTGTAAAAAAACAAGAAAAAAAATAATGTAATTACAAATTCTTCTGTCTACATCAATTAATTATTATTAATATCAAGTTGATTTTATTATTATCCTTTTTAAAAAAGTTAGAGACAAAATTCATGAATTTACCGCTTGTCGATAGATGGATGGTGAGACATACATTACCCCTCAATGAATTGGGGTTATTTACCCCTAATGATAAATATGATTCGATTTTGAAACGAAGAAAATGGATATCACATTTAAATGAAGGAACCGGACATGTTTGATGTTTTTTTAGATGAAAATGGTAAGTGATTATGAGAAAAAACTCTTTCGTTGATGTGTATGTTATATATTGATAAATTGAGGGTAATTTACCCCTTAACGACAAGTAGGATTCGATTCTAGAACGAATTAGACAAAAAATCACATGTTAAATGAAAGATATAAAGAAGTTTGAAGTTCTTGAGATGAAAATGGTAACTAATTGTAAAAATAAAGATGAAAAAATGAAATTTTTCTTTGATAGGGGTAAATTACCCCTAAATCATAAAAGGGTGATGTAGAAAAAACCGAGATGAATAGTTTCTCTTTACAAATTCGTTTTTATTATTAAACTTCTCGATCAATTGAAAGAATTGAGATTCAAAACTTAGTTTATCATATTGCAAGAGATTAGTCTTTTATGTTTAACCAAACTTTAATTTCTTTTACAGTCATTTAGGGTTTCTTTATCATTTCATTTTAGCGTATACATGCATCTTCTATTTATATACATGACAATAAAATTAATTGACATTGACTATATTTTCTAAAAAGTGGTTAGTGACTCCAAATCCGTCAGCTAAGAGCAGCAAAAGAGCTAGTAGTGAATCTTTTGTACAAGCTATGGGAGTACAACTAGTTTAGGTTTAAGCAAGGGAAGAAACAACGACTAACGAGATAGGGGCGACAAAGTGAGTATGTGTTTAGTATATAAATACTACCATTTTAACATTATATCAATAGTTTTTTTTTTAGGGAAAAATTATATCAATAGTTCTTATCATATAAATAAATTTTTAAAATTTTATTTAAATTATTAAATTTGGCATTTTATCATTTTATTTCAAAGATAAATATGAAAATTGTCTAAAATTTATTATACCAATGCACCTTGAGGTATATTTTGTGGATATACCCACGTTCCTCTCTACCACACTCTGCATTTGCAGCCCCTCCACTCTTGGCCACCTCAGGCCATGCTATCCATAATGAACTCTTCTTACTATTCTAGTACATTGTGCTTTAAAACACAAATATGAATGAACTTAGTGCCAAAAGATAGGCTTGGATATACTTGCATGAAATAATAGGGTAGCAGGCCAACATTAACCAGCAAATACAAGAAGAAATTTGGAGGGAGTATCATTAAGCTCATTGAAAATTTGAATCAAATAAATGTTAGTAGGATTTACATCTCATCAAACTCCTGCACATATTATGCACACAATGCAATAATAAGTCATCACTTTATTTCTGCTCCATCTCAAGCAGCCACACCACACACAGAATTACATCAAAAAATTTATTCTCGCCCTAAATATTCAGTGCTTTCACAAGCCACAAATCTAGGGTCTTAAATTCATAACATGCACACAAAAACAAATTATTCAAACACACATGACAACAGCTTCTAACAAAACTGTTATTTATTAGCAGAACTAAAAGAGGTCCATTCAGCATTTCCAGCAAGAAACTGCAACAATAGGCTTTGATTTCCATCCAAGAACCAAACACCCTTTCTCTTCCACAACAGTATATCCATCACAAACATTATTCTTCACAAGCCACTGCTTAGCTTGAACAACCATCTTAATAGGTGAACCTTGAAATCCAGCCCTACTCATTCTCCTCCTCCACTGATCAACTTTCTCATGCCTCTCCATCCTCAATGGTCCTTCACAGCTCACAATGTTCTTTATCTCCTCAGCAAAATAAAACTGTTCCATTTTTGCCCTCTTAGTGTCATACTTTGGCAGCATAGCATCCAATGAGTCAAAAATAGCAGAATAATAATGCAATGATTCCATAAACCTTCCAAGGAAAAAAGGTCCATTATGACCAGAATCTTGCTCAGCCATAACCAACGCTTTCGGCGAAAGACCGTGTATCATTTGTAAAACCGCATTCAAAGCGCCACGACTCTCTTTAACAACACAATGCAATTGAAGAATGCTGTTAACCACAAGGACCTCTTTTTCATTCACTTTTATGTCCTTAGGTTTCAAATTCTCCAAATTCTTCTCAACAATTGAGAATTCCAAATGAATCCCCAAATTTTTCGCGTAAATTGAGAGTTCTTCACCAATGACTTGGATTCTAGCAATGCATAGACCAACTGCTGTGATCCTAAGCCTCCGAACACGATGGCTGGATCGATCCGCGAGACTTTGAATTAGTCCTCGCCATTGGTGTCCATGTGGAAGACCAAGGCTCATGCCAAGATCAACCACATGAAGAAAACTCTCACCCTCAAAGGCTTCCAATATTATGGAATTAGCCACAAAATGTCCAAATTGAATATGTGGACAATTTTCATAAACCAACTTGAATGCTTCTTCCATTTCTTCTGATGCAGCATCCATTATGTTCATCATTGATTTTGTATCTGATCCTGCAGAGTTATTATTACCAATTGGTTGAATCAGAGTTAGTCTCTCTGTTAGTCCTTGAACAAAACAAGAAGCAACTCTTTGAAATGAAGAACCAAACACCAAAGCATTTGATTTAAGCTCAGATAGTAAAACCGAAGCGTGTGATTTGTCGCGACACGCGACAGCTTCAGCACATGCAATTAGAAGTTGAACTAGTCTCATTCCATCAGCACATGAACCATCTTCTTCAGCTTCGCAATTATTGTAGTTGAAGTTATCTTCTGCTGCTTCTTCAACAGCTTCAGCAGCAAAATATCTTTGTTTATAAGTTCTTATGTGATCTCTGAAATGAAGCCTTGGAATGCTATTCACACTGTTGTTATTGCTGTTGATGTTATTGAAGAAACTATTACTGTGGCTGCTGAAATTCGCAAACCAAATAGGGATAGTTACGGTTGATCTTTTCAATTTCTTGTGATCCCTAATGGTTTCAGTTTCATGATCAGAAAATGGATTAAGGATCCATGTTGAACTGGCACTGTTTTCTGAAATAGGCAAATTTGGATATAAAGAAGCATAGTAAGAACCCATTAATGATGGATTTTCATCTACCTCACATTTGAAGGTCCTAGCATAAAGTGCAGGTGACATATTAATTTAATTTCTCAATTAATGTCTATAACACTTTATAAGTTTGCTTTCTAAAGATATTCAACAAAGCTCTGAAAGAACGTACCTACAAGTCATGGAAATATTTATAGCAAGTTACCTTGTAATAGGCGTGAAAAACAAGATTTGCTTTATTATAATATTTTGGTACAAAATTAGATTACGGAACATATGCTGTCAACTTCTCTTGTTGACGTTGAAGTATAGCATAACAAATTAAATTGAATTTTGATCAATAAGGAATCCCTAGAGAGCATTGTTTCGGCTCCCAGGATTTTGGAATTTGACAAACGGCATGCATGTGGACACCCAAAACTCTTTGACACCGTGAGAGAGAAAAAGAGAGACATTCGGATTAGCAGGTATATAATTGTCGGGATGCATTGTTGATGTAATAGAAAGAGAGACTCAGAGATAAAATGAAATGTTAAATAGAATGTAAATTATTGTTCTAATTTTTTTCTTTGGTACAATGATAATATAGTACAGCATATTTTGTTGGCAGTTAAATAACGTTTATTTTTGTCGTCGTCTACCCATTGTCATGGTCAATAGGAGAACCGCGTCTAACAGAATATGGGGGTGAAATACGGCATACGTAATTTCTCGTCCAGTGACGTAATAACTACTAATGTACTCTCTCACTCCATGTACATATACTCCCTCGGCATTCCAACATAGAAATAATACTTGTTTTTTTTTTTTTTGTAACAAAAGAGAAATAATATTTGTATAAACATTTTATGACAACTTTTGAGACAGTCCTCTTTTATATTCTTTGTTCGTACTCTCCCTATTAGACTATTGCTTTCGTTTTCGTGTGAATACCTATATTTATTTTGTATATCTTTAGTTGTTTCATACTTGTTCAAATGACATATCTTTTTCGAATATAAACAACAAAAAATCATGTTATATGGTCTAGAATATAAGCATGTTCGTTGAGAAAACTAAACGAGTTTAACAAAAAAAAATTGGTGGTGAGTTTAACTATTTTTTTGAAAAAGGTGTGAAAGTAGTCATTTTTACTTATATATGAAAGTAATGAAACTAAAGGGAGTATATTTGTGTTACAAGAGATAAAAAAAAACTAAACTAAAGGAAAGAACTATGTCGTAATAATTGACACTTCAACAACATCAGTTAACAAAGCTGAGGAAAGACACAAGACGGCTCTTGAATCATAATCAATGTATCCATATTGGCTTACAACTTCACTAGAATATTTGCACATTTATATTATCTGTATTAATTTTAAATGTAAAACATTATGTCAAGACTACAAAAATTTTGTATTTTATTATTATTTATCCGCCATACAGAATCTACTTTAATAAATTTGATAAAAACTAGTTAAAGGTAATAATATTGTATTACTATTATAAAATGATGAAAAATTATTTGAGAGAAAAAAATATTCTAAATGAGGCATTTAATGTGAGTGAGAGGGAGGACATGCAGATTTTAGAAGTTTTTTGTTATCCGTAGGGAATTGAACTGGTATTTTTATCCTAGAGCTTACAACACTGTCTCACATTATGCACCACCATTTGTGTTAGACCTCAACAGTATTTGACACCGTGTGTGTACACACACGGTATAAAAATGTATGTTTCAAAACAATAGTTGACATTTGTTAAAAAAAAATCATCGAAATCACTTGAAAAGAGAAAAAAAAAGTAAATAAATAAGACAAGTTTTTTTTAGGTGAAATAAATGACACAAAGTGGTGATTGATACGATATTCAACAACATATTCATTGTCAAAATATAATTCTCGGTTTTTATGAACAATTTAATCATGTAGGCACTTACATCACTCAATAAAATATTTATGCTTCTTGCATATGCCAAAAAAAAATGTCCCAACACCTTTCAAGTTTAAGATAAAAACGATGGTTTAGAAAAAGGTTGGTTTATACCAAATAAAAATAGAAACATAGCTGAATTAAGAGTTGAAATTTGAGGCATAACTCATCCTTACAAATTTGGTTTTGTGAGGTTGTGTTAGACTCAACCATAATTTCTAAGATGGTATGAAAGCATGGTTTCTAAGACCCAATTTTAAGATGGTATCAGAGCATCCGTTAAGATATGTTGTGTCACTTGCTATCAGGTTTCTGCTATCGGGCCACCCACCATTTATGTCCACGAACTAAGTCCAATAGTATTGGTTGCGAGGGGGTGTGTTAGAGAGTTCCACATCAGACAAAAAGATTGCTTGAACATGTGTTTATAAGTGGAGGCAATCCTCACCTCACAATCCGATTTTGTAAGGTTGTGTTAGGCCAACCACGATTTCTAATAAGGGTTTTGCAGATTGGAAATAAATCTGATTTGTATGAAATAGTTGTTGGGTCATTCTTCACGTTTCTACGGTTCCATGTACAACAACGATCGACGATTAAACAGTTTAGAACCGAGAAAGTTAAGATCACTTGAGTGTTTGGATGTCTCACTCAAAGAATGATATACTCTGAATGGTTTAAGGTAATCTCAGTGACTCATGAAGTTCGAACTTCGACCCCTGCATATACTATGCAACATCACTACCAACTGAGTTAAGATGACTGATATTGAATTAATTAATCGATGAGATTAATGACATAATCGACTAGAAGAAGAAAAATATGATACTACCTATAGATACTCACAAAAATCAATGAAGAGGATAACCTTGATTAACTCAACATTTAATTGATTAGAAAAACATGTCTAATCGATTAATTGTTGCAAAAACAACCATTAAATGATTTCTAACTATTATATTTTTATGTCTAGGCATTCAAATATTTATCTAACAACACTAAAAGAACGCGGTGTTACAAAGAAGTGATGTTTCAATCTCTTAGTGGTCCTAGATCATTTTGCTCATGCCGCTCCCCAAAACTCTCTAATAAGGATTCTAAAAGAGGTCATGTGCGACATTCTATAAGCTCTGTATAAGCATCTGTAAGGTAGTAGTGATATGAACATATGAAATTGTGACATTCATAAACTTTGTATTCGTGATCAAAAGAAGCTTATGAAATAGTTAAAAGCTCTTTTTATTGACCTATCCAAACACCCTTACAAATACTGTTAATAGATAAATTCACATAAACTAAAAATAAGTCAATCCATTTATTATAAAAAAAAAAGGCTAAATATAAATAAATGTTTAGTCCTTATAAAATTAAGAGTTTTTATTTTAGTCTCTAAAAAAACTAATCCAATTTTGGTCTTTATTTTTATTAATTGAATTAATAAAGCTGCTAATATATAAATAAATATTTAGTCCTTATTTTTAAGGACAAATTTTTTTATATGAACTAAACTTGGAAAACCCTAAATTTAATAAGGACTACAAATGAATTTAACAAAATAATAAGTCAATTCAAACGAGCCTTGGTGTGTTATAACTTATAATAAAGTACCATGTTGTTTATCTCTTCCTTATAAAATCACCTTTAAAAAAAGTATAATAATGGTTTTGTGATTTACTTCCGGCTTAGTAAACTCTTTTAAAATTGAAGAGCCTTAGTAAACTGAAGAAAACTGTTTTTAAAATTGAATTGCCGGCTTTATCAACATGTAATGTAACGAACGACAATGAGAAAGAACCAAAACAATGCAAAAGCATCGTAAAAATGCTGAACAAATCCCTACGTTGCTTGCTTGATATACTTTATAATATTTTCTTTTAGAGCAAGTCTAGCTCTCTGTGGATGGATTATTAGTTGTTATATTTCTTTTTCTGAAATATTATTAGTTGTTATTGTTACCAAAACTCTTGCAACTTCTTCCTTAAATTAATTTTAAATAATTTATTTAGACTAGGGATACTCTTGTTCAATGTCATCAACGTGAATATTCCAGCATCCAAATCCTTCAAACAACACTTTTAAAAAAACAAGTACAGTATATTTGAATTACCAATGGCAGCCGTCAAAGCTGCTAATATGTTATTTGAAGACTTTTATTAAAATGTTGTTATGAACTCTGGTAAATGAACATATATTGAGGTTTGCGATAGGTTTTAGGATGAGGCCTTTTTATAAATCTTAATAATATTTAAGTAAAATTACTAATTTTTGTTGAAATTTTATTTTTATTATATGTTTCAGAATACAAAATCAATTATTACATTAATGTAATCAATTTTGTTTGATATTCTATTTTAAATTAGTTAAGTCAATCAATTTAATCTTTGTTAGAATAATGTTTATTTTATATAAGATTTTATTCATTTTAATTTTGAAAACAGTCGAATATGAGGGGTTTTTTTTTGCTAATAAGAGTACGAGGCGCTTTCACTAAAGTAAAATATTTGTATATTTGGAGGACTGAGGCAATAGTCTTGGAGGTCTTAATAGAGACCAAAGTTCCCTAAGAAAGAAGAATACATTTCGTATGCTCTAGAGTTTATGACAAAGATGAAACTAAATATGAAGTCCTTGAGATATTTGTGACCGAATTAAGAGACAAAAATCCCTATCTTTGTCAGGCTGCATATCCCGTGAGAGATGATATGTCTCATGTAAACACCAAGGTTTATACATGACGTTACAAAGATAGATCGATAAAATATTTGAAATATTGTTAAAGGAAAAGCAATTAAGATTGATAGGTAGATGAAATCTGATGAAATCGATTACCTAAAATATTAGGGATAACTCAAATGCACGGGATAAGTTGTCACGAACTAAAATCCATTAGTAAGAGTCAGAGTGTAAGGTGAGAGATTATCTTCTTACCCGCTTTTCGGCCTTTTCCCTAATGAAATTAACTCTGATAAAAGAGACAAGTTGTCATTGATAAAATAATTTTTTTGAGTGATCATTGATAAAATAATATTTTTCGTCGATATATTAAATAATATTCAATGTAGAGTATCTTCTTTCATTGATATATGAAAAAAACATGATATCACTGTAAGAATGTTCCTATATTTAGACCATAACTTTTATTATACAACGATATTAAACTCTCTTTAACTAAAATGGATGAAAAAAGTTTTCATTGACTAAAATTTAAACAAATAATTAAGCGAAATGATATTTGTACAACTATTTTATGACAACTTTTGTGACAATTTTCTCTCTCATATTCACTTTATGTTTTTACTTTCTCTCACTGTTGTTTTGGTTTCCGTGTCAATATCTATTTTTCTTAGTAAATTTGTGGTTGTCTCAAAAGTTGTCTCACAAATAATTGTTCAAATAACATACCTCTAATTAAAATGTGTGGGAGAAGTTTACATTGATTAATCGAAATATTATGCACGGAAAAATTTGTCACTAATAAAATTACAAAAATAACTCAAATGCAAGTGAGAAGTTTTAACTGATGAAATTAAATATGATACATAAGATAAGTTTTTTGAAGGAAAATACGGGGGAGAGCTTATCACTTATAAATTTTTTGAAATAGCTCAAATGCATGAAATAAGTTGTCATTGATAAAATTAACTCTGATACACGAGACAAGTTGTCATTGATAATTTTTTCTTGAGAAGTTGTTGATAAAATAACAGTTGTCGCCGATATATTAAATAATATTTAATGTAAGTATCTTCCATCCTTGATATATAAAAATACGATATCAACACAACGATGTTCCTATTATTCTTACCATCACTTCAATTCCACAATGATCGATCTTAAACCCTCTTTAACTAAAATGCACAAAAGAAATTGACATTGACTAAAATTTAAAAAAGAATTAAAATGTACGGGAGAAGTTGTTACTGATTAAATTAAATCTAATATAGAGAACAAGTTTTTTTGGGGGGGCAAATACATGAGACAAGTCATCGCTTATAAAATTTTAAAAATAACTCAAATGCATGGGATAAGTTGTCACTGAGAAAATTAACTCTGATACACGAGACAAATTGTCATTGATAAAATAATTTTTGTTGAGAGGTCATTGATAATATAATATTTGTCATCGATATATTAAATAATAATGATATTACTATAACAATGTTTCTATTATTTTGACCATAACTTCTATTAGACAAATATTAAACCCTCTTTAACTAAATTGCATGAAAGAAGTTGACATTGATTAAAATTAAAAAAATAATTAAAATGTGCGGAAGAAACTTACATTGATTAATTGAACTATTATGCACCAAAGAAGTTGTCACTGATAAAATTACAAAAATAACTCATATACAAGTGGTTGTCATTGATGTATTTAAATCTCATAGAGAAGACATGTTTTTTTTTTTGGGGGGGAATAGACGAGACAAACTGTCACTTGTAATTTTTTTCGAAATAACTCAAATGCACGAGATAAGTTGGCATTGATGGAGTTAACTCTAATACACGAGACAAGTTGTGATTGATAAAATAATTGTTTTGAGAGATCATTAATAACATAATATTTGTCATCGATATTTTAAATAATATTTAATATAGAGTATCTTCTTTCACTGATATATTAAAAATAAGATATTCGCTTTAAATTTTCAACAATAGATATAATTGTAGGATCCATGTTTTTAAGGAGGACGTTTTGATTTCTAAAGTCAATGTACTATTTGCACATAATTTCATCCTTAGACATTATTAGTAAGAGGGCGGCTAAATATTACGAAGCAATTATTAAACGAAAGACAAGAATGGTGTACGTATTACACTTTAAAGAATGCTAAATTGATTTTTTTTTTTTATGAAAGTAAATTAACCCACCCAAATTGAAAAAAAATATTAAATTGTTGTCTTCGTTTTTCACGAAAATCATAGTTGTGTTTATGTTAAAATCTACAGATGATACTTATTCTTGTGTTTTGTTTTTCCCTTATTCGTAAAAATAAGCATTTCCTTATTAGTAAGATGTATCTTGAAATTACCTCTTAAATTTAAGAATCTTACTTTTTAATTATTTATGTTTAATTAATTTATATTTATTTTAACAAATGAATAAATGATCATAATTAATCACCTTAACACAAATTTTTTTATACCCCAAATGAATAAATACAATTTTTATTATTTTAGATGAAATAACACGCAACGGCATGACGCACGGGTATGTATAACACTAGTTACACAATGTGATTGGTCACACCACTAATGAATATTTTCGACTTTTCGTTTCAAGGATATGATTTGGAAAGCAATAGAAAAGGGAAAATTGAAGTTCGTAGGCAGGAAACCATACTATACATGAAAATGTCACAATTTTTAAAGTGTATTTATTACGTAAAAGACTTTTTTAACCTTCATTTAATGCTTGTCTTTTTAATGTTAGTGGGTATATTTAATACTTCACAAATTTTTATGATGGTATATTTGTAAAACCATTTAAAAAGTTCCAACAATTAATAATTGTCTTGGTTTTGACCATTTTTTTTGTTTTTCTTCTTATATTAAGGACCGGATTACATGGGATGGTCAAAGTCCATTACTACAGTGATTCCTGAAGTAGATAATATAGTCACAAGAAAGGGGGGGTTTGAATTGTGACCCTTTTTAAAATCTAATCCTGTACTTAAAAATTACTTCTCAAGTTGATTCTTGGAAGAACAAAGTTAAACAGACTTCAGAACGTTCTGAAGTGTCAGTTGCAGAATAAGATATTTAAGTTAAGTGTTGTGTGTGTGATGTGTATGCAGTAGTATAAAGAGTATAGGGAGAGAAGAAGGACACACAGAATTTTATAGTGGTTCACCCAATGTGGGCTAGTCCACTCCTCACAATCTTGTGAGAGTTTTCCACTATGATGCTTGAGATACCCTCTCAAATCCTGCACCTTACAATCTTGTCCACTTGGAACGGTTACAACTTGTATTCTCTAAGCCTCAGCAGGCTCTCAACTTTCTGTACTAAGTCACACCAGACTTTGTACTATGTTACTCAACCTAGACTTTAATACCCTTAAAAATAGATGAGATTTGCTCTTTACAATTGATTGGAGAATTGAAGAAGTGAGGTTAAGATGAAGACTTTCAGAAGAGAAGGGGGAGAGTTTATCTTTGACAAGATAAATAGAATTGATTTACACTTTGAGAGATGATTTGGAATCTCAGTGATGATCCATTTGAGATGCTAAAGCTTCAAACACTTTTCAAATGTTTTCTTGTATGCTTTGCAATTGTGTGTAATGCTGACCCTTTCACTTCTATTTATAGAGTTATTGGTCTCTTGTAACCGTTGGAGGGTGACCAATGGTCTTGTGCCATGTGTCCTGGGCCCCACTGACTTTTACTTGAAAATCTGGGTGAACATTCTGACTTTCAGAATGTTGTTGCATTCTTGATGATATTCATCTGGGTTCATCATGTATGAATGAACATATGAATTTCTGGATTGCTGATGGACTTTTGTTTATGCGTGCAGTACATCAGAATGTTTCTGTGCCAAGAGCTTTGCAAATCTGTCTTGGATTATGTGCAGGAGAGAGAAAAGTGGAACTATCACTTCATGCCCATGCTTTAGGGAATTTTGCTGATCTGTAACAGTACCAAATCCTTTAGGTGTCAAGATCTCATGGATTCTGACTTTGAGATTGTAATTTGGCTTTTGCTTTACTTTTCCAACTGCTTTACTGTTGCTGTCAGAATTAAAGCATGTGCTGTATTGAACATTCTGAACTTCAGAATATCCTTTTTGTTTCACTTAGGATGACTTGTAAGACCTCCATTTGATGTAATCAAATCCTAATAGTGAAACATAAATGAAGTGCAGTAATTTGAACATCTAGGATGATATTCCCTTTTGGAATATTCCTGTTAATTCAATGTTCATAGTCTTAAATGAACATTGAATGTCCTTTTTGACATTCATCTTGTAAATGCTTTTATTGCTTGATTGATCCATGCAAGTATATTTTCTTGGACAGTTATTTATGCCACGTGTGGTATGCATGTTCTTGAATTCATGGGCTTGTGTAGGAGCACCCTTATGACAAAGCTTCAGAACTGTGAACAAGCTTCTGAACTGCATTTCAGCTTCTGAACTATGTTCAGCTTCTGAACAGGGTTCCAGCTTCTGAACTAAGTTTCAGCTTCTGAACTGCATTTTAGCTTCTGAACTGTGTTCAGCTTCTGAGCCATGTCCAACCTTCTGAACTATGTTCAGCTTCTGAACTATGTCCAACCTTCTGAACTATGAAAAAGTTCTTTCTTCTTTATGATCTTTGATTCCTTGTATCTTGGTATGGTTCATACCTTGTTCCTGTCTTAATTAAACACTCAAGAACACAAGTTAAATACCAAGAGACTAATCAAAATCCATTAATCCTTTAATCATTTGGGGTTTGTTATCTTTAAAATTAATTAGGGATTTTGCCTCAACAATTCCAACATAGAATTCTTCAACATAGACTTTCTCCTCTGTCCCTATATCCACAAGAAAAATTTCCCACCTGCAGGTCCGTGAATAGGGCAGTCTATGTTGGGATCTCTATACGTGATTACAAATTACATCCCTAATATATGTGTGTGTATACATGTATATAATAAGAGCCATGCTATTCCGTACGAACTACAACCGACGAAATTTAACGACAATTGTATACACTTATCATACGAGGGTGGTGTGGGAAAATAGGAAATAATTGGAGAACAAAAATGTAATAACAACTTTAAATCGGTGCATTTCGTCGGTTTCGTTGGTGCTCCTTTCGTAACTTTTAGAATTTCCCATATAATAAATATATTTAATATATGAAAACCAATGATGGGTATAGAAGCTAATGTATCTAGAGTGCATTATATTCTTGGTTCACTTATTTAATCCTTTCTTCAAATTCCCCTTTTTGTTTCCTATGTCACTTTTCAACATTCATTGAGCATTCCTTAAATATAAAATTGATTTTTTTTCACTTAGCACGGTTACTTGGCTTGTATCTTTCAAACAAGAAAACAAAGCTCTTATAAAAATACTTATTGATAAATTCATTGTAAATTTTAGTAGATGGATATTTAAAATAAATACGAAGTGTCTTGCACTTCCAAATCCAAACTTTTGTACAAAAACATTTTTCAAACTTTCTGTTTGGTTTTGTGTTCACCCAATTGAATAAAGCTTGACATTTTTCAAACTTTCTATTTGGTTTTGTGTACCAAAAAAAAAACTTGACTTTTGGGACCACAAATTGGTATTGTATCAATTAACGCATTAAAGGTTTTTTCGTTGGTCAAAATATAGTTATATTAGGAAAATTCTTCTTTACTCATCAATAAAATGTGGGTAATACTACCCATGTTGAGTTGACCCAATCAAAATAATGTATTTATATAACATTAAAAATAATAGAAAACAAACAAATAACTTTGATTGGTGTCAACGCAGCATGGGTTGTGTTACACACCTTTTATTAATGGGTACCCAAGTTGTCACATATTTATTATAAATATTTTGGTGAACGTTCATTTTCTAATAAACCAATATTTATTCAATAGGGTGGTATAATTTAGTTCTAGTTTTGGTTAATTTCAGAACACATTGAAATGATGGCTTAATCAGTTTGAAGGTTGTTGCTATTACTATTATTATTATTATTATTATTATTATTATTATTATTATTATTATTATTATTATTATTATTATTATTATTATTATTATTATTATTATTATTATTATTATTATTATTATTATTATTATGATCATCATCATCATCTTCTTTGAGATGATCTCATTCATGATCATGTTCTTTCTTATGGCTTTTATTCTAATATGTTAATCTTGTATATATCTCGCATAGAGAATTTTGTTTAGTTAAACATTGATAAATTTTAGAAGAATCCCATATTCAAGCATCTAATAAGATTGCGTAAGAATTATTTTTCTTAATTCATGTGAAAATTTGTGATATAGTTTTTGAAAAACTAAAAATCTAATATTAAAATATGGGTCTTGTTAACGAGTGTCCTCGGGACACTCTTTAAGGGTCTTAAATGGTAACTTTTTATAAAAATTTGTCCATTCAATGCATTGAAAATTGAACTATTTGACATTTTTAAAGAATAATTTTTTAATTTAGAATGCTTAAAGAGTGCTCGAGAGCACTCGTTAACATTTCTCTTAAAATATTAATGAAAGATTGCTCAAAGAATGAATTATTATTGATCATTGTTTATCATTTGTAATGTAGTTCTTTAAGAACTAAATATATCCATTTTGATTCCAATATTTTTATCTCATTTGCATATCTCATTTCTAATGAAAAAAGACTTAATTGATCATCCGGTCCCTTAACTTAATTCTTTTTTTCATAATGGTCCATTAACTAAGAAACGTCTCAAATTGGTCCCTTATGCATTTTGTCGTTACCTATTTTGGTCTACTTCGTTAGTTTTTAACCCTAAATATATAAGGTGAACCAACATTATAAGTGGTCCACCATAAATCTTATTAGATTTTTAATTTTAACTCTTTGATCTTCTGTCTATAAATGAGAACAGTTAGATCATGCATGTCTTTTGTATCTTATAGTAAACTACTAACAACCAATTTTTTTTCCTTTTCTTCATCTTCTTCCTTTCACTTTTTCATCATCTTCAACAACATCTACATATACCTTCATCAATCTTCAAACATTAAAAACCAAAAATAAAAAAAATATAAAATTTGTTTATCATCTTCAAAACAATAAAATTAAAGTCTTCATCATATTCATCCTCAAACACATCCAAAAAAATCTTGAAATTCATCAACAACCACATAAAACATAAAAAAAAATCTTCATCTTCTCAACATCTTTAACAAAACAAGTTAACTGTCAAATTTAAAAAAAAAAACATCATCTTTAACTCTTCACCTCATGAGTAAGAAAACAAAACTCATTTCTCAAAACCCATTTGAAATTCGAAATTCACCATCACTGCGGAACCTATCATCAACAACAGTGAAATTCTCATTTCTCTAATTCCATTTAAATTCTCAGAATTCCAACAACAATTTCATTTATCAGAATTTGAAATTCTCACTTCTCACAATTTCTCAGAATTCGAAATTCTCATTTCTCAGTATGATGTTTAAGGGTTTGATTTTGGGTTTATGCAGTATGATGTTTCTCGGTATATGATGTTTCTACAAAGAACTGGAACTTTTGGAAGTTTTTTTTAACTGCCAACATTTATTAACACCACCACCAACCACTCAAGGAGAGCAGCAGGGGAAATACAAACTACAAAGCCATGCCACAGCAGAGGGCAAACCGAAAGTACAAAAGCCCAGCCAGAAGCAAAGGCCCTGCCTACCAAGAACAAAATAGAAACACCAACCATGGGACAAGCCACACAATCCCACGACAACACCCACCATGGAAATTTTGGAAGTTACTTATGAAAAGAACAAGAAGAGGAAACCACACAAGGGTAATAACAGAGATTGGAACTTTGTTGATTTTGTTTTTTCATTTGGAGAAAATTGTTATAAGATTGTTGTTGGAGAATATGGAAATTGTTAAAAGAATGGGTGATAAATTGATTTTCTTCTTTTGGGTATAAGGTTGATTATTTAAGTTTTTTTATTTGTTTTTTTGGATTTTTGTTATGAATGTTGATGAAGATGAAGAAGATGAGAGAAGAAGATGAAGAAAAATAAAAAAGATTAGGTGTTGGTGGTTCAGTGATGTATACAATGGACCTGCAATCAAACGGTTGAAATCATATCAAAAATATTAGACATTAAAATACTAACGGAGAGGACCGAAATAGGTAACAGAAGAATATATAAGGGACCAATTTGAGACGTTTCTTAATTAAGGGACCATTTTAAATAAAAGAATTAAGTTAAGGGATCGGACGATCAATTAAGCCATGAAAAAATCATGACTAACATATCACATTTTTCAGGTCTCAACCAACTCATTGTGATTTTTTTTTGTTGAAATGACTATATTTTTTTCACTTACATGGTATCAAAGACCACCATATCTCAATCAAGTTAACTCATAGTTGAAATAATTCTTTACTAGATCTTACTTAGCTTTTGACCGAACTTAAGATTGCTTGCAGAAAATCTTACCGTTAAAATAAAATAAAAAAAGACCATGATGCAATTATTATTTTTTGCTAATAAAAAGTTTAAGGGTGAGCTAGGTTGTATTATTCATGCTTGTAAACATCTATTTTCTAATAGTTTTCAGAACTCTCATGTCGAGTTCAATAGGAGGCAAGTCAATGGGGTAGCTCATGAATTAGCACGGGTAGCCCCATTCCATGCTAGCTCCCATGTCTTTAATGATGTACCGTCATGTATTCGCGATTTGATAGCTAATGAAATGCATTGATTTTCTTCCTAAAAAAAAAAAAAAGGGGTGATGAGAAAGTGTCACAGACTCGGTCCAAGGCATAAAAGATCTGAATATTTAAAAAAGCAATTGCAGATGTATTATCTTCGTCCAAGAACACTAACGAAACTCGAAATGAGAATTAACTTGTAACGAGGCTACTGCAATATGGGCCTATGATTTTGTTTTTGTAGTATATGTGTCTGAACTTAGACAGCATGCCTTTGCTAAGGTCAGAAGATGCATGAATGCTTTTTTTTTTAACGCGATATAAAGAGACTAATTTCCTCAGTTTTGTAGGATTCAATAGACATAAAACTTTTCTAAAGGTTTTAGGGTGTGTTTGGTAACACAAATAAGCTAGTTTATAGCTTTTTGGATTAGCTTATAAGCTTGCTTGATAAAATTAGATGTGTTTGGTAACAAGCTTTTTTCCAGATGCTATTTCAAGTAGTTTTTGAGCTTATAGCTTATAGCTTTTGACATTTTCTTCCATTTTTAACCTTTATTTTTATTTTATTATTTTATAAACAAATGACCACTAAACCCAAGTTATCAAAGTAACTGCCAATTTATTTTTCTTTTCCGGTTTGCTGAACAGCCAAACACTTTCTTTTTTCCTTTTATATATAGATCCTCTTACATTCTATTAGTTTATATATTATTTATAATTTCAAATAAAACTATATAATTTTCAAAAAATAAAAAGATATATTATATAAAAGTTTTTTAAAATATATATTATATCAAAGTTAAAACGTTCGATTACACAAAAAATCACAATTTAATTTATATACCACATTTACCATTTTAAAGATGAAATTAATTAAAATATTTAAAAATAAATATATTAAGTAAATTTGTTTATAAACAAAATAATAAATAAAATATATATGTACTTTTATGTCATTTTATATTTATCAGTCACTTCAACAGCTAATTTTACCAAACACATTAATTTTAATAAGCGAGCTTTTCAGCTATAAGCTATCAGCTATCAGTCATCAGCTATCAGCTATCAGCTAGCTTATCAGCTGTCAGCTAGCTTATAGCTTATTTTTACCAAACACACCCTTAATGTTATTGCACGCCATAGAGATAAATGGGTTTCAAATTGATGGGTAAAATTATTTAAAATAAACAATTTTATCAAATGAGTTTGCAATTTTGAATTGTAAGCAAGTACTTGTGTTAAAAAAAACTTGTAAAATGTGGGGCTTTTACGTGGTTGTAGTTAAACGGTATACCACATGGACTGACACGCTACATTGTCAGGTTTCATTTTATTTTTCTGTTGTTACCAGGAGAAATTCTTGTGTAGAAACGCACTTAACACATGTTCTTTACAAACAACAAATAAGAGTGTGACACATACTTAAAACATACACATTATTAAAAATTGAAAAAACTGTTTAATAAAAAAATGAAAAACCCGTTACTTCTCTGTCTCCCATCGTCCATTTTTTCTGGCATATGGTTCTCCAGCCACACTGCAATTTTTCCATCGGATCTACCGTGCTTCTCCGGCAAATTTATCTTGTTAATACGACCTGATAACCCATCTTGTGTTTTCAATATGAAAATACTATTTTGTTATTTTGCCATTCAAAAAATGAAAATGAAAATTCTGATGTTTTTTTTTAGCAAAAAGCGGTTAAAAAAACAAAATACTGAAATTTTAGAACAAATCAATAAATGTGTAAGTAAGTGATGGCTAAAGTAAATTATAGCAACAAAACAAAATAATGTTATGTGGCTGAAAAGTTTGACCCATCGATGGGTATGGTTTTGGGTATCCTTTGCATGTAATTCATTGAACTAAACAATGGTGGAAGTGATTATTTTTTCGGTTGGATTTAAGGATAGCTTTAATAGGAAGAAGATGATGATTTTATTTCGAAGTAGTCCATTTATTAGAGGCAGCAAAGATCTTGAGCGAAAACAATTGTTGAAGAGAGAGAAACATTGGTGGATGAAAGAGAAAAAGACCTTTGATTTTCATTAAATTTATTTATTTTACTTTTTTTCTTTGAAAGTTAATTACTTGTCACACTCTTATTCGTTGTTTGTAAATAACAAGTGTTAAGTGTGTTTCTACACAAGAGTTGCTCTGTTACCGGTTTAAAAATAATATTAAGTTTTTAATGGCAAAAAAAAAATAGATTAGCCTCCCCTAAAAAAAAAAATTAACCTGCTATACTAAATTAATTCACATTTGAATCCTTTTTTAAAAAAGTTCATATAATTAGAAGAATGTGTATTTGAACATCAAGTATGCATTTAAAAAAAAAAATATTTGAACATCAAAGTTCAGACATCATGTGTGATATTGTATATTTTATCTTTTATCTATCTGTTACTTTTTATTTCATACAATTTACACATATGATTGTTTCACCGGTCTACAAACAAATTATTCTTCTCCCTCCCCGTCTTACTAATAAGTACTCCCTCCGTCCCAAAATATAAGCAAAAATTGGTCAACAAAAGTTAATGTATTTGGTTCAAAATTTGTATCAAATACATCAACTTATGTTGACTCATTTTTGCTTATATTTTGGGATGGAGTAGTACCTTCTTTTCAATAAATATTTGTTGGGAAATACTAACAAGTGTTCTAAGAATACTTGTTCTAAGAACACTTGTTAAGAAGTCTAAAGAAGAAATTGTATTTTGAGTTTGATGCAATCAACACATTGAAACTTGAAAAAATAACTTTTTTTACATAAAACTTACCAATGATTTCTATTTTAGAATTCTTGCAAAACTCATACTGTTTATTAAAAAAATATCACAAACTATATATTTGCTGTGGCGGAAAAAATTATACAATACCTGAAATAGAGAAGATATTGCACAAATGAATTACAATTAATACTGAATTATTGAGGGTACAATTACAAATAATAATAATAATAATAATAATAATAATAATAATAATAATAATAATAATAATAATAATAATAATAATAATAATGATAATGACATGAAACTATACATTGCTTAAAGGCTGTAATATAATTTCTAAGACCATAGTTTATAGACAAGATTCAAATTCAAGAGATAATTAAGTGCTGAAAAAAAAGGAGATAATTGAATATAATTAATCTAATTTTCTAATTGATGAGAGGTGTGAAGAAGAGGAGCTAGGAATTGATAATTAAGGAATGCATTATTGAATTGTGAATGCTATCCATAGGAAGGGGCACAAGCTATGCAAGCTAGAAAAAGAATGGCAGAAGAAACACCATCCTCTTCCACATTGGAACTGCTCCTTTTGAACTTTCCAGCTTTTCCTTTGTTGCATTGAATTTGTTTTTGTTGTTGCTGATTATGTTGTTGTGATTGTTGTTGCTTGTTCTTCTTCATTGCTTCTTCCACTTTAGACACCATAATGTCCTTTTGAATGATTTGAAGAAAAATGAAAGTAAAATAGAAAATTAGGATGCTAGCTATAGATGGAATGTTGTGCTTGGACAGTCATACAAGTACCTCCCCTTTTATAGAGTTTTGTAAGCAGATCTAAATGCCCCTTGTTTTTCTGCCAGTTTTCACTTAGCTATTAGATACTCCAATTGGCAATTGGTACAAGGTTGGCCCCCCTACCAATATTTATTAATTTAATGATAAATAAGAGATAAGTTCATATATTTTGCACTATCTTTTTCTCACATAAATTTTTTAACCTTCCTCCTCTTTCTTCTCTTTTTTTTTTATAAGCAAATGTTAATGGTTAAGTTGTTAGAGGTAAAAAAAAATTAGTTGGCAGCTAGTGCTGAAGTTAGCTTAATTTTTTCGAGGGCGCCAAACTTATGTCTTAATTGTAATCTTAAAATGAAATATTTTCTGCTCATTTCAAAAATCACAATTATTTCTTGTAATAAGTATAATAAACCAATCCAGCTGACAAAAAATAATTGAAGTAAGGACATATTTCATCATTGTTATTGTTTTATTAATATATTGAGAAACAAGCATTTGGAATAACTAGCCTCCTCTATCTTTTTATCGTCAGATGATCATTTGTCAAAAAATTCACTTTCTAATTATTTTCTCTATAGACTATATTATATGTCATGAGTTACCAAGTTGTAAGCTAGGAATGAACTCACGGACTAAGCCAAATGCCAGTGTTGTTAGCTCCTCTGTTCTTTTGTTTTAAATAAGAAAAATGCGTGTAATTTTAAATTGGTTATTTTAAGCTTTTATTTAACTACTTCAATGCTGCAAAGCATTTTAATTTAAGCATTCCGCCTCCTTACTTGTTGTTTTATAAATTTTAGAGCAGAATAGCTAGTAGCTAGCTCTCTACACATATCACGGGATTCCTAGGTAGGAAACATTTATATTATGCCAATTTTGTGTATATTAATTTCAACCCAAATTTCCAACACAAGTGATAAATTAATATTTGCATTGCTTATCTTATAATTTTATTTTAAGAGATGGTGCTATATTGATTTACTAAAAAATGGCTGAATCGAATTGTGATCAAAACATGTTGCACATCACATGATGAGTATGTTTGAAATTTGAATAGTGTAGCCTAATATAATTGAGATGATTCACGATGGTTGAAACAATTTCAACTCTTTCTGGAGATGTATTATTTGGTATCTTACGACTATTAATGAAAGAATGAGTAGAACCTTACATAAAAGGATAAAAGGATAGGTCCCCTCTCCATTTTTCTTATAAACGTATGAAATTGAACAAATGACAATAACGTGATGAAATTGCATGCTCCCCGTTTTGAATTGGAAAATAAGTTTTGTTTAATGTACCTAAGTAATATAATGGTCTTGTATCATGCACATATGTGTTTTTAAATATTATATCAATAAGTCACATCATATTTCATTTGATCCAATTGTGAGATTTATTGATTAAATGGTAGAAACCAACTTGTACATAACGCAAAACTTGTTTCACTTGTGGACGACAAAATTGGTCCAGAAAATAATGGGAGTAAAAGATCATATATCTTGTAATCATTTAAGAGAAACGTTCAAGATAATCAATTCAACCTTACGAAAAATGACTTCAAGATATAAGTTCATATGTGCAATATATCGTGCAACTGGATTTGAGATTTATTCCCAAGACAGATGATGATCATTGATTTATGTTATCTGCGTGATGTGTACAATATATCGTGACACATGACATGACATTAAGCATTTAATCTATGTTTTACACCTTAATCATTTTTAGTCAGGAGATTGATCTCCAATAAGTATAAAAAAAAAAATTAAAAAAAAATTGTATGGAGAAGTCAACTCCTTCAATAAATCTTAGACTCGACTGTCTTGATAGATTAATCTCAACAAACATTCACTTCCACCTTATTGGCAAAGGACACCGTAAAAAAATAAATAGGTGTCTATTGTAACACTCACACTATATACGAATGAGATTAAATCATGTGCAACTGACAAGCTATATTATAAACTTGAACCAACGTTGTATTTTATTTATAAACATTGCTTAGGAACAAATACTCGCCATTAATTAATTGGAACAGCAAAGGTTTAGTGCATGTAACTCTTTTTATATGCTCGCCATTAACTTGAACCATCCTCTCCGAAGGTCTGGATTATTGATGATAGTTATAATAATCAAATACTAATAAGAATGATAATTTAGTAAATCATTGAAGTGCTCAATGATTATTAGTACATTAATATATACAAATTAAAAGCTCATATACGTTGTCAAGAAAAAAGAAAACAAGCCTGGGAAATTTAAATCTTAGACATGAGCAACTACCATTGCATGACAAAAATACGTATATTGAAGTAAATACAATATATGAAAGATAGATACGAATCATGATGAAGAGGTGGGTCAAACATAGAATATACTCCCTCCGTTTCAAAATACATGTCCATTTTGGAGAAATTTTTTGTTTCAAAATACATGTCCATTTGATAGTTTAAGGATACATTTTGTCTATTTTACCCTTGCCTACCAATTAATTAGATTCTAGATTTTCTCCACAATAATTATTTCCTACTAATAAATGTTGACCCAATTTTAAGTGAATTTACTTATGCACTCTCCCAAGAAATGACTACTGGACTCTCCCAAGAAATGACCAATGGTGTTTAAATGATAGACTAATTTGTTTAATTAATTTTGGTATTGGTATTGGGAGTAATTATGAGATGGGATAAATAAATGTAAAATGGAGGAAATCAAAGACAAGGGTATAATAGGAACTTTTGTGTCAAACTAGCTTGTTCTTGATTACTGTAATTTCTCTAAAATGGACATGTATTTTGAAACGGAGGGAGTAGTTGAAGTCTATATTTATATATCTTCGCCATAAACGTAGCACACAGGGAGTTCTTGTCGTGACCCTGGGGGGTATAGAGTTTTTCATGTGCTAAATCATGTGAGCATGTGCCCATCTTTTTGTCCTTTTCTACTATGATACACTTCCTTTGGGTCCAATAGTTTTCTTTTCCATCTTACAATAATAATAACCAATTATTTGTCGTGGTCTGTGGATACATGAATTTACCTTGAAAATGTTAAGTAGCATACCGTAATAATAACTTCAAAACCCTACACTTCCCCCTTTTTCACATGTTCTTCAACTGCATTACACGTGACCATTTTCTTTATTATAAATGATAATGTAATGAGCCGAATTCAACGGTGATCATTTAATTACCATCACTATTAGCTATAAGCAATGTATGTAGAATTAACGGTTAACACACTAAGAAGATGATATTTATTTATTTTTATCAACCCGTGGTATCCCTCAGGAATCAGAGAAAATCCGTATTTAGATTCACTTAAAGAATCTTAAATTATATATGAAGTCGAATCTCTATCGATATGTCTGAGGCTTTGTTTATCTTCTATACACACTTGATCGATTACTTGAGATTAAACTCATACTACATTCTTACAGACTAAGAGTCTGTTTGGTCAAGATATGATAGAGACATGATAAGATATGGAGCTGGATAGAAACAAGGTAGGATATGAACATGATAAGAATTAATTTTATCATGTGTTTGATGCGCACATGATAACAAACAGATATCATTATTTTATTATAATTAAATGAGAAAATTACTCTCGGAACTAATTAAATGTTTTAAAAACAGTATGTAATTAATTATAACTAAGTAAGGAATGACAACATTTTAAAAATGACAGAATATCATGGTAATAAATAAGGAATGAAGTTCTAATCATATCGGAATAGTTTCTAACTCAGCTTATACTCGGGATAAAAATTACAAAGGCAAGTCAAGATATGATAGGAAAATGGTTTATTTTATCCTATCTCTTTGGTGCATCAAATATGGAATTTAAACAACATATGATAAATATATCATATCTTGTCTCTCTATACTGACCGTCAAACGGTGCCTAATGATCTCATATATCTGACAATCGTGTCATAACTTAGAAGATGATATTGATATATAGTGGTAGTTTGTTGAAAATGTAATTGAGTGTGTTTAGTCATACATTGACTATAAATGATCTAAAAGAAGAATATATAAATATACTTAATTTCATAGATTTTAGATTGAGATGTGTTGGGGAGTTAGGCAAACGTCAAGAACAACAACGGGCTATAGTGAGTAATTGAATAGGATACCAAGATATGATCCAAAAAAAAAAATTAGTACATTTGATAAAAAAAAAATAGGATACCAAAGAGATCATGATACCAAATCTTCTCTCAAATTCTTAATGCATTGAAAATACAGACAATTTTTCTCATATATTCAACATCATATTGAATACATTTATAGTCAATTATACTAGTTAGTTACATTAGTTAGTTGTTCTTCTCGTTAGCTATATAAGACTAATATTGTATCTCTTGATGTAATTAATTAATATTCCCTCATTATCAATGTGATTTTCATTTTTTATTCTATCAAGAATATTAATAGGATTAATCACTCAGTGAACAATATTTTTCTCCTGGAATGTGAGTATCCTTAATCCTATATTAGAATTGCACGTTACAACCAACAAAACATGTCTCGCAACTACATGTCAAAAGGAAGTTTGATACAAGGATGCAATACAACAAGAATCACTCATGCTAGCTCCCCACTAAACCGAACGATGACTCTGATACCACTTATTGACGAGACTCGAGAAGCTCCAAAAACAACAACATGCTAAAGATTCAAGACCACCATGACATGTTCTCCCAAAATCTTAAGACATTAAAAAATTGAATCACATCTCTTATATATCAAACATTTAACTTATTAACAGTAAGACTAACACTTAAACCCAACAAGATGTTGTGTTTTAGTCCCTTGATGATCGTCATGGTCATTAGTCTCTTATTTTTTGGTGCTCTCTGTACTCCCAAGCAAATGATATTATTAGAGTCTCGTCTAAACACAAGATTGAAGATGTGATATTCTTATCTTATGGGTTTTGGCTCCTTCAAAAAAAAATCTTATGGGTTTTGGCTATTCTAGTAATTAGACCGTTAGTGTTTTTGGTGCCTTCCAAACTCCCCACAATATTGATGGTTATGGCACCATGAAAATGAAATGGGCTAAGCATAGTAAACATAATGTTTGTTTCGATTGAAAACAGACAAGGAAGTAAGAGATGAGTACATGAACCCGTAATTCTAGGCATGCAGGCCCCTAGGGTAGCAAATGGGATGTTGGCTATTCTAAGAACATGCCACATTGTCCAATATTGGTTTGACCATAAGATGAGTTTTTTTGGATAACTAGGTTGACCCTATGAGTGGCCTAAATTCATTGGATCTCTAAGCTTCAACTTCAATCCAAATAAAGATATCGCACACGTTATATGATTAATGTCTAAATGGTTTTTTTTAAGATTACCTTCTACAAATTTGTGGTTAAACTACCCCGGCTGATGTGAACCAATTAAAAATGAATAATATGAACTACACTAAGTAAAGTCAAATATATTTTTTTTGAGAAAAAATAAAGTCAAACATATAATTACATTTAACGTATTTTGAATATATTTGTGTTATTTAATACTCACCCAACATTCAATTAATGTGTCTTTATGTTTTAAATCAGAAAATCTAATGAAATCTTTCGTTACCTCGTTTCAATTGTTTAGGCATATTTTATTCTTTTTTTTCTTTACTGTTTTTTGTTTCATCTCTTCTTTTTCCTGCAAATTTTTTTACGCCATGTCTTAGTGTTTTTTGGATCTTGGTTCTTCTCTCACAAATTCACAAAATTCATTATTTTTTTACCCTAGAAAGATCTAAAAAAAATAGTATAAACGTTATTTTCTTTTACAACAATTAGATTATATATTCCCTTGTACCCAAAAAAGAATATATATTCTCATGCGTTTATATATCAATACTAGTTTAAACGTTAGTTTTTTGACATGATGACTAAACATTATTTTTTTTCCAAGATATGAATATATTAGTCTAAAAATTATTTTCTTTGATAAGAATAAAAAAGATATTGGTCTAAACGTTATGCAATTAATGAATTTAAAACACCTTTTTGTCAAAAAAAATATATTTTAAAACACCTAAATTTCTAAAATCATAGAACTCGACTTTTGTTATATGAATTTTTTTGTCGTGTACAAGTTTGCACATGTTCAACTTGCGCATATTAAGAAGTTTAAGATAGTAAATTTGTATCAAAACTTGTGTATTTTATATTAAATATACAAATTTTGTTATACTTTTAGTTGCTTTTGTTAATTTATATTTTTATATTTTCAATAAAAAGCAATGGAGTATTTATATTTTTTTATGTACAAGTGTCACTCCCTTGTAATTTAACAATGTTGCATTCCTAGGTTTGAAATCGAACTCAATAACTCATGACCTCTGACTAAGCTAAAAGTGATATCTCATCCAAATACACCTAACTAACATTATATGTAGTATTCTAATGGTGGGTCAATCCAATATAAATATTACTCATAATATTTATATCTATATGAAGACTTGACAACTCTTTATCCATAATCCGCGAGACTTGATCATCAGTCTACCCACATAATGATCTTTACGCTTCTTCACAATAAACCTTGACTAAGGATACTTTAAGAATAGTGTTTTTATAATTAATGGAGTCTCACGATTAAGTCGTAATTAATGTTCAATTAAATGAGCTAATTATTCTAGTGACTTTATTAGTTTGAAACAAAACAAAATCAATAAAGAAATGTGTTATTATATATATATATATATATATCAAGATCATGATAAAAATCCAAATTCAATCGATGTAGATTTAATATTAGAGGTTACTTGAACACTACAATGATTCTGTCTTCTAATTAGTCGAACGATGATTTTTTATTCGTCGAACATGGTTCGACCTTTCTATCAAATTGGATATAACTACAGTGAGACTTAACTCTTTATCAGATGAATAAACTATAATGAGCTTTTCTTCTGGATCAAATGAACTATGATAAGCCTTAAATTTTTATCAGTTAAATTGTAATTTAATTTTTTGACAAAGGTTCAACCTGTCTTCTGCATCAGATAACCCAAAATGAAACTCAACATGCGATCAATAAAATAGAGCAAATTACACTCTCATCCCCTAAAAAAAGTTCGAATTACACTCTTCTCTCCTCTTAAGTTAAAATATACACTCCTCTTCCCTCTTAGGTTAAAATATACACTCCACTCCCTTGAAAAATAAAACTTATACTCCCCTCCCCTATGAGATACTTGAATTACAACCCCCTCCCTTTATAATTAAATATGCACTACACTTTAATCTATTTTAACATAAATAAATATTTTTACGTTATCTACAAATTCGAAAACACCATTTAAGAAGAAAAAAAATTCATTTCTTTGTAATTTAAATGTCAATGATGAATAAATTTAAATATTTTGTTATTAATTTTATAACTTAGAATATAAAATACATTTTTAAATAATCATATTTTATCGACTTTAGTAATTTTTCACTCATTTTAATTTTATTTTATGTTGTTTTATATTTTACAATTTATGATAGGGTTTAAAACTAGATGTTAATGAAATTGTGAATAAAAAATAGAGAAAAATATGAATCAGATGAACTAGTTTTCTTTTTCTATTTTTTATTCACATTCATATTTATATTTTATAATTTTTCTATTTTTTATTTTAGAATATAGGTTCAGCCTTTTTTATGAATCAGATGAACTATAGCGAGCATTCACTTGCGATTATACGAACGTGGTTAGTTTATTTTCTGACAAAGGTTTGAGCTTTCTTCTGAATCAGATTAACTATTGTGTGACTTAACTTGTTATCGATCGAATTGTTGTTAGTTATTTTCAGTCAATGGTTTAACCTTGCTTGTATATCAGATGAACTATGATGAGACTTAACCCGTGATTAATCGAAATGTGGCTTGTTCCTTTTTTGACAATGATTTGAAATTTATTCTTGAATGTATGATCTACAATGAGACTTGAATAGAGATCAGTCAAACTGTGGTTATTACATTGACCGAAAAAGGTTCGACTTCTCCTGAATTGGATGATATATTTTAAAAATTGTTAAGGAATATATTTTGTATTTGTTGTAATGAAATAATTATTTTTTTATTTTTATCATATCTAATTTTTGTTTAAATATATTTATTCCATTTTATAAATGCACATGTCTTTCCTATCATGATTTTATTTAATTTTCTCTTATATATACTATACTACTAAATAATTGCTAGCATCGTTCAAAAAATTGCTAGTATCTTATTTTCTTTTTTTATATTTCTTTCATCGATAAAAAAATGTAAAGAAAGTAGAGACTAAGTTGTCTCTGTTTATATTTCTGGGGAAATAAAAGTGAATTATATATTTTTCAAAGACTAAATTAGGTCTTATAATTTTTCTCAGGAACTAAAATGAGTTTTCGTTTTTTTTAACTTGTTGTAAAAAAAATATTTGTTTAGGTTAACAGCATTTAGTCATCTTATAAATAAAATAAAATGTTTAGACTAATATTGATAGATACAAGAATGTGATAATATATAATAATCTAATTAATAAAAAAATAATCTAATTGATTTTCCGAAAAAATAACGTTTTGGAATGTTTTTTTTTTCTTCGGATCCAAGCTTAAAAAAACAAGAAGATATGGTGTAAAAATATTTGTAGAAAAATAAAAAATTTGAAACAAAAAACAGTAAAGAAAAAAGAAGAACAAATTTGTCTAAACAATTGAAACGTGGAAATAAAATATCTCATTAAGTTTTTTGATTGGAAAGATAGAAGCACATTAATTGAAATGGGGTAAAGATGCAAATAACAAAAATTCTATGTAAAAAATATTTTCATGTTTGATTTAGTTAATAGAGTACACATTGCTCGATTTGATTGGTTGATATCATGATGAGTAAGTTACTTCCAAATCATGAGGGGTAAATTACTTCCAAATCATGAGGGGGTAGCGTAGACATCACCTTAAAAAGGGGAAAATATCCTTCGTCATAATAAATAATATCTTAATCATTGTTTAGTAACTAGTAACTTGGTAAGTAATATTTGGAGTTTTATGTGTGATGTGATGCATATAGTTCTTCATGCAACGAGAGACAGAACCACGTTCAAGTGGGGTGTTCTGTTTTGTTACAAGTCTTTGCTTCTGAGAGTGTTTGTGATTAACTCTGTCTCCAATCACTGGATCGGTTGATTGAGGCACTACTTAGAGATCCTTTGTTTCCATAAGTTATGAGTAGTAAAAGGAGTCTGAAAAATCACAATTGGTATTGACAAATGAAGCAGATGCCAGGTTGGTATTGTCTTGTGGTAATTGCTAGGGCCACTCGATGGAACTTGAAGAGAATTTAATTGTAGGGTGCCCCCTAATTAGTGGGTTATGGGTCCTGATTAATCTCGATCAATTGAACTCTTTAAAACAAATACTCTCTCAATCGGTCAATATGTATTTTATGTCACTCATAAGAATGGATTTAAGTATTTTATTTAAGAGAGAAATTAAGCCATTTCTTTCCTTCTTATTACTTATTTACAAGAAATTTCTTATCACTTAAACTATAAACGTTGATAATTCATTTATGGTTCAATTGGTTAAGTTATTTTTTTTAAGAGTTCAAGTCCTGACAATAAGAAAAAATTAACATATTGAGAAGAAAAAAATGATTTGATTATTTAAAAAATGAAACACTTTTACACCGACAAATACGTAGAACTTGTCAATACAACAGAGTTGCACAACTGCTTTCATTTAAATTAAAAACCGTCAAATATGATGTGACAATTTGATGTCAACATTGATGGTGTGTGTATATATCTATTAAATTCATGATTATTCAATCACTTTGTTCATTGTAAAAAAAAAAACACTTTGTTCATTAAACTTTTTATCAACAATATTATTAATTTGCATCCGAATAAACTAATTGTGTATAGAATATATCCAATCCATCTAATATCCATCCAATCCAATATTATTAATTTCCAAAATTCATGATGAATACATGTTATCGGATTTCCCCTCCGTTGGCAAATAGATTTCATGAGAATGGAATGACTTATGATTCATTTTCATAAACTTCCCAAAAAAAATAATTTTGAAAAATGAAATACTAAAGTAATCTTACAATAATTGAGTTTTTCAAATAATATTTATTATGAAAGCTGAAATTAACTACTAGTTTCAATTTTTAGAAACTCTGTTAATTAATTTCTGCATTTATCCATTTTAGTATGTAAAACGCAAAGACAAGAACGGTGGAATAAGCCGGCGGTGAGAGAAGTGAAATGCAATGTTGACGCAGCCACATTCTAGGTGCAAGGATGTTATGGTGTCGGCATGTGCCTTCAAGGGGAGCAGGGGGAGTACATAGCAGCAAAGACAGCTTGGTGTAAGGGCCTTCCACAACCTCATGAAGCGGAAGCCCAAGGTCTTAATGAAGAGATGAACTGGTTTGGTACTATGATACTACATTTGGTGTCTATTGAACTTGATTGCAAGCAAGTGGTGCACAACATCTCTAGCACTCTCACGAACAATTCAATGTTTGGAGCTACTCTGGATGTATGCAAAGCTTCACTCAAAAAATTCCAAAACTTTAAGATAAGTTTCGTTAGGAAACAATGAAATAATGTTGCTCATTTAAGTTAGGGCGTCATTATCTTATGTTAGTTCACAAGTTCTTGATTATATGTCATCTTGCATTGAAACTGATATTATTAATAAAATGTGTTGATTTTGTTTCTATCCAAAAAAAACAAACAAACTTTTTTCATATAGAAAAATACTCGGATTAAAAATTTAATCTAAAAAAATGAATTTTAAAACGGGCCTATATATGTGCAAGAAAGAATAACTCAACAATGATAGGCATGCAACAAAATCGGACTAACCATGGAGTCTATAAATTTGGGCAATTTCCTTTTTCACCCTACTTTCTTCTCACGCGTCCTACTCAATTCTAAAAATACCTCCATTTAAATTATATAATTCGAACAGTTTTTGGAGATTTTTGAATTATATAATCTGAAAACCTGTTTAACCATATTAAGATGAAATAAGTGAAAATGGAAAGAAAAAAGGATGTAAATTTAAAGAGACATTATACAAATTATCAGTAATTGAATGTATTTTATTAGTTGATCAATATTTTATATTACATTTTTTCTATATTGTATTAAAGAAAATAACATGTTTTGCCTCTTTGGGGTTGGTTTTTTCTCTTTCCAAAAGCATCTTCAACTTTCAATACAAATAACGCATATACAAATAGATAAGAGTAAATTCAAATATTAAAAAAAACGTAACAAACTGTTCACGAACAGTAACTAAGAACCTCAAATAATTTATCTATACTACTCTATACTATAGGGGAATTTGGGTTGGATTTTTTTGTTATTCCAATTATACCCTTAAAAGAAATTTCCTATAATAATGTTATATTGTTAGTGTTATTAAAAAAGATTAAAAAAATTGTTATATTTGTTATATTATTGTTGTCATTGAAAATGATAAATATGGTTTGTTACATTTGAAATTCATAAATATCTATACTTATAATTTTAATCTATATAAAAAATATAAAATATCGTTTGTAATTTTCACACAATTTTTTTATAAAATATCGTTGATAATCTACATGCATTAACGCAATATAAATAGCGGAAAGACAGACACTCACGTGTCCGTCTTTCCGCTAGTTAACATAATGCTTATTAAAACGAACTATTAGACACCTAAAGTTATGTCTGTGGTAAAAGACGATGGAGGGAGAAGGATAGAAAGATTTGTTTCCACTCGCACATCCTCATAAGGGAGAAGATGGGAGAAGATGGATGAGCAACCTCAAATCCAAATGGATCACAAATTCAGACTGATCTTCTGTGCAAATTTGCAGAGGGAAACATTGTCCTTTGACCAACTATCCCTACAAAATGAGAGGATCATTTGTATAAAAGGCCAATGGTGGAACATTGGCATCATGAAAACTACTCAAAATAAATGTATAAAAGAGAAGAAGATAATGTGAGTTGGAATGAGAATTTGTGAAGATTGAGTGGGTATTTATAGAGGAAAAGTTGCCATAGAGTGTAACGATGAGTCAATGGAGGGTTAAAAATTATGGTCAATCACTGTTGACCGGTCAAGAGAAAAACGTGTTAAATGAGTCGGTCTCGCTGACCAAGTCACCGTCCACATTTTGAACAAGTCAAATTTTATAAACTAAGTAAATCACATAAATAAGTTTATTATCCTTTCAAAAAAAACTAGTATTATTATTGATGTTTCAATTCTCCTATAAAATAAACCAATAATATTACCCTTTATTTAAGTTTTTTTTTAATCAAGGAACTTTATTTTTGTTAGAAATAAAATGTATGGATATTAATATGTATGGATATTTTTATTGTAATGTATGAATGTTATTGTATTTTGGTAGAAAGAAGAAAATGAATCTCGTGAACTTTTGTTGTTGACTTTTTGGAAATTATAAAAAAAAATTAACAAAAATAATTTATTTTAAAAAAGATGTTATCCACGGTTATTTGTATATACTCGTGGATGCCTCAAAATTCGTGGATTACCCGTTTAATGGATACCCTCACATGAAGAGGGTACAAATATCATATTTATCTAACGGAAAAGACACATATATCATATTATTTGCGTCCATGGATGCAATGAACTACAATGGGGGAAAACATAGTTTGTTTAGGGTCCACGTTGATATCACATTATCTGGCTTGAAAGTTCAATTTGATCAAATTAACGATCGTCTCAACCACGGAGAAACAAGAAGGGTTGATCCGGTTCACCCAAATGAATCTCTATAACAACAACGACGTGAGAATCATGTTATCTATACTTAGTCAGTATAGTTCTAAAGAACTGATTGAGTTAGACGCTTCCTAGGTCAAATCATTCCAAGATATTCAGGAAACTTTGATTCGGGCCAGAACCTACGAAGAAATCAGGGCTTGCATGGATGAACCAAATTAAAATTTAAGTTTGGTTGATCCATTATATTTTGTATGTTTTATTTTGCTATTTTACGTTGTTTAAACTGTTATGTTGTTGAAATTGTTATTTTTAATATATGTCGTTCAAATTAAATCTTCCGTGTTTTGAACCATGTCAAACCCTCCAAACCTCAAGTTTTAACACAATATGGGACTGGTTCAGATTATATAATCCGAAATAGTTTGGGAATGAAATTGGATTATATAATCCGAACCAACCCATGATATGGAGTGTGGAGTTACAAGCAAGGTTCCCCTGTTTTGTGTTGTCTTTAATGAATTTTAAATGTTTTAAATGTTTCCTTTGATTGTAATTATAGTCTAAGAACGTTTTATGGCGATAAATAGTCTTGCATCCTTCAACATTTACATTCACTTTACACTTTTCATTCATTCTAAAATTTTCTTTCCTATTTTTTAGTTGGGAGTGAGTTATGAATAATTATGATACCACGATCACTGTTGAGACCACTCATACTATCTCCAAAATTGCTTTCCAGTTTATGTGAGAATGGTATTGTGGTCAGTAGAGACCTTCGTATCAATTACAATACGATTTATGTGTTTTAGTAGTTTTCGGATTATATAATCCATAAATCCCCAAAAACGTGTTTGGATTGTATAATCCGAATGAGGTATTTTCAGAACTGAGTAGGGCGCGTGAGAAAATATTAGGGTAGGAAAAGAAATAACTTTAAATTTGTCATATGAATGGCAAGTCTGCCCATGGAACCAAATTAAGTCTACGGGCTTTGTTTTCTCCAAAAAATGTAACAAAATTAAAATTTGGGCTCTTGTATTCATCTCTGTTTTTTTCTAATACATCTCCGCATGTTTGCATTTTTCAAAATACATGTTTGTAAGAAAAAAATCTGATTTTTTTTTTATAATAAAATAAACTTCATTCAAATGTCAAAATAATGAGAGTATAATTAAATTAACTATGAGTTTGGACATTCTTCATCAACATTTTGAAATTTAGGTGCATACTATCAAACCATATAGAAATTTCAAAAGTCAAGAATAAATTAAAAAACTAAACTCTTAATTTTAAGAAATAAACTAAATTTCCAGTTTATGACAAATGGTCAAGAATAATGAAAGATCCACAATCTTTAACTGCATCTATCCCTGTAAAAAAAATATTGTTGGTGTTCATTCATTTCGACTATATATGGTCGTTAAAATGACAAATTGAACCACATGTTGACACGACTTTTGCAAGGTTGGGAAAATGTTGAATTTGGTGATGACCATAATAACCCCCTTATTTGAAATATGATACCGACAAAATGATTCGTTCTGAGACATTTTATTAAATACATAGAATACAAATTTGAAGCAAATTCAAAATAACAATAGAATACGAACAACGATGCAAAACATTAAAAACAAAAAACAAAAAAAAACTCTAACACAATTATTAGATCTTAAATCAGGAAGTGATGGAGTGATTAAAACACAAAGTTTCCATGGTTGCTTTCTATGAAGGCGTTTGGAGGCTATTACTTCAATTGAAGTTGCAGTTGTTGAGGTGGGGATCGATTAAATGATGAAAGAATTGTAACGTGAAGTTGCATAGGGAGAACGAGAAACCTAGACATAGTGGTTGACATCGAAAGAACTAGGTGGAGCGATGACCATGGGTTAGATGTGGGTTGACGGGAGATGAAATGGTTACAGCGTGGGTACGAACGGTTGTTGAGACATGGACATTAAACACCATTTGGAGGGAGGAACGATCGTCATAAAAGTAAGAGAGAACAAAGGCATAATGACATATAATTGTGTGCAACTCATAATGATACCAAGCTACAAAACAAAGAGCAAAATAAAAGAGAATGAAGGCTTCCACATAAGGTTAGAAGATGGGCTGGTAAAGGGATGATTATGGTATTATACTGTTGCAACCCTAGTAGGGACAAACCCTAGTTGAGCGGTGCTGCAAGGAGGTTTAGAAAAAGTTGTATGTATCCAAAAATATATGGACTTAATGATCTAGATAATGCGGTAATTTATCATCCAATATACTTTACAGCATTTGAATTTAAATATTTAAATTTTATTTTATAGTTTTATTCAAATACAAACATTTGAATAGTCTAGTCAAAACGAAACAAAAAATTGAACGGAAAAATATTTGAATAGTATTTATAGTTTAATATCTAGAGTAATGTGTTAAATAAATTTACATGCTTAATAGATATGTATTTGAAACCTTTCCAACTATAATTTGGATATAGGTTCCTGAAAAGAACAATTTGCTAAAGTAAAAGCACATAAAAAAACCTTCAAAAGATCTTTGAAAATAAAAGATAGAGAGTTGGGAAATTATAGATTTAGAGAATTGATGTGGTGTGTATTGGTTGGAAATAGGGGTGAGCACCGGTCGGGTTCGGTCAGATTCGGATCGAAAATTCCACTTCGACCAACAACCGACAAGTAGAAAGTCTCTCTCATTTATGTCCGTTTCATTGTTCGGTTCCGCCGGGTCTCGATTCGATCGGTTAACGGGTGAGTCGGTCGGATCTACACGGGTAAGAGTTTAAGAGACAAAGAAGAAACTACTAATGTTGACCTTCAAAAGTTAAATCTGAGTTTAGATTCTTGTGCTTCAAAGAGTTGGAAGATCGTAACAGAAGGAGCATGAACTGAAAATGGGTGTGATATATTGTTGTCTACATATCTTGTGAATATGGATGGATGTAAAAACTGGCAGTAGAAGCTGTGTGGGTGGCGACGGTGAGATGAATTTTCTTTTCAATCATGACTTTTAAGAAGATAGAGTGTAAGGATAAATCAAAAGAGCATGCATGCTGTCAGATCCGTTATTGTTTTGAATAATAGAGAGATAAGTGAAAGTATGATTATCATCTTTCAATTTGATCAAGTTACCTCTAGTGTACTATAATTGTTTAGAAAATTGAAAAATATTAATTAGGTTGTGTCAATGATAATTGTAGCCTTGTGAGTTGTGTTTTACAGTGTTGTTGTGAGTTTTCAAGGTATAGGTACAGATGCTATTATTGCAGTACTCTACACTTTATCAGGATGATTGAGTGAGAGACAACGCATATATTATTATATTATGCATAATATTAATGTAATATACTGTAAGTTTCGGTCGGTTCGAGTTCCAATATATTTATCTTTTTCAATCCGAATCCGACCATTGTTAACCATGTCAACCTGATTTTTTAAGTTTAATAAACCGTGACTCAAACCAACTTGCCCGAATGTTCACTCGGTTTACTCGGTTTATTCGGTCTTCGGTCGGGTGAAGAAATCTTGCTCACCCCTAGTTGGAAAGTTGTATTTTGTTGATATTTTAGATGGGGAGGAAAAAGATGGAGGATCAAGTGGTTAACACATGGTTAAGTCGTACTTTTAAAAAATAAATTTAAGTTTTCCTATAAATATATGGGGTGTTAAAAAAAATTGGACTACTATGACAATTTCATATAAATACTCTTAGCCACAAAAAAAAAAAAAAGGTATTCTTCTAAAGTTAAAAAAACTAAGTAGAAAAAAAAAATAAGGAGAGCATCATCTACCAACTATTAGATACAGTAAAAGTTCATACTTTTTGGTGGGTGAAAACTTGTAATATTAATGTTCGTAATAATTCTCATTGTTGGTGGTCGAGCCCCTTTGTTTGTATGGGCATTGGCAAACCGACTCTTGGATGCTTTGGTGAACTGTGTATTTGATTTTTGATGGAGCTCTGGGTTGGCACACCTTGTGCTAATTTAGAGGCTCTTCTTATAGTTATATATATCCCATTTTTGCTTGTTCAAAAAAAAAAGTAGAAAAAAAAGGTCAAATACCTCTTTTGGTCTTTTAAGTTTGACAAAAATATCGGATTAGTCCTTTAAATTCTTAAGTTTCAAATAGGTCCTTTAAGTTGTTAATTTATTACACTGTTACCCTTTTAAGGATCTATTTGAAACTTAAAAATTTAAAAAACTTCAAATAGGTACATTAAATTAACAACTTAAAGGACCTATTTGAAACTTAAAAAACTTAAAGGATTAATCCGGTATTCTTGTCAAACTTAAAGGATCAAAAATGGTATTTGGCCAAAAAAAAAAATATAAAGTAAGGTCTCAAAAGACCTTTGACGGCACAACAACTAGCAATAAATTGTTGAATCTATGAAGTGAGCTTCAAAATAACTTTATTTTATCAAGAAAGAATGATCCAAGCTTTACCACGACATATGTGTATTTCTATTCTGTCAAAGTATGCCTCGCTTTAACATTCCGATTACTTATAATCAACTCCTAGAGGTCTTAAACGAGGGTTGTGTATAAATTAAAGACTATAACCAACTAATCATTTGCAAATAGAAAAATAATTTTTTATCATTCTTAATATATAGTGTCAAATGTATTTTTGGTCCATTATTTTCCTTTGTTAAATTTAAAATTTAGGCCTCCTACATTTGAAGTCCAAAAATGAGTGGTGGAAAAAAATCTCGGCACTTTTAAAATTGAGAAACTAAAGTCATAAATTAGTGAAAATTAGGGTAGAGCATCAGATAGATTCAGACTAAAATTGGCTCGTCTGAAAAAAATTGAGTGTAAAACTCTGACACATCTTTGACCATTTTCAACTACGTACATAGAATGAGGGGGGAAAATTTATTCTAAATCACACACAATATATATATATATATATATATATATATATATATATATATATATATAAACTGTTGAAGATATTACTCTTAAATTATTGGAAGACTATTGAAGATATTATTGAAGATTTGTATGAATTATTGATTCAGAATTATTGTGTTATAGGCCAAATGTGGGCCATTTACTTTTCTCCTCATCTTTACTTTTTCTTTCGGTGGCATTGTTTATTGTCGGCCACTTTTATGCATAGTAATTTAGTGTTTTGTATTTTATTTTCAAGTTCGCGTCTGTAAACCTTCTATAAAAGGGATTGTTACCTTTTAATTGACTTGTAAATCCCATAACCAAGATATCCTTGGTTTTCTTATCACTATTACCTTTTAATTTGTAATCTGCTTAAATTTACTAAACTTATTTTAAAGTTTTAAAAGAATTTAAGTTTTCTTATTTACTTTTTATCTTCCTTTAATCCTGTCAGTTTTCTTTTAGGTGTCAACCTACTGAATAGTGAGTGGTCCAGGTAGTAAGACCCGAAGTGAGGGCAGTGAAACCGTTGGTTTGGCTCATTGTAGACCATCTAGAAACAACTTATAAGGGGGAGAGAGAGTTAGAGAATAATAAGTTAAAACAAGAATTTTGCAACAACTTTATAATTTGTTTCGTAGATTAAGATATCATGTCTCTTTTTAGCCGAACTCTAGGCAGATTAGGAAGCAGTTCGAGAAGTCAACCATTAATTACCCTTCCTTCTAGTGATCAATCCATGATAGATCAAGATAATTATCAAAATAGTGAATTAGAAATTCAAGAAATGGAAAATAGATTAATAAATTGGGCTATGCCAGAGATTAAGTATAATAAAGTTTATCAGGTTGGAAAGTTTGATTATCAAAGTAAAAAGATTATTAAATCTACCGAAATGGCTAAATCCATTAGTAGTAAAATTGAGACTATTAATATTCTTGATAGAAATTTACTAGAAGAACATTCTAGAGAAGGTTATAAATATATACATCTAGGATTAATACAAGTTGCAGTTAAACCTTTGCATAAATTAGGTCTTAACACACTCATATTATTGGTTCTCAGAGACGATCGAATCAATAAATTGGAAGAATCTATTATAGTTGTTATTGAATCAAATCTTAATGATGGCCCAGTTTATTTCAACTGCCATCCTAACTTTTCTATGAGTTTAGATGACGAGAATACTAAGAAATCTTTACTTGTCCATGTTCAAGGGTTAGAAGATACCTTTAACCCTGGTGTGGCTAACTTAGATGTTATTAGTAGAATGACCTATAAAGTCTCTATAGTTAATTATAATTTCAGATCTCTGAGATCAACTCCGAGAAATGAAACTTGTATTATAGAAGCAAATCTTAAAAAATCTAATGTTATGACTCCTAAAATACTTAAAGCCTCAGAAATTTTAGATAAATTTCCTCAAGAATGGATTTTAAAAGATATCGCGAAACCTCAGAAAGTAGAATCTAGAACCATTAGACACATTATTCAAGATACAGATGGAACTATTTCCATCTCAATGAATAGAAGCCAGTCGATGAGATATGATCGATCGGTCAGCCTAGGGTCATCATCTGGCTCTAGATCTTCCGTTGATATACCCTTTAGAACTAACCTATCAGGCGTGGATTTTTCTCCATCCATACCTAGACCCATCTATACTGAAAGATCATCTAGATCTCCTTCACCCACAGAATCACAGATGTTAAGAGTTCTTACATTAGAAGAATCTTTTAAGATAGATAAAAATTGGATTAGAAATGATTTTTTGGCTATTTATAATAAAGAAAAGAGAGAGTGGTATTTCTCAACTTTCTCTACAGAAGAAACCAATCATTACCGTAAAAGATTCTATGATCATTTAGAACTTTATCAAATTAATATCTTATTTTTTGCTTGGTTTGAACTATATTGCGAACAGAACAAAGTTAAGAATCCTTTTATTACAGAAATGGTTGTAGATGTTAATGTCAGACTTAATACTCAGTGGAAGACTTTAAAAATGGAAACTATAGAGTCCGTCCAACCACCATTAGAAGCCTTTACGTTTACTCCTCCAAAGGAGAAAGTAGAAATAGAAGCAGCACCTTTTAGGGCTATAACTAAATCTTTTGAAACACTTATTGATAAACTAGATGTTAGCAATATACATACCCAAATAAACTACACAAACCAAACTTTATACACGATGGCCCAGCAGTTAGAGCGTATTGAGCTATCTGCTCCACAAATTAAAGATATTAAGAGTTATAGACTATATCTTACTAGACCTATATATAATTATGATACCTCTTCAACTAAAGAATTGCAAGGAATAAGTTTAGGGAAAAATCATACTAATAAAATAGAAGAGTTAGTAAATAAACTAAGTGGATTTAGATTAGGAGAAACCTCTAAGGTTAACACTCTTTCAAGAGAAGAAGAGTTTGACAACCTTGTTAACCGCCTAGGAAAATCACCAAGGCCAAAAACTAGGAATTATTATAACAGACTTTCGTTTGCAGATGTGCAATTCGAAGAAAGAAGTGGTTTTGTAGTAAATCATTACTCAGGAGACTCCATAGTCGAATGGAATATTGATGGCGCTTCTGAACAACATATTTTAGACACTATTCAAAATATGACCATGGCTGCTACCGCTTACAAATTAAAAGGTAATAGTGATAAGAAAACCAAGGATATCTTGGTTATGGGATTTACATGTCAATTAAAAGGTTGGTGGGATAACATCATTAGTCCCATAGATAAACATAATTTAGATGAAGCCGTTAAAATGGAAACAAATGAAAGCATTTGTGTTACCTCTTTGCTTTATGCTATTACTAAATTCTTTATTGGAGAACCTACCAAGTTTCAGTAGAGAGCTAGAGATCAATTAGCAAACCTTTATTGCCCAACTATGTCAGATTACAGATGGTATAGAGATATGTTTCTTTCTAAGTTATGTCTTAGGCAAGATGGAAGTGCTAATTACTGGAAAGAAAGATTTTTTAGTGGATTACCTAGATTATTTGCCGAAAAGGTAAAAACAAATATTAGGAATAACTTTAATGGAGAAATTCCATATTCAAATTTAACTATAGGAGAAGTGTCTAACTATATTATAGAAACATGAATACAAATTTGTACTGATTATAAATTACAAAATAAACTTAAAAATGAAAAATTAAATAATAAGAGGGAAATGGGTTCGTTTTGTGAGCAGTATGGAGCTACGCCTCTAAGAGCTTCCAGTAACCCTAAAAATAGGAAAAAAGTTGTTATCAAGGGAAGAAGTAACTTCCGCCATTATAAGAAACCTTATAAAGAAAAACAAGAATTTTATAAGCAACCTTATAAAAAGAAATCTTATAATAAGAAGAAACCCTACAAGAAAAACATTAATAAAAAAGAAGTTAAATGTTTTAAATGTGGACGTACTGGCCACTATGCTACTGAATGTAGAGTTAAAGAAAAAATCAATCAATTACAGAATCTAGATTTATCTAAAGAATTAAAAGAAAATTTAATCTCAGCTTTAGAAAATATTATGCTAAATTCAGATAGTGAAGCTAGTTCTTTAACAGAAGACTCTTTGTATGAAGAAATTAATCGTATTAGTAACTCAGAAGAATCTTCAAATGATTCTGAAGAATGTTTAGGATTAGATTTCTGCAATTGTAATAATTGCAGTAAACATATTAATGTCTTAACTAATAGTCAAGCAGATACTTTAATTACTATTTTAGATAAAATGGAAGATTCAGAAAGCAAGAATGTTTTCATGAAGCAAATAAAGAAATTATAGAAGATAATGATCTTATTAAAAAACCAGTTAAAGCTGTAGAATTTAAAGACGTGATGGAACTCTTTAATAAAGATAAAATAAAACCAGTATCAGTAAATGATTTACAACAAGAAGTTAAAACTTTGAAAAAAGAAATTCAAAGTTTAAAAACTAGGGAAGATGAGTTAGAAATAAAACTTTTAGAATTAGAAGGCCATATGATAGTTCAAAACCAACGTTTGGATCATCAACTTGGTAACAAAAATATTCATAATAAAAAAAATAAGTAGAAAATAAAGAACAGAATTATTTCAACAGTATTGAAAGAATAATCTCTCATAAATGGTCTAGTAAGATAGACCTGGTCCTCCCAGACAGGACTTATGAGATGATAGCATTAACTGATTATGGAGCAGATTTAAACTGCATTAGAGAAGGGCTAATCCCTACTCAATATTATGAAAAAACTACAGAGTCATTAAGAGGAGCTAATGGTGCTAGGTTACAAGTTAATTTTAAGTTATCCAGCTAAGATTTGCAAAGATAAAATTTGTTATAATACTTCATTTCTATTGGTCAAAAATATTAATGAAGATATTATTCTAGGAAATCCTTTCTTAGCGCTATTATACCCAATAAACGTTAATGAGGAATCTATTACTACTCATGCTTTAGGACACACTATTAAATTTAATTTTTTAAATCCTCCAAAAATACGAGATCTTAATACTTTAAAGGGTAAGCAGATTTCTTATATTAATCTTATTAATAATAAGAAAAAACATATTAATTTTTTAAATAAAGAGATACGCTTTAAAAGGATAGAAGAACAATTACAAACTCCCAATATTACTAAACAGGTTAATGAAATCAAAATTAAATTTGCTAGTAATCTTTGTTCAGAACAGCCTAATGCATTCTGGAAAAGAAAAACTCATGTTATATCTTTACCTTACGAACCTACTTTTAATGAAAAAGATATTCCTACCAAAGCTAGGCCTATTCAAATGAATAAGCAACATTTAGATTATTGTAGAAAAGAAATTAATGAATATCTAGAAAAAGGATTAATTAGACAGAGTAAATCTCCGTGGAGTTGCTCAGCTTTTTATGTTATTAATGCAGCTGAACTAGAAAGAGGAAGTCCTCGACTAGTCATAAATTATAAACCTTTAAATCAAGCTTTACAATGGATTAGGTATCCTATAGCTAACAAAAAGGATTTGATAAATAGGCTTCATAATAAAGCTATTTACTCCAAATTTGATTTAAAATCAGGCTATTATCAAATACAATTAGAAGAGAAAGATAAGTATAAAACCGCTTTTGTAGTTCCTTTCGGACATTATGAATGAAATGTATTACCTTTAGGGTCCGTTTGGTTCAACGGAGGGGAGGGAAGGGGAGAGGAGGGGACGGGACGGGACAGTAGATATTTTAATTAAAAATGTGTTTGGTTCACATAGGAAGGGGAGATATTTTAAAATTAATTTACTGTTTTACCCTTAAACTTAATTAAATATACGGTGATGTTTGTTTTTACATATAACAAATAAGAGTGATAGATAACATGAAAATAAAAGTTGTTACAACGGTAATATAATCTAATAATAATAATAAAAATTGTTACAAGGACAATATAACCTAATAATAAAAGTTGTTACAAGATAGTATAGCCTAATAATAATAAAAGTTGTTACAAGGATAATATTGAGATTTTAAATTAATTTAAGGATAATTTTGGCAATGTAATAAAATTTTAAAGAGATTTCCTCCCCTCCCCTTCCCTTCTAAAAATTGAACCAAACACATCAAATTAAAAATATTCCCTCCCCTCCCCTCCAAAACTCTCGAACCAAACGGACCCTTAGGTCCGAAGAATGCACCATCAGAATTTCAGAACATTATGAATTCTATATCTAATAATTATTCAAATTTTACCATAGTTTATCTGGATGACATATTAGTTTTTTCAGATTCAATTAACCAACATATGCAACACTTGAATCAATTTTATGAATTAATTAAAAACAATGGGTTAGTATTATCAGAAAGAAAGATGAATCTCTTTCAATCTAAAATTAGATTTTTGGATTTTGACATTAGTCAGGGTATGTATACACCTATTAGTAAATCCTTAGAATTTGTTAGTAAATTTCTAGATGAATTAAAGGATAAAACCCAATTACAAAGATTCTTAGGATGTCTAAATTATGTTTCAGACTTTATACCAAACTTAAGAATTATTTGTGCTCCATTATTTAAGAGACTTAGAAAGAATCCTCCTCCCTGGGATAACTCTATGTCAGAAAGTGTTAAACAATTAAAACAACTAGTCATGAGATTACCTTACTTAGGAATCACAGATCCCCGAGCTAACCTTATTGTCGAAACTGATGCTTCTGATGCAGGTTTCGGAGGTATCTTAAAACAATTACTTCCGGGAACGGAAAAGGAACAAGTAGTCAGATTCTATTCTGGAACTTGGTCTCCGGCCCAATTAAATTATAGTACTATTAAAAAAGAAATTTTAGCTATTGTTTTATGTATTACAAAATTTCAAGATGATTTGTTTTCTAAACATTTTGTTTTAAAAACAGATTGCAAGGCTGCTAAAAGTGTTTTACAAAAGGATTTTAAAAATGTAGTTTCTAAACGTATTTTTGTCAGATGGCAATCTATATTATCTTGCTTTGATTTTGATATTGAACATATTGAAGGAATTAAAAACTCTTTACCAGATTTTTTAACTAGAGAATTTTTACATGGAAAGAATGGATCCTAGAGACAACTATGGTCCTCCATTACCTATTAAAAAAGAGAACCAAGAAAAAGCTTTAGTATTAGGATCACCATCTTACCTAACAAAAATTACATCACCTAAGCCCATTACAAACAAATTTACTTTGTTACCACCATCAGATATCACCCAAAAGATTACTCCATCCACATCCTCTACCAAAACCTCTAAACTAGCTTTTTACACTCCACCTCCTACTGTTAAAAGTATGTTTGCTACTAAAAAATTAGTTGAGACCATTATACCTTTGGAAACATATTATTGTTCTGAAAATGCCTCAATATTACATGTAGCAAGAAAAATCCTTCCCCAAGGATTTATGTTTGTTCCTAAAGATTTATTGAAAACAATAAAATTTTATGAATTTATATTAATAGACACTGGATCTATAGTGCTGACTCATCAGTATGAACCAGTAGATAAAACCAAGATTACTTTCTCAAAATTCAAGATTACAAAAGTCTTTTCTCCGGCTGATTGGACTCAACCTCCAGCTTCGGAAAAAACCTTTTCCAGGAAGTTTGATCCTCAACATTACAATTACTTTGACTACATGGACGCTTGAAATTACTTCTTAGCCATAGAACCTTTCAATCATACATGGTTTATATGGTTTGCAAAGGATATTTCATTAAAGTTTCCGTCATGGTTTATTAAATGGTTTGAATTAGTTGGACCAACCCTTAATATATTTCCAGATTACACTTTAGATACTTTTAATAAGTTTATCACAATTACGGATTGTCCTCATCATATGGCAATCTTGGCTTTTTGTGCTGCTTTTAGTATTAACTGGATTACATCCTGGACTTTTGCTTCAGAATTAATTTGGGAAGACTGTCCAGCCTCTCGGCTGATTAAAAAATATTCGGTCAAATGGTGGGTTAAATTTAACCCTGAATTACCTAATGAAAAAAGATTAGATGCCTGGGTACAAGCTAATCCAGGAAGATGTAAGCATGCTAATAAAAGTTCAGACTCTGAATTTTTATCAAGCAAATCAAAGATATTAGCTTCGCTACCAGCTATTACTGACCCCAAGAAATTTTTAGAAAAATTACAAGAAGTCTCATCATCCATTTCTGACATCGGGAGCTCTTCAGAAAATAATAATGAAGATGACCGTTATGGAGTTGATTTGGAAGACTGTTGAAGATATTACTCTTAAATTATTGGAAGACTGTTAAAGATATTACTCTTAAATTATTGGAAGACTATTGAAGATATTATTAAAGATTTGTATGAATTATTGATTCAGAATTATTGTGCTATAGGCCAAATGTGGGCCATTTACTTTTCTCCTCATCTTTACTTTTTCTTTCGGTGGCATTGTTTATTGTCGGCCACTTTTATGGATAGTAATTTAGTGTTTTGTATTTTATTTTCAAGTCCGAGTCTGTAACCCTTCTATAAAAGGGATTGTTAGTTTTTGAGTCAGGCATTCGAAATACACCAGCCTCAAAACCTTCTTGAGCAATTTCGAAGCCCTTGTAACAACATTGTAAGTTTTATAAAAAATAAACTGTCTTTATTCAGAAACTTTACTATGTTTTTTAATACTATATACATTTTTGTTGATCCTGATTTTGATTATATGTTTTTAAATGCTGAAAGAACTAAACATATGATATTTAAATTAACTTCGTCTTTCGAAGAACTTACTATTTTCACTGATTCCGCTCTTTATATTATTACTCTGAAACTTGCACCTTTTATGATTATGTCTACTACTATTATTCCAGATATCCTAGTTCCGATCCACTCAGTCTGGTATCAGAGCCAGGCTTATTTTAAAGTTTAAAATACTATTTTAAAGATTAATATATATATATATATATATATGTTAATTGTTCAAATTGAACGCATAAAATACGTGAAGTATGAAGAAAAAAACATGTAAAAAACTGTAAAAAAAAAAAAAAGTAAAATTGTTGACATGTTTAGAGAATAAATAACTAATAATGTCATGAAATTGTTGATATTAAACACAAAGTGAAATTGTTGACATTTAAAATTTAAAATAGTCTAACTATGCATAGAGTGAAATTATTGATTACATGAAATCAAAGATAAGTTTCAAAAAAGAAATGAAATCAAAGATAAGTAAAAATATCTAAGAAATATTAATATATGTTGACATTAATTAAAGGGTTAATAGTGTTTTACCCTTTGTAATATAGGTCATTTCTGATTTACGTCCCTGAAAAAAAATTAGAGTTCATCCTTGTAAAATAAATATTCTCCAAACTAACCCATCTGTCATGGAATTTGCTGACGTGACACATAACTGAATATATAATTTAGTTTTTATTTTTTTAATTGTTCTACGCGCATCTAATTAGTTGACACCTAATTATATAATTTAAAAAAAAACATCAAAATCATAAAATAATCCTGGATTTGGGGATTTTCATTAAACTTTTTCACAAACCCAACACACACATTCATTTCTCTTCATGTTCTTGTTTCTTCACAAACTCAAACCCAAACCTTCATACCACAATCCCAAAATTCATGAAAAAATCCAACACAATTCTTTGACAGATAATCTTCTAATCATCAACAACAACACAATTATTTAACAGTTAATTAGAATCCAATAAAAATCCCCAAATCCAGAATCATCTCTTCCAGTTCCAACCGTGCCACTGTCAATAATTTTGTTTTGTTTCCATTTTCTACCCTCACGAACAATCCCAGTTTCATCTTCTTCTCCTCACCCACACACAAGAAGTAAATACCCAGTCTCACATCTTATTATATTCCTAATTCCTATGTCCTAACCAAACACTATCAACAACAGCTTCTTAAATTAAAAAAACAGACATCATGGTTGGCAATGGAAAATTTCCTTCCATCGTTCTTCTTCTCAATCCAAGCAACAACCTCCTAAAGAGTTTCTATGTCCCATTACCAGGTCACTAATGTCCGACCTAGTCGTAGTCTCTTCGGGTCAAACATTCGAACGTCTCTCCGTTCAAGTCTGCACCAGTCCTCCAAAACGGAACCCGACCCTATTTCTCAACAATCATCCCCAATCTCGCCATCAAAACAACCATCACAAACTTGAAAGGGATAAAACGAAATCGGGGAGAATCGATATTGGCCACCATTTAGAGAGATGAAACGTGTTTCCATTAAAGATGAAGCTTTGTTGGAGAGTTGTTGAAAGATTGTTCTTTAATGAGAGAAAATAATCGAGATTGAAGATGAAGCTTGGTTTTGGTAAGAAGAGAATGAGTTTGATTGTTGATGTTGGTTTTCAAATCCCTAGCCCCTTAATTTGAATCTGTATGTTTGTTTGAGTTTTTTTCTATTGAGAGGAAGGGAGAAGAGATTCATGTTTTTTATGCTCAAGGAAAATCATGAAGAGCAAAGACCTTTGAACTTCTTCTGTTTTTTATTTTATGATTTTTTATGTTTTTTAATTATATAATTAGGTGTCAACTAATTGCATACGTGGAACAATTAAAAAAATAAAAAACTAAATTATATATCCAGTCACGTGCCACATCAGTGAATATCATGAGTCAAGTGCATAGAACGAAAACAAAAACCCAAAACAACAAATACCCAGCCAAGCAAAAAACTGCAATCAATTTCTAAATACCCGCTCCACTACCTCTTATGCTCCAGATTGAAAAAAATGCAATATCATGCTTGAAACATAATGAAACAAAAGCATAGAGAAAACTGAGATGAAGGGTGAGAAAGAATAAGAAAACAGATGATGGAGTATTAAATTAAAATGAAAAAAAACGGGAAAGGGCAACAAGCTAAGCTCTATGATTCTCGGTAACACATGAGCTTGCTAATAGGATCTTGGAAATTGGAGAGAGAAATTAACCCACATATTATATTTGATAGATGTGCACCACATAAAATGAGTTATGGGAAACTTCATGATTTTTCATGTTCGATGGAATATGCAAAGAACTTTTTTGGCAATAGGGAGAGATTTGAATTAGGGCGTTTATCAATAATGAGTATGGGGAATATGAAACGACCTAATTAATTGAAGGGATATATTTGAATCGTGGTGTTTATCAATGAACTAGACTCTTGACCCGCGCGATCGCGCGGGTCTGTCATAATGGTTGACAGCGTACATCGAAGCAATTGTTGTCACACGTTAGAATATCAAGAAAGGAATCAAATTATATTTGAAACAAAGTAGTATTATATAAAACATAGTAATAATGATATTCAATGTTTTTGAGTGACCTGAATGTTCTAAAGTACATTTTGGAATATTTCCTTATAGACCACATTTGATGTTACATTTGTATCATCACCGTCGTCATCATGAACCAATATCTTCAAGCCCTTCCTATTAATAACTCTAGACATTGCAACATATAGCTGCCCATGGGAGAAAATTGACTGAGGTAGATAGACACCGACATGTTTAAGAGATTGCCCTTGACTTTTGTTGATAGTCATGGCAAAGGAAACAACCAATGGGAACTGTCTTCGTTGAAACTTGAATGAGATTCTTTTGTCAGATGAAGTCAACGATAGCCTTGGAATATAAACCTTGTGACCAACATTGCTTCCTGTTATGACCTTTGCTTCGAGAACATACTTTCCCATTCTAGTAATTACCAATCGTCTTCCATTACACAATCCTAAAGTCTGATCAATATTCCTCAACAACATTACATGGACTCCAACCTTTAATCTTATCTTATGATTTGGAATTCCAAAAGCAACAATTGTGTTCAAAAATTCAGGAGTATGCACATCATCTGGCCTATCAACACATGTCTTGGTATAATGTGTAGAATCATAACTCAAATATGTTTTTTCTTCACTAGGTATCATGTCTAACATGTAATTTGATTGCATCAACTATTGCATTTTTAGGAGCCAAAATAGCCCTATCTTGAAAAAATGATGAGTCATGCATATTTTGCAATAGATTAGGATATGTGCTTTGAACAATCGATGCAAGTGAATCACCTGAACTTTGTAGGAGCAAATCAGGTGGTATACTAGCTTGGATATCAACATCATTGCTCTCTCCTATACTACCATCGCAAATGCCTAGAATCCAATCTGAGAATGCCTTTCCTTCTTCGACTTCTGAATCAGAACTCCCAGAAAGAAGTCTCATGTTTGTGGTTAAAGTTAGAACTTCACAAAAATTCCAGATATATGAAAAATTGATGGTTGCTTGAACAATATCTTGTCTGCTCCCTTTAGGTATAGCTGGAAGTATTTGACGAAGATCTCCACCGAACACAACAACCTTTCCACCAAAAGGAATATCTAATCTGTCATTATTATAAGACCTAAGAATATCCCGTAATGTACGATCAACATCTTCGAAACAATGTTTATGCATTATAGGTGCTTCATCCCATATGATCAATTTTGTTTTTGCAATTAATTTGGCCAAATGACTCTTTGGTTTTATTTCACATGTAGAGAGTTTATCAACATTTATAGGAATAGAAAACCTTGAGTGTGCAGTTCTTCCTCCTGGAATAAGCAATGCAGCTATCCCACTTGAAGCCACGGTTAAGACAATCTGACCTTTTGATCTTAATGATGCTGACAGTGCCCTCCAAATATAAGTCTTACCGGTCCCTCCATAACCATAAAGGAAGAATACGCCTGGTCTTTCTTCAACCACCCTGGTCATGATTCTATCATATACTCTTCTCTGCTCAGCAGTCATTGTTGACATCAGTCTGGCATGCTCTTCTGCCAAAGAACTTGTGTTGTAGTTTAGCTCATCATAAATCAACCTATTTTGCACCTCATGTATCAATGATCTATCTGACTTAGGCATCTCTTTGTAATCATCCAAACTCATTCCATGGCTTTGCAACATTGTTTCAATCTCAGACAATGTATAATTTTTCAACTGATCAGGTGTTAAGACCAAGTCTGTAAGTATCAACATAATAGTGACCAGTAATTTTAGTTAACATAACCATCCAAATACATTTATATATTAAAAGCACAGTAATATATTTATGGAATAAATAACCTTTTGAACATGCAAACGAAGTCGTTGTGTATGCAGTATATCGTCACTCGCTCCCAAGTGTTATTCCAAACAAAATCTGGCCTTGACAATTGATCAGACAACAATAACGTTGTAAACAACAGTCGTAAATAGCTACTTGTACCCCATTGGCTTGCTTCAACAATTGCTTCTATGAATTCTTTATCATCATCTAGAAACCCCAATGCATCACAAACCTCTTTAAATGAATCCAACATAGCATTATCAATAGTCTTCAAGTCAGCATATGATGTGGGACCCTTCACATAGTTAACAACAACCTCAAGTAAAACAGCTCACCAGACCCATGCAGAACAAAATTTAGTCTTCCAATTACAGAACCTTGCTTTCGCGGACACCAACGATGCTTTTCAGCATCCCAAACAAACTTTGTAGGGAACTCACTATACGTTAATTTTCTAGCTTCATGATATTTCTTGTTTGCGTGCATCCATGCCAAAAACTTCGTGCAGTGAATACTCTTCCTGTTGACTATATCCTTAAGTGTTTCGTTGTCATCATATATAACATGCTTCTCATTTTCAAGATGAAAAGTCAATCTTTCAACAGATGGCTCTCTGTAATTTATATCAAAAGAAAAGATCCTCCAAGCAGCTTCGCATGCAGACAAATATTTACAATCATAATACATCTTGATCTCATCAACACAGTCTGACTTTCGAGTTCGATCACCACCATTATAAAAACCAATAGTGACACGATCATGCCCCTTGTTAACATACTTAAAAAGGTATTTTATAGATCGTGGTTGATTGCACCACTCTACATTTATGTGAGCATTATACTTCAACAATAATGTTTTGTTGTATGGAACAACAAACCTATTATCTGCAAATGAGTTTCCCTTTTTGATACATACTCCATTGTCTCTCCGTCTGTGGACTAGGATACCCTTCTGCATCAATTGTTGTAAAGTCAACAAAGTTTTTTGGAAAATACTTGGTACATTTTCCTTTTTGCATGCAAGGTGAACTCTGATTTTGAGGACCGCATGGACCATGAATCATGAGGGTCGTCACAATATTAAACAACTCAGGTTCTCTATCTTTATCTGGTATCTCAGCTGATATAATCTTGTCAATATCCTTAGCTTGAACATACCGAAATTTTGGCTGAAGGAAAACCAAAATATGAGCATGAGGGAGTCCACGCTTCTGAAACTCAATAGTATATATAATTGTGTAACGAACCAAATGATAAGAGTTACAATCAGTCAAATGATGATAAAATGAGCTAGATTTAACATACTTAAAAACAAAGTTACACGGGATAGAATAATAGGACATAGTTACCTGACTTGACATAGCCAAATATTTCCCCTCTCTTGATGTCCCTTATCAGCTCATCAAGTTTAATTTTGAACAACCGGCTCACTAAATCCGGCCTATCATTTGGCCTCATATTAGATATCTTTAAAAACTCAACCAACTCAGGCCATTTATGGTTGCAGGTGAATGTGATAAACAAATCAGGATACCCGGCCCAACCACATATGGCCATAACATCTTGGTAATTTTGTATCATGTACCTCGTTCCACCGACAAATGTTGATGGTAAAACGATCCTCTTTCCGGTGGAGCTTGAATTTGTTTCTCCTCTGAGAATTGCTTTAGTTAAGCCCCTGTACATTTCAGTCCTCACCTCCTTTTGATGATCTCTATAGCATCTCAAACGTGAAGATTCTATAGTACTGTAGGAGTCCACCAAAAACTGCTGAAACAACCGTTTGGAAAATAATAAAGTTGACTGATATGTCTCTCGCTGTTGAACTTTATATGTTATCCACTCCTTTTGGGTGACATACAACCTCTTCAAGCTTTTTGTATCAGCATCTTCGTTATATGGGATGTCTCTTCGATATCTATCTTTTCCTCTAGGAAATATTAGTGGATATTGTAGGGGAGAAAAAACAGATAGACGTTGCAACAACCCAGATTGTGTCTGAACAATCACATCTCTATCAAAGTCTACCTCTCCAAAATCGCCGACAATCAAGGCCGCAACCTCTGAAGCAGTTGGAAGATTGTATCTTCGACCATCACGACCTCTTTTACCCAGAATCCTCAGTTTAATGGATGAAGAACTGTCTTATTTTATTGTATTCTCGAATCCTCCTATATTGTGAAAACATAAGGATTGTAATTAGTCAAGAGTTTCTTTGATTTCTGTCACAATAGTAGACTTCATCTCCGAATCCTCTTCATTCATCCTGAAATTCGAAGGACAATATCCACAAAAAATATGATCATCATATAGTTGTCAGTACCATATTTAACAAACTAAGGAGTAACCAATTATACTGTTGAATATATACGTAGCTTAGTATAAATATAGGAAGATCGAAATAAAAGTACCTCACATAAGCCATTCTATTATTCGTAGATGTATAGTTGAACAAACTTAGGTTGTTTCTTCGCTAAAGGTAGAAGACTTCAAATTTGATGATAGTTCTCACCTTGCATGACAAACATGGGGGGGGGGGGGATTTACCATCATGCGTATCTCTCATTATGTTGCCACCCATAGAGGTAAAAGCAAACATGCTATTAAAGGACCCTGATGTGTTGCAAGAAAAATTTACTCTTCTTGTCATGTTTATGATACAAATCATGCAACGCTTGAGGAAGGCGAGGATATGGTGCAATCAAAACTCTTCCTTTGCTGCAGCACAGTGAAAATTCTGGATTTGTGGGCCTGCATTGCTTTTGGTACGCTCCTCATACCACATCATTGCACCACACTTTCGACAGATGCACCTTGGGTGTCCATGGTTCAGATATTCAGTGTGAACGTATCCTGGCAACAACAATGGACACGATAGCATTTTAAATTGGTTATTATTATAATACGAATCCGTACTACAATTCACATAATTGATGCTGCCAACAAACAACTAACTAACAAAATATGGTTAACAATTTACCTGAAGCAGCAGTGTCAACCAACTCAACGTCACCATCGGCCTCTAAAGGGGCATTGAAATTAGTCATCTGGATAACAAAGCCTGAAAAAAAATATAACTTACTGAATATCTCTTAACATCCTAATGTAGACCAATTGTAAACGATACTCATACTTAATTAGAAGAAAATGATATACATTTTTAATTACATAACCTCTGAAGGATACCTGAATTCGACGGTATGTCGGATTCTTCGGCATTAATCATACATGACATGTCAGAGTTACCATTGAAACCATCGGCACTTAAGTCTATATCTGAAATTTGTACAGGAAGAATATCACCAAATGTTTATTTGTTATAAAATTGGTTTTATATACCAACTAATCAATATAAGCAAGCATCAAGGAGTGATTTAAACAATGTTGACTTTGTTTTGACCATTTTTACAACAACAATTGACTACATAACAAATGTCATACATTTTTAAGCATATCAGGAAAAGCAAACATCTAGGATTTATTTCAGCCGTCAATTTGGTTTAACCTTTTTTATAACAACAATTGGCCATAAGGTGTGTTATACACTTTCGTCAAATGCACCTTGGGTGTCCATGGTTCAGATATTTAGTGTCAACGTATCTTGGAACAACAATGGACGGGATTGCATTTTCAATTGAAAATTATTATAATACGAATTCGTACGACAATATAATAATTTTTCATGAAAACAAATAACTAAATGACAAAATATGGCTAACAATTTACCTAGACCAGCAGTGTCAACCAATTCAGCGTCACCATCGGCCTCTAATAACTCATTGAAATTAGTCATCTGCATATCAAAGCCTAAAAAAAACTCATAAATTACTGAATATCTCTAACATTTTATACATTTTATATAACAACAGTTGACAACATAATGAATGTCACACGTTTTTAAGCACATACGCTCTGAAGGTTACCTGAATTCGACGGCACATCGAAATCTTCGGCATTAATCGTACATGACATCTCACAGCCATTATTGAAATTATCCGCACCTAAGTCTATATCTGAAACGTGTACCGGAAGAATCCCACATCAAAAATTGATTGAAATTTTTGTTTACATATCAACCAACCAACAAAAGCAAGCATCAACGATATATTTTATTTACATATATAAACTGATGCAACATAAGCAACTATCCGCACCTAAGTCTATATGTATTTTTTAAGCATACACGCCACGAAGTTAGCACGATAACAACAATGTGCAACATATATAAATGGATCCAAGTTCTATTTTTCGTAATGAAATATAATAAAATATCATAGAGATTTGGGAAAAAAAAACTCAGTCTCAATAAATATATAAGAACAATACCTATGAACATTGTAGAATGAAGATTGACAGGTTCGACTTCGGAAACATTGCGTTCACCATGAGTGTGCTTAGAATGGTTGAAGAGCATGTTATTGTGCAGCGTGTATTTTCCCGGAGTGAGTCGGCCATCTTCACTTACATTTCTTTTCTTAACATGTCGATTGTTCGTAGACGAAAAAACAACTATAACAAAATACAAACAACGGTATCACAGGCATATCGAAACACAAAACATTTACCATAAAGACAACTGACAGAAAGGACGAGTACCGTTAGTGATATCGCCCAACGGTGTTCTTGCAGTAGAACACATGCCAATCTCGTTGATGGTTGATGTATGTAGGCATCTTTTGGAGGAACTTTGCTGGGGCGCCGTGCATACCATAACGAATATAGCAGTTATGAAACTCTAAGAGGAATTGAGCAGCGAATAGAGGAGTGAAATTTTGCGGCTTTGAATAAACTCAATTGCCTGCTAAGCTGATAAAAACACTAACATATTGATTTAAGTTGCTGTTTGCATAGCTTGGAATGCTTGTGCGAAAAAGAAGGAGGTATATTCACTTCATTACCTTTGTATCGTATCTAAAGCTTAGAGGTATGGAATGCATTAAGACTTGTGAATTCTCATTATATAGTGTAATAAATTAAACATCTAGGCAGCATATAGCTCCCTAGGAAAGGAGTATAGGACAATATATAAAGTTAAAGAAGGATGGATTAATATTCATTAACTCTAGCTTTCATAGGCTGCACAGGATGACACTTTTTACAAACACGAAATTCACATCAACAACTCCCTAACCAACTCTGTTAATATTCCACATTGACCAAGACATGAGCAATTATAGTATACCTACACATGCTTTACAATCTATCAATTCACAATGTTCAAGATTAAATTAGATAGTGAAATTAATACATGTTCTTGATAACACAACACAACTTAAATCCTAAACCACATTCAATGACAACATTTTTATAAATCAGCGCCATCAGTTACTAAATTTGAGAAAAAAATTATACCAATGGCTTTTGAGTAGCCAAGTCACAATCTGTTTCAACGTATGCATCCTCCTCCTCATCATTAGCTAGCTGTAGAAACGATGAAAGAAACCATATGAAACTGATCTATATGATCGGTCAATAGAATTTGAAAATAAATAGGCAATATTGGACTATACACTTATGCCATGCAGTTTAATAAATTGTCTAATGATTTCATCGTCCATCATCATCTTTTTTACTGTGTAGCTGCGCCAATTGCGATACAGGTTGGCATCACTGACCTCGACTTTGAACAACATTTGTTTGTCGACAAACATTTTTAGCTCTTCGGGGCATTCAACAGAAGTATTTGCCTACACATCAAACGGTCAAAAGTCAAGAAAACATGCCACTATCTTTTCCGAAACTAACTACGTAAATCCCTTTTAATAAATGCAACTAAATTAAAACTACAAAACTTGTGCATTTAACCTCATTTATGGCATCAAGAAAATATTGTGCAGATCGTCCCACAACTTGAGATACCACACGATTGAACAAAACGAATGTAGTTGACTCGGTGTTGTCTATCACTTGAAAATGTAGTTTAAACCTACATAAATAAAGGCATACATATTTATTAAAACGCATCTAGTATTTATAACATTAAAAAACATTGAACCAAGATTTTTTCAGTTCACTTACCTTGGCACGACAGTCCTTGCCAAGCTACACTTGTCACAGTAAATCTGGCCATTAATGGTAGTAATTCTAGATGCACACTTAGTACATGCTCGATAAAACCAACCAGCATCGGTTTCAAGCTCGCATGTCCTCACCAAGACAGTTGTAACACATTTCTACATAAATAATAATAAATCCAATCAAATGAAAATAAATAATTCATATAGATCATTCATTAAAACGCCTATAAATCAGACAACATGATTCACCTCAGACGCTTCAATCAAATCCTCAATGGTCATCCTCTGAGTTTGGAGTAAATCATCGGCCAAAGAAACTATAGTTGGAGCAGTCATCTGACTAACTACCTGAGTTAGCTCAACATCCCCACCGTTCATCCTATTCATTTATATTGCAGTAATTTACGTCAGCTAGAGTTTAGAATATAACACTGAATATAAAAAAACAACAATATATTTGAAACGCAATGTCACGTACCTTTCAATGTAAGCAAACGCTTCAGGTATACTTGGATTCACCAGCATCTTGGTACCATAAAAGGCATTGGAAATCCCCATCGCACCTGAACAGAACAATGGAGTGTACCATGTCGGTGAAATTTTTCGTATAAAATTAATGAAAAACATCTCACCAATTTTCCAGAGTTGACATCCGAAGATGTTAACTGCTTCTCAAATGTATGGTAAAATTTCCTTGGAAGAAAGAGAGCAGCAGGGGCATTAGGAATGATGGTGTTCCCTGTAGAGTTCGGAGACATCTGTTTCAATATAAATCTTTTAGGAGGACTGAACCTAGGATAGAGAAATTCCTCTTCTTTCCTTGTTTCTCCCCGAAAAAGAAACAGGTTGCGATTCACATAGATTACGGTGATCCAAAAGCAAGCAAGGATATTATAAAAATCCTTCAATGTAGCCCATCCATCAGTGAAGTAAACCTTTCCATTTTTCTTCTCAATCCTAACCTCGAATTCATTACTACTTGGATCACGAATCATAACAAATGGAGCAACTTCCATTCCATACTCTCTTGCAAAACATGCTGGTAGCTTCCCCTTGCGTTAAAATTCAATCAAATTTATTTTATAAGTAGAATGTTTGAAAGTAATAAACACATTTTAAAATCATATACAACCAACTTGTTATTAGTTACGTGAACTTGCAAGTAGTTAACAAATGCAAATATAGGATAGACTGTGAAATAAACCTTGAAATGGTTGTTCAAAGACATGCGCGCTTGGTAATATAATAGAATGCAAAATAAAAAGTATCAGTGAACCATGAAAATTTGAAAACTCCTTATAGATAAACACAATTCTTATGCATAGAAGTTCCACCTAATATAACAAATTTAGCAGCAACAATATTCTCTGTTTTCATTAACCATCAAACATAATCCAATTTAATAAGAAGCATATATATCAAGACTGCAATAAAATTCGGTTAACCAAGAAAACTAAGACGAGAACGATGACATCAAAAAGACCAAGCATACTATAATCACAAGGTGAGAAACAATATATTAATGGATTGGTAATCTGTTCCAAGCATACTGTTTTTTTACTTGCTGATTAAAATGAATAGAGTTGCGAAACATTAGTAGGTGTTTAGGACACGGTCCTTTCATACGATGAAATATGCTATTCAAACAAAGGATGGCACATTCAAAATCACATAAACTAATAAAGCTACTTACAGTTCCAACATCGTATTCCATATGAAATGTTCTCATCTTGATCAGGTCACGACGAACGGACCTTCCCAATACCCCCACCAACATTGTCTTGCACTGTGTCAATGAACGAGAAGATAATAAATTAGATGGCATTCAGTTAACCAAGCACGAGAATAGGAAGAATTAGACCGCATCTGACAGTATTATATGCAAAACATAAAATGAAATATGCATTTTATCTTTCAAACTCATGAGTGCATCTATGGCTTCCTGATCCCTAGCAAACATTACAAAGTTGTCCAAGCTAGTCATGGTTTGTGTTGGAACGCAATAGCAAAATGGATGTGATCAGGAATGAAGGATAATGGAAATGGAAGCAAGGAATACGATTTAATAACAGGAGAACATTGTGAGCATTTATTTTGGTATTATTCATGCAATCTGTGTAATTACTTCAACCCACCTGGTTAACTACAATTCACGTTTAACTAAGCAGGGCAATGACGTTTTGATAAATGCATTTATGAGGTGCACTGCTCAATGCTATCTTAATTAGCATGTGCTTAAAATGTAGTTAGGCTGAAGTTTAAATAAATTTGGCACCCAATGGTATATCACGCTTAATTAACATGTGATTAAAATCAAAGTAGGGTTTATTACTGCTTCATAAGGCGGGTTAGGGCTTCACATAATTGCTCATTAGACTTCCTAGGATTTTAATCAAGTATGATGACTATGGGGAGTAAGAAACTGCCAAATTAATTGCGGTAAGATGGGAGGGATACTGCTAAGGTAGTAATAATTACTGAGAAAACCTCATTTAATGATAGCATTTGAGAGGGAAAATTTTAGGTGATTAGGGTTTAGAGATTGCTTAACCTAATAAGCTTTAATAATAAGAGATTACGATAAGATTAAGATGAAGATTAAAATTTCTCTAAAAAAGGATTAAGGTTAAGATTTTGTAGGAAAAAGAAAATAAGCATTAGATTTACCCTAAAATTTTAGTTTTAAATAAAAAACTGAAATTAACAAACTATTCTTATTGTCCTTTTAAAATTCCTATTATTATCACCTTTAATTTTAAAGCAATTTTTAACCTTAAAAAAAGTTGTGTCAAATTTGATTTAAAAAAAAAAAGAGATTAAACAAGACAACTCTAGTTGTATTGTATTTGATTTTAAAACTTTTCATGAAACTGAAAAATTGTTCGACAAATGACTAGAAAAAACTGGAAATTATTTTCCCTACCAAACGACATCACAATTTTTTGTTTTAAATATAAGTTGTTTAAAATACTAACATAACATTTTATCCACCAAACATCATACAAAACAAAAAGTTGCTCAATACATTAAGGGTGTGTTTGGTTTGGAAGAGAAGTCGTGGAGAGAGAAATAAGTGAAAGAGAGTGAGAGAAGAGAGAAATTAGTGAGAAATATAGTAGATTTGGTGTAGTATTTGGTATAAGAGAAAGAGAAGAGAGAAAGAAGAGAGAGAAGTGTGTTTAATGTTTGAAATGATAAACTATCCTTATATAGAAAATCAATGCATAATTTTACGTTATTACAATTTCAATGAAAATAAATATTTAATCTTGTTTACATAAAAAATTAAATATTTTTGTTTTATTTTAATTTGATGAAATGATTTTTTTAATAAAATTGAATAATGCTGTTTGAAAAACAAACTCATTGTACATATGTCAACAAAAAAAGTTCATTGTACATACAAAAGACATTCAGAGGGCTGCATGTATTAAATAAAAAGGGTAATAATGAAAAAATGGGAAAAATGCTTCTCTTTCGGCATTTCTTCACATGTCCGTGAAGAAAAGATAAAGTGACAAGCGCCTACCATATTAATTTCTCGCTTCAAACTCTTTGTTGCACCAAACAGGAGAAGTTGAAAACTTCTCTCCTATCTCTCTCGCACCATCTTCTCTCCCGGGCCATCTCTCTTGAAACAAACACAGGGTAAAAGTTTGTACTGTGTAGTTCGATCTTGTGTTACGTTGCTCTATTATATTGTTGAGATAAACATAATTTGTTATTTTTTAAAAGTCACATATATCTACACATATAATTATAATTTAAAAAAATCATAAAAAATTATAGTTTATAATTTATACGCATTAACATATTAAAAAAATCTGATAGATGGCCACTATGTTATAATAAAAAAGACAACACCATATATATGTTCACATGAGTAGTGCTAGCAACACTCTCTTTTCAACACTCTCCCAAATATTGAAAATGAGTTCCACTAAAAGTGATGAGAGATACATTAATTTTATCCAATAAAAGATTGAATATCAGGGTGCGTTTGATTTGCTAAAAAATAAATGACATGACAGAACAACTCCAGTTGTCCAGTGTTTGATTTGTAAAACTGTTTCAGGGTCAGGACAAATTAGAGGCAAGAGACAAGACAAAAACTGATTTTTTTTTGTCCCTAACCAAACCACAATACAACTTTTTGTCCCACGTACAAGTTGTCTAAAATATCAAAATAGCATTTTGTCAACCAAAAATCGTAAAAAACAAAAAATTATTCAATATAATAAAAATTTGTCACATACTATTCTGCCTTGTGTTGTTTTGTCTTGTACTGTTATGTTCAGTACTTACTGTTTTGCAAATCAAACACACCTTAAAGAGTGTTAAAAAGAGAGGGTCCTACACATGTACATATCTACTATAAATCTAAGAAATTTGATTACTACCTAATTTCCTTCATTGCCCTTTCCTAATCCCATAAAATTTCTAATATAATGGACTAATATGTCATTTTTCACAAGACAATTAATTAGTTGAATTGATTATTGAATGTTGGTAATAATTGCAATGTTAGTAATAATTGCATTATACACTATCCAAGTTTGATTATGTTTCCATTCGGTTTCCAATGAAAAAACATTGAATACCACTTTATTGACCAATTTTCGGTTTCCAATGAAAAAACATTGAATACCACTTTATTGACCAATTTTTTATTCTCATTGATTTCTAAAACTAAGATTACCTTTATTAAAAATAAAATTAACAATTCTATTTGTACAAAAAAAAAATCTATATAACTAATGTGTCATGCTTAACGATTCTAAGTATCGACATATTTCCATTTGGTTCCCAAGCTAATTTCTTCAACAACAAAAAAAAAATCAAATATAATTTACTCCTTTAATTTTGTGTTTTATTGTATGTCAATGTGGGAAAAATAATGTGTTTTACAATATGTCGTTTTAAAATACCAACGAAATATTAATGTTTATTTTTCTATCACACTCTTTCGTGAAAAAATAAATACAAATGACTTTTAAAAATACTAATGATTTTTATCAATTTTATAATATCACTTAAAATATAATATATGTTAATAAAAAGACTACATTAATGTTAATATTTTGAAAATAGTCAACTTTCAAAATTTTATCATATCGACTTTCACCAATTAGTACATAAAAATTTGCTTCCACAGATATAAACATATAAAATCCGCGACGGACACAAGTCAAATATTTAACAGATTTTTTCATATAAACAAAAAAAATTAATAGAAACACTATTTTCATGTTGATATTTTGAAAATAGTCATGAGTTTGTAAAGTTTTATCATATCGACTTTCTCATATCGATCCATAAAAATTTGATTGCGACGATATAAGCACATAAAATTTGCAACATTAATTCCCTAAAAAAATTGCAACATTAATAGTACAAATATTTAACTTTTTTTAAGCAAATATTTAACTGTGTTTTACTTATACAATAAAAATTTAATACAAACACTACATTAAGGTTGATATTTTTAAAATAATCATGAATACGAAATATATTTCATTAATAGATTTTTTTTGTGTCAAAAAAACAGATTTAATTTTTTTCCTTAAGAAAATCTTAAAATATGTAGAAAAAATGAATAAAATTCAAAATAAAATTTAAAAATACGATGCTATAATAAAATGAAAAATGAAAAAATTTCAGTATATTTGTAAAAAAAAGTTTCAGCATATAAAAAAAACAAATACTAATTAATTTTAAAAATACAAATGAGTTTTGTCAATTTTAAACACAAAAACTTGCTTTCGATGATATAAGAACATAAAATTCACAACATTAACGATACAAATATTTAACAGTGTTTTACATCTAAAATAAAAATTAATTTAATAAAATCACTACATTAATGTTGACATTTTAAAAATAATTACCATAATTAAATGTTTCGTTAACAATTTTAATTTTTTTTATTAAGAAAAACCGCTACACACACTGACATAAAATCTGCAACGATTACAATGCAAACATTTAAACGGGTCTCAACATATAAACAAACAAATACTAATGAGTTTTAAAGATACTAATGAGTTTTGTGAATTTTATAATATCGTTTAACGTTGTTCTTTTATATAAAATAAAATTTATTTAATAAATACACTATATTAACTTTGACATTATGAAAATAATCACGAGTTTTCAAAATTTACCATATCGACTTTGTCATATCGTTAAATAAAAATTTTCTTGCGCAGATATAAGCACATACAAACCCGCAATGGGTGTTGTGCAAATATTTAACGGTACTTTCGCAAAAAACAACAAAATATTTAATAGAAACACTATATTAATGTCAATATATTGAAAGTAGTAATGAATTTTTAAAATTTTATCAAATCGACTTTCTCATATCAGTATATAGAAATTTGTTTCCGCAAATATAAGCAAATAAATTCCGCAATGGTTTGATGCAAATATTTAACAGATTTTTGCATATAAAAGAAAAAATATTTAATAAAAATATATTTAATGCTGATAATTTTTATTTAATATCTTTAAATATTTCATAATTTTGTAAGTGTAATTATTTTTATATAATTACTTCAATGTTACGCGACCCGTACGAATGCACGAGTCTTTTACTAGTTATCTTCCGTAAAAAAAATCTATATTATCCACTAAAAAAGAAAAAGAAAGTGGGCGAAAACCAGGTAAGCCACACGTATATGGGCCTTGAACTCGAACTCGAATTCGAATTCGAATCTTGTGGCCACCTAATCACGAATAATTGGTTCGAAGTTCTTTACAACGAAACTAACGAATATCCTGATACCAGATCCTAATGACAATTTTACCCCTACTCTTTCAATCAAGCATCATTCACTAAATTGTCATTTCACCATACTCTAGAACCTACTTTGATGACGAAAAAGTAGAAAGAAACCCGTGCTAGGTCCCACCCAATTGACAACACAAACCATAATTACCAGCGCAGTATCACGGGTCATGCAGCGGTCACGTAGCGTAGATAAAACCCGGAACCAAACGTGACCTACCCCCCCACAAACAAGTCATTATATTTACCCTTAAAACCCTATTTCTCATTTCTTCTACAACCTTCTACTCTTCATCGTTCTTTCCGCTTTCACTCTACTCTCTCTACTACTTCACTTCATCCTCTTTGTTCTTCAGCCATGGGTGGTAATTATCCATAACCGCTTCATTATTTTCCTTAATTTTTCATTAATTTTTCAATTAGTCCAAGCTCATCTGATTTTTCCCTTTGTTTTTGTTTCGAATTCTGGTGGATCAGCCAAGATCAAGATCGGAATCAACGGTAAATATTCTAGTTCCTTCGATTTCTCTTCATTTCTGCATAGATCGGATTTATATTTTTTAATTTTTGTTTGTAACTGACAGGATTTGGAAGAATCGGACGTTTGGTTGCTAGAGTTGCTTTGAAGAGAGATGACGTTGAACTCGTTGCTGTTAACGATCCTTTCATCACCACTGATTACATGGTACAAAATTCTTTCGTTCGATTTTTATTTGTCTATTATTTTGTGAGTGTTGTTAAGCTTTTTTTTATTTAGATCTGATTTATTTTCGTGAATTTTTTTGGTTTGGTTTGTGTGTAGACATACATGTTTAAGTATGACAGTGTTCATGGACAATGGAAAAACGATGAACTAACTGTTAAGGATTCTAAAACCCTTCTCTTCGGTGAGAAGCCAGTCACTGTCTTTGCACACAGGTATAAATATTGTTCCTCCTTTTAATATTCTAATGCTTCTGTGTATCTTTATTCAATTTCGGTGTGACATAAGAATATAACAAGTTTTGTTACTATTTAATTTAATTTAATTTAATTCGTGTAGTATAGTATTGTTCATCAATTAACTAATAGTTACTAATCTGTGTGTTTGATTCATATGTCTGTTTTTTGTGCTTTAGGAACCCAGAAGAGATCCCATGGGCTAGCACTGGTGCTGATATTATTGTTGAGTCCACCGGTGTTTTTACTGACAAGGACAAGGCTGCTGCTCATTTGAAGGTTTGTATTTCTTTGGCTACACTCTTTTGTTGTCGATTATTTGTTTACTAAAGTTTGAGCTATTATTTTCCCAATTGCTGCACATGTATGTTGATATTATTATGTGGTGTGTTTTGTTTATTTCTATTGCTTAACTTGCTCCATGGTTTTCTTGTTTTTTTTATGCACACTGCCATATAATTTACTTCTTTTAAAACATGCATGTCATATCGATATTCAGATCAATGTTGCAATCAGTGTTCTTAAATAGCAGCTATAGTGGTGGTATCCGCTATAGTGTAGCAGGATTTGGACACACTACTATTTTCTGTGATACACAATTTAGTATAAAAAATGTTGTCGAATAGCTGCTATAGTGGCGTTCTATCACAACAATGGTTGCAATATCACACTTTCTAGCAGGCCACAACTTGCAATAACTTGCAATATTTTATTATATCTTCTATTTACTCAATCTTATGGATGTTCTCATCGATTAGTTTTGTATAAAGGGTAGTGGGAATATTTATGTTTTTGTTTGTTTGATCTAGGGTGGTGCCAAGAAGGTCATTATTTCCGCCCCTAGTAAGGATGCTCCCATGTTTGTTGTTGGTGTTAACGAGAAGGAATACAAGCCAGAGTTTGATATCATCTCCAATGCTAGCTGCACTACCAACTGCCTTGCACCACTTGCAAAGGTATTTCAAGCCAACTGATATTTTATCCTCTAATTTCCATGTTGATTTGCCGTATGAGACCTTAACTGTTTCCTGTTTATTTTGTAGGTTATTAACTGTTTACTCTAATTTCCATGTTGGTTTACCGTATGAGGCCTTAACTGTTTCCTGTTTATTTTGTAGGTTATTAATGACAGGTTTGGCATTGTTGAGGGTTTGATGACCACCGTTCATTCTATCACTGGTAGGTTTAGAGCTAGTGTGTTACTGTTGGATTTGTTATCTTTATTATTTGGTTTCTAATTCATTCTTTTCATGCTGATTTGCCAATCAGCCACCCAGAAGACTGTTGATGGGCCATCAGCCAAAGACTGGAGAGGTGGAAGAGCTGCCTCATTTAACATCATTCCTAGCAGCACTGGAGCTGCTAAGGTGAGAATATTTGACTCTGTTTTCAGACTTTTGTCGACCGTTATTGTGTTGTTTACTGTCATGAGTCTCTGGATGTGGTTTTCATTCTTTGCGTGTCTTACTAGGCTGTTGGCAAAGTGCTTCCTGCTTTGAATGGAAAGTTGACCGGAATGGCATTCCGTGTCCCAACTGTGGATGTCTCAGTTGTTGACCTTACAGTGAGGCTCGAGAAGCCCGCCACCTATGATCAAATCAAAGCTGCTATCAAGTAAGTGAACAATGCACAGTGTCACTCTTTGTGATTAAGTATTTTGCTTGGAAGATCTATGATTTTTAACATATCTGTTTCTGCAGGGAGGAGTCCGAGGGCAACTTGAAAGGAATCCTCGGTTACACCGAGGATGATGTCGTCTCCACTGACTTTATTGGTGATACCAGGTAAATATTATACTAGCAGGCAGTTTAGAAGTGTTGATCACGCTGGTTGCTAACGTTTTTTTTTTCTTTATATTTCTTCATAGAATTAAAGTCATCACAATTGAGTTAATTTTTGTGTGTAATCAATGTTCCAGGTCAAGCATCTTTGATGCCAAGGCAGGAATTGCCTTAAATGACAATTTTGTTAAGCTTGTCTCCTGGTATGACAACGAGTTGGGTTACAGGTAATCTTCAGTCCGACCTTTCACATTGTTTATTGTTGCTTGATATCTAAATCCTAGTTGATTGAAATTCTAGAAGTGTAATTCAACTAGAGGCTCGCTTATTCATTCTGCCATCTAATCCCTGTTTTGTATAATTTTCTGCAGTACCCGTGTGGTTGACCTCATTGTTCACATTGCAAAGCAACTTTAAGTTGTTACATTACCGTGGTAGTGCTATAAACTGGCCTACTTTTTGTTTCTTACAGTCTATTAGCCTAGCAGCAGTTGGGCCTCTTTTTAATGTAATAAGTTGAATTCCTGAACCTGTGAAGCTTGCCCCTTATTGAACCGTAGTGTTTTTGGTTGCTTAATGCGATAAGCAATGAGTTGTTTTGGATTTTTATGTATTTACCGAATTTAATTTGGGTGATAATAAGCGATTTTTCCATGTTCACAAATACGCCGTGAAAAGAGCAGTAAAATTTCAATATACTAACATCAAGATAAAACAAAAGTATGCATTTCATGAAGAAAAAGTGGGTGATTTTTCCTTGGTGGAAATAAAAGGTTTGTGTAATTTTGGTCGAATTTGGTCATTGTGATTTTTGCATGAGCAGTTCTCGTGAATGTTAGAAAATTCATGTGACTTGGTATGATCTATACGGATCTATGTTATTGGTTGAATGCATTTGTTACGTGTCAAGTGTTGAGAGTTATTTTATTTTTTAAGCTATAAAATAACAATAGTGCATTATTTTGTAGGCGAAATAACTCTTTTAGTTCTTTAAGTTTGACAAAAATATCGGATTAATGTCAAGTTTTTTAAATTTCGGTCTTATTACCTTTTTAAGTACCTATTTGAAACATAAAAACTTTAAAAAAGTGTATTAAATTAACAATTTAAAAGGATATTTAAAGTTGAAAAATTTAAAGGACTTAATCTTACAAAAACTTAAAAAACTTTTTTGAAACATAAAAAATTTATCCAGTATTTTTGTCAAATTTAAAGTACTAAAAAAGATATTTTGCCTGTCTCTTGAGCCATTTGATTCGTCATGAATTGTGAGGACGAGTTCATATTTGAGAAAGAAAATGTGAGCCACACGTTTATTACACATCCCTTTCATGATAATATCTATTGCAAAAATTGTTTTACCTTCAAAAATCTACTTTATTGTTTGTAATGATTCTCTCTACTGCTTATTTTTTTTCCCTTAAGATGTAGTATTGTCTAATATCGTTGAAATGAAATGTTTACCCTGTAACCTAAAAAAAGAAATGAAAAGTTTACATTGTATATACCATGTTAAATATTTGAATGATTATATATTTAAAAATATATGAGGGATCATATATGAGGGATCATTAAAAAATGTTATTAACAATTTTATTCTCTTATAAAAAAAAATATTTATTCTTAATCTTGATGTATACTACATGTTAAAATGGCATGACTTATTTTATGAGGAATCAAAAGATAGAAGTGTAATTCTTTGACAGTGAAATTGATTGCGCATTAAAATGTTTTTTTTTTTGGCAAAAAGATATATTTTTTTTTTACAAGGAATATGTTATTAACAACATTTTTATTCTCCCGTGAAAGAAAATAAAAATCTTTATTCTTGATCTTGATGTATTCTGGGCCATTATATGTTCCATTGGTTTTGATAGCTGTGCTAAATTAGTTTTCAATTATTGCAGTAATTTAGTCACTTCCGACTTAGATTTGAATTTATTCAATTAAAATGGCTAAAATCATATCAAGGGAAGTAAGAAAATATTTTTGTGGCCATGGATAGATTGAGTATATAAGGGACCCCATATATCAAAGTGGATCAATTTACCACACTTAAGCTGCTAGGTTTTTACTCAATTTGTAAGAGAAAGTATCTTATGTTTAGCATAATGACATATGTAAACAAAGTGAAAATCATGATGAATATTATGTAACCTATTATTGGATAAATGTCCTAGGCATTGGAGCTATAACTACAATCCCTCAATCAATTCACCCGTCATGGAACATTGCAATCCATCAAAAGATAATAAACTCAAGGAAAACTCAAGTACAAAGAGCACATTGAAGACATGAAAATCAGGTGATAAACTTATAGATCCATAGAATTTTGCATAAAACGTATGTCCATTTGGCAACCTAACTTGGACAGGTGTGATGTGCTTGTAAGAATCAATGAGTGATAGAGAGGAGCAAATGTGATCGCTTGCTCCTGAGACAATTATCCAAGATCCAAAATTTGAGCTACTCAAGGAATTATAAGATAGGCAAACTACTTTTGTGGAGGTGTGAACATAGATTGGAATTTGCGCTACCACATTAAACTGAGTTGATGATGATCCTTGATTCACATTTGTGCTTTGAGGCAAATTCACCAATTTGTCATATTGATAGCTAGCATTCCTTCAACATGTCTTCTCAAATGTTGATTAGTTTAATGTCCTAGTAATTCCTTCAACTCATTCCACACATTCTAAAATACGTATGAAAACACCACGAGAAAAACATTCCTTCAACTCATTCCACATATCAATGGAATTTACAAGGAAAACGATACTACGTGCAATCAATTCCTCGACTGAATTCATAATCAGGAGGCACGTGCATGTCGCAGTGAGTCCAAGCCTTGTAACTCGAATCGAAAGGAGTTGGATTTGGAATCGTTCCATCAACGAAATAAAAAAAAAAATTCGCGCCAAGTGCACGATGCATTGAGCGTGATGGCTTGAATGTGTAACAACTGGAGTAATCATCATTAATATGAAGGTCCATCAGGAGCAAGAAACACGATAAACATATCCAGAAATTAAAATAAAAAAATCTGCTCCTCATTTTTTTATTATTATTTCTTAACATCCATGTATAGAAACTAAGTTATTTAAAAAAAAAATGTATAGAAACTAAATTTTCTTTTATTTAAAAAAAGAGTGAAAATATTCGAAAATTTAAAAATAAGAGTTCCAGAATGGAAACCGCTATATATGTTATAGATGCACAAATGTAGGAGTGAGTGGGAAACAAAGAAGAAAACATAAACCCAACCGTTTCAAACAAAGAGAACAAAAATGGCTGAAGCAAATATCAACATTAAATCCAGGAACGCCAAGTGTTGCTACTCTGCTTTTCATAATGTCACTGCCATGGTTGGAGCTGCAGTTCTTGGCTTCCCCTATGCTATGTCTCAGCTTGGATGGTTATTTTTTTTTTACTCAAATTTTTTTTCTACCCATTTAATTCATCAACATTTGAAAATATAGATATATTTTATGTAGCACAGACATTTCTGATCTAAAAGGAGTCTCCAATGTCCGACATGTATTGGTGTGTGACACCACTAGTATGACACCGACATATGTTAATGTGTTAGTATCATGTTTGTTGTCCATGTCTATGCTTCGTAGGATATATTAATATATGTTATGTTTACTTATTTATATATATGGTGTTCAATTCACTCACTCTAATTGTTGTGGACGCAGGGGTTTAGGCATTACGATTTTGGTCCTTTCATGGATTTGTACATTGTACACTGCATGGCAAATGATTGAAATGCATGAATCCGTATCAGGAAAAAGATTTGACAAGTATCATGAATTGGGCCAGCATGCATTTGGAGAAAGACTTGGTTTGTGGATTGTGGTGCCTCAACAATTAATGGTGGAGGTTGGCATTGATATAGTTTACATGGTTATTGGTGCAAAATCTCTTAAGAAACTTCATGAGATTCTTTGTGATGATTGTGAGCCTATTAAGACAACTTATTTCATTGTGGTGTTTGCTTTTGTTCAATATGTTCTCTCCCATCTCCCTAGTTTCAACTCCGTTGCGGGAATTTCCCTCGTCGCTGCTGTCATGTCTCTGAGGTAGGCCACATCAATGCTATTTATTTCACTGTAAATATTCTTTCTAATGAATTGGAAGTCAGATTTAAAACCTTTTAGATAGTATTTATATTTGAATTTCTTCTATAACTTCTAAATTTTAATGGATTTTTCTAAAGAATATGTTTTCAATAAAAATTGAAGAGCATAATAAAACCATGCAAGAGTGAAAGACTTGTTAATGAAAAAAATTGATGTTAATGATTGAATAGAGAAACAATGCTTTCTATTCTAGAAGAAAAATGTCTTTTAGTTCAAAGAGAAAGTATGATACGACATAATTTTTTATCCATACAAGTTTAAATAAATATTGCTATGAGAATTTTTGTTTTTTCCTTTCTTACTTACATTAACTTTGATTTGGGCAATAACAATGAACCAGACAAATTTAGTATGTGGTTTTAAGAAACAAATTCCCTATAGTTAAACTTAAAAGTGTCACATACATAGTTATTGATCTCAAAGGTCCAATTTTACATTGGTCGAGATAGTTTAAAATTGATTTAATGAATGTATAATCTGAATTGTTCAATCCCAAATCAACGACCATAATTGACTTTTACGTATCTGAATTGTTTCAATTCACCGCAAGGAATCCAGATCCGAGTTTTTATGAGAGTTCAGTTCGGTTAGCAGAGGAGTATACAAAAAAGCTGCCTATAATGGATCTTACCATACCAATGTAATTTACAAACCATTTTTTTTCTTCCAAGAGTGATAATTTGATCTTATAAAAATTATTTTTCCTCCTTCAACAGTTACTCCACCATTGCTTGGATAGCTTCAATTCACAGGGGTAATCAACCAAATGTACAATATGGTAGCAGATATTCAACAAAAGCAGGAAATGTGTTTGGCATATTTAGTGCTTTGGGGGATATAGCTTTTGGTTATGCTGGGCACAATGTGATTTTGGAGATTCAATCAACAATCCCTTCCACACCTGAAAAGCCCTCCAAAGTATCCATGTGGAGGGGAATGATCATTGCTTATTTAGTTGTGGCTTTGTGTTATTTTCCAGTCACTATCTTTGGTTACCGGGCTTTTGGAAACTCTGTTGATGATAACATCCTTTTGTCACTTGAGAAACCTCGTTGGCTTATTATTGCTGCTAATATATTTGTTGTTGTTCATGTGGTTGGAAGTTATCAGGTACGAACTCCGTTTCATCGTAGATAATAATTTTTATAGTCATTCGATCTAAGTCGTTGTTCAATCAGGAACTTTGGATCTCAATCGTCTGATATTTAATGACAATTGGGATTATTTACTATAGTGTCTAGTGACCGTTGACGAAATTTGATTTCTGTTTAATTAATTTTCTGGTTAGGTCTATGCTGTCCCGGTGTTTCATATGTTGGAATCATTTGTGGTAGAAAAGATGAATTTCAAGCCAACTTGGTTTCTTCGATTCGTTACTCGAAATTCATATGTTTGTTAGTTTGCTTTCCCTTCTTTTTAAAGGTTGAAGTTTCCATTTCAAGCACTAAATTTCATGTATATAGAGAATTTTAATTTAACAATTACTACTTATATGCAGCAATTACCACGCTCCTTGCAATTGCATTTCCTTTCTTTGGTGGGCTTCTCAACTTCTTTGGGGGATTTTTCTTTGCTCCAACCGACATATTTTGTAAGAAAAGTAAAATATCTTAAGTGCATGTTTAGATGAATGGTGAGTTAACAAAATCACGGCGGCACAGTGATTTTGTGAAGCTAAAAAAAGCAAATGTTGATGTTAATTATTTTTGTGATGGTTTGTAGCTCCCTTGCATAATGTGGATTTTTATTTACAAACCCAAGATATTTAGCTTGTCTTGGTGTGCAAATTGGGTATGTAAACTATTTTTTTTTCTTCCTAATATTGGTGTAATTTTGTTACTTTTTATTGTATGAATTTGATTTTTCTTATCATTGTCTCAGTTTTGCATTGTATTCGGAGTCTCGTTGATGATATTAGCTCCTATTGGCGCTTTGAGGCAGGTCATACTGCAAGCTAAGGACCACAAATTTTGCTTGTGATATACCTCATTTGCTGAAATGAGGCTGCTGAGTCACACTTGATTTAAATTCTTCACGATATTGAGGTCATATATTCCTTTTGGACCATGTTGTATTGGCTATTGTTATTAGCTCTAGTGTCTTTTTCTTCCCAATATCCTAGATATTTGGTTAAGATAATAGTTTTATTGAGGAATAGTTGGTTTTATGGTGTAGTGGCATGGTTTTGTAACACGTTTTTTTAAAGTAAATTATATCTTCTGAGTAAGAGTCTCAAAAATATTATTGTTACTTTACATGTTAGTTGGAACCACTAATTTCTAAGATCTAGGGGTTGGATGTGGAGCTATGGTGACGTTCTGCTGCTGGTTATACATCATCAGATGATAATTAACCAAAAGCCTCGTTCAGGGAAAAGGCCATAGCTCAAAACGTCGCCATGACTCTACCTCACAAAGAGAATCTTCCATGACTTGATTGTCAAGACGAGAATCGCTTGCGTTCTATGGTGCACATTGATGACAAGGTCTTTGAATGTCTTGAGGAATCCTGGAAGATTGCACTAGTTGTAAATCTCTTGTGGAAACTCCGTGAGGTTTTGAAATCATGGATATTGGTAATGGTTTCTTGATGATGATTGAAACATTGTCATGGAGGGTGGTCAATGGATGATTTTTTAACTTAGCCTTGCAATGTTGGACACTAGATTTGGATACATTTTCCGGTATTGAATGTGTTTTATTATGACAAAATCATTTTATTAACACTTGTATCTGCAGTTGGAAAACCTATTAAGGTTGATAGCAACACCCTGAATGTCTGAATAGGAAGATTTGATTGGGTTTGTATCCAAATTGATATGAACAAACCTATTATAGAAAAGGTGTGAATGAGAAATCATTGGCATCAAGTGAAATATGAGGGCCTCCATTGTGTATGTTCTACGGATGGCTGTTATGTACATCTTACACATCGGTGTCAACAAAAAAACTAAGCCTAAAATCTAACTGAATCCAACAACTCAGACGACGAACACATCAACATAAGGTCTTGCCATTAATGCCCCAAACATTCATGAATTGGCGGAGGATATTGCGGCAGTAACCATATCAAGGAAGAATAATCGTGAAAGTGTAAATCATGGAGATGGAGATTGGTTGGTGATGAAGAGGGAAAAAAAAATTAAAAATGTATCTCGTTGAGACACCCTAAACCTCAAATGTAAATATTAAACAAGGTGAATATATGCACATAGAAATATATGAAATATAATTTATAGAAATAGGTATGCTCAGTCAAAAAAAAGATAGATGTATAACAAGGCAATTTCTACGGTACACTTGAAAATTTTCGAGTGCACCGGTACACCTATATTTAAATTAATAGTTAAATGAGATTTTTTTAGAAAAAATTATTTTCTATCATTTACAATTATAATAATTAAATTAATAGTTAAATGAGATTTTTTTAGAAAAAATTATTTTCTATCATTTACAATTATAATAATTAAATTAATAGTTAAATGAGATTTTTTTTATTAAAAAAATTATTTATTATCATTTACAATTATAACAACTAAATTTTATTTATCAAAAGTGTTGGCGAAACAAAATTCAACTTTTTTTAATTTTTATTACTTATAATAGTGAATATTAATTATTTTTTACAACAAAATAGGAAAAAAATTAGTATGATTCTTATAAACAATAAAATTAATTTTTTTTTATAAAATGATATTTTTAAAAATATATAAGTCAACAAATTGTTCTTTAATTGTATAAAAATTATCGTTAATTTATTGATTTATGAAACAGGTGTTCTGATACACCTTAATTTATGGGTGTATTGTAGAAACTCTTATATAACAATTCTAATCAATATTTTGATGTCAAAAGATCCTACAGTTAAAAAGTAATCCTATGAGTCACGAAGTGGTTGGAATTTTGCTTCATCCACCAGCTTGGAAGCGCCCAAAACATAGTATTTTTGTTGGTCCTTCCAACGTTGTCCGCGAGAGTGGCATAACAGTTACTCGCTGAAGTAACCTTATTTTGTGGACCCGATCTTAATAAATAGTTGTAATACATACAAGTATAAATAAAATGTTAGCATGTCAGTAAAAGTATGACACCTAATATGAGTTTTTAAGATTGCATCATTGGAATAAAAAAATAAGAGAGTTGCTTCAAGACGACGTTGCTTTAATAGGACACACATAATTTGTTTTTAATACTATTTTTTTTGAGTAACCCACTAAATTGGTTTATGTCTTTGTAAATCATTCTTAAATTAGTCTCTGACTTTTAATATTTCAAATTAGTCTCTATCTTTGTCAAAAATTTCTCAATTAGGTCCATGTCTTTATGTTTTTGTCACATGATGAGAGATCAAATTGAAATTTTTTGACAAAGACAAAGATTAGTTTAAAATATTAATAAAATTAAGGACTAATTTGAAAGTAACCTACAAAGACAGTGACCAATTTAATGGTTTACTCATATTTGAATATTTTCTCTAAAAATATTCTGATAGCTTGGATGAAGGTTCCTCAACAGCCTTCTATTTTCCTTTCCCGCCAACAGGCCACTCTTCCCTCTTTCACTTATTTGCAGATATAGTGTATGCTTTTGAGCTACCAAAAAGAAAAAAGAAAAACCTATTGAAGTTACATGCTTTAATAGGAATTATAATTCAAATTCAATTTATCCTTACTTTGAAAAGAATGGGAAAGACCCTCGGTATACTTTTTGTTGCAGGTTTTAACCATATCTCCTTTATATTGTATTACAAAACCAAATTAAATTGTACTGATCAACCCGACTCGACAAAGCAAATCCTGCAAGAATTCAGGGTTAATTTAGGCTGAAAAAAGAACGAAATAGAATCTTGACGCTGGCAATTTGAAAGCATGCTTTTTAATGGGAAATATCAATAAAAGGTGGATAATACTACCCACGTTGAGTTGCCCAATCAAAACAATGTATTTATATAACATTAAAAATAATATAAAACAAACAAATAACTTAGATTGGTGTCAACTCAGCATGGGGTGTGTTACCCACCTTTTATTGATGGGTACCCAAGTTGTCACCTTAATTAATATCAGTGTATAAATGGTTTGTCCGGATCTATGAAGCCTGAATACGTAGTATGGGTGCGGGTACGATACGATACGGGTACTTGAATACGTGAAATTTTAAAATTTAGGATACGATACGGCTAAGATACGTTAACAAAATATTTATATTAAAATTTATATACATGTAAAATACTTGAAAAAAAAATAAACATTGATTACTCTTCAATAATATATAATCATAAAAGTCACAATTTACAAAAAATAATATATGTGATCAAAATAAAAAATGAAATCTTTTTCGTATGAATCATATTCTATTTTCATTCATATATGTTAGAATATCAACAAATACATCAATAAAAGAACTCAAAACAAAGTTTGTTTAATGTTGATTGATTGAATCTCCTCTCTCTCGTTACTTTCATCCACCAAAACATAATTTTTAATTGGTTAATCAAAAAACAATTATAGTGATTCATATCTTAAATTGAATCATATACATCTTCATTGAATTTTCACAACACAGTCTCACTTTTTTACCTTTCATTTTTTTTCTTTCCAGAATACGTCTTGTGAAGTATCTAATAAGTATCTGTGTGTATCTGTCGAGTATCTTATAAGTATCCGATAAAATATATATTTTAAATTAAAATAATTAATTCTGATACTCCGTGGGTACGTATCCGAGAGTATCCGTAGAGTATCGGTATCCGATACAGGTACGTCTCTATTTTAGAGTATCCGGGCTTCGTAGGTCCGGATGTGGCAACCTGGTGCAATGAGCAAATGCCAGAGTTCATAGCTAGCTTAAGTTAAGGGGTATCCCATGTTAAATTCAATACGACCACGTGCCCATTCCATTCCAACTTTCCCATTTGCCCCCACCCTCCATTATACGCCTTTCGTTTTTCTTCATGTGCAGTCAATTACACGTTTAATTAATTATTCCTAATTATCTAAAATATTAAAAATTTACATAAAATCATTATTTGACATAATTTACTTAAATTGATCATATATTCATCCGTAATATTTTCAGGTTCTCATTCAAAATTTAGATATTTAAATGTTTTTTTTTTTTTTGGAAAAAAGAGCATATGGTTGAAGGCTTGAAGCAAAAGTGACCACGGAGTTATAGTGATGATCGATCTCATCGTTAATTTATAATTTTTGTGTGGAATGATCGTTAATTCATCCCTAAAAAATTATAAAAAATGTAACATATTATATCTTTAATGGAGGAAAATGATAATGATTTAATTTACAGTAATTAAAAAAATGAGCAACAATAAAAAAGTCTAATCCAGAATTCAGAGAAGCACCAATAGGCAGTAGCTAATAGATATGACTATGAGTTGAGTCTAGCCAATAAAAAACATTAATGACATGATCATAATCATAGTAAGTGTACATTCATTGGCTCACCGGTGTTCCAAGCTCAAAGGAACAAAAGACAAACTCCAACAACAAAGCTACATGCGATAATTTACAGTCAAGCAAGCAAGCTAGCTTTGTGCTATACATTTATGATTCTAATTCTAATCACGCACTACTACTTAAAAACACATTTTCATTTAAAATTTTAATTTTCCTCCATCAAAAGATAAGATATTACTGGTATACTTCAATATATTACTCGTATATTAAAATAAAGAAAAATGTAACATATTATATCTTTAATGGAGGAAAATGTAAAACTTTGAAATAAAAAGTAACGCAAATTAAACTGCAATATCATGATCTGATCAAGGATTGATACCTTTGGAAAAAGATTATAATATGAGTTAAGCTAAGTACTAGGTAGCTAATTAGCAACCTAATCTCAAGCTAAGAGCAGATTTAACATCTAATCTCCATGCAAAACCACCACAATCCATTCTCCACACATCACAAGGTAACGTAAACAAATTTCTCTCCCTCCCACACGCAAACTGCACAACCCTAACCCTACACGTGAACGACGGATACAAAACCACACCATTTACTTTCATCACCAACGCTACAACTCCTTCACCCATCATCTCCCTGTAAGCACCGTTTGTCCACGTCACTCTCCCGTAGCCGTCCGATATAAACCCTGGACACGTGTCCACCATCAGCTTTGCTCTTCTCTCTTCATCTGTATTCCCTAGATATTCACCCTCCACCCACGCGTCCGTTATACACTCAACCGTTAACCGCACCGTCACCGGATCCACCGCACCGTACAAACCGTAAGGTTCAGCTTCTACTTTGCTACAATTCTTGAAACTCAGCCACTGATTTCCAGTATTATTTTCTTCCGTTAGGGTTTTCTCTCTCGCCGGAGTTTCCGGCATTAAAGGAAGAGTTACCGGGGCCGGGTGAACTTGTTCTGGTGAAGAAACGTTTTTCTTCCGTCGGATACTTCGTTTATCAGTGGTATTATTTTGCTTCAGTTTTCTAACGTACTTTCTTCTGGTTCTACTAGTTTTGAAAAAAGTATCACCACTCTCCGATGAAGAAGTACCATCGGAGGTGGTGGTTCCGGGAACTATAGGTTTGGGTGCAATAGGACGAAACCTAAGCATTATTTTTTCCATGGTAGACATATCATGTGCACCAGTTGCATTTCTAACGATGCAACAACCGTCCATAATGATCTTTCTCTCTTTATAAACTCAAGAATTTTGTTTTGTATCTTTTTTTTTTTTGGGGTGTTGTAGGGCAAAAAAGTAATGTAAAAAAGGAGAGAATATTAATGCAGAGAGACGATGAAATGAAGTGATGGACACGAGGGTAGGTTTTATAGGAAAGTGAGAAAGGGACACGTGTAAGAAAAACACGTGTTTGAACAGTGGAGATAGAGAAGAGTGGGAGGAATGGGATTGGTTGAAGAAGAAACGTGGCGATAGGAAGAGAGATACTAGTTAGAAATGAAGGAGTGCACAGCCGTAGTGGCTAATGAGGGGTCGACACGTAGATTGTTTATGTTTTGGGATTGTGATTGTGAAAATTTGACCGTTTGATAGGAGGAGGAGGAGGGGTGCTACGGCCAATAGCAGTAACAGGGGGACGGCTCGATAATGACAGTACTTTTTTCACCCCCAGGTTGAAAATGAAAGTTAGTCGGTCCAATTCTATGCGTGTGTTTGGTTCAGTTTTGGATAGAATTGAAAAGAATTAGTTTAGGTTTAATTATATTTTTGGTCCTTTAAATATTTTTTAGATTTTATATTGATCTTTTAATTAATAAAAGTAATGTTTTAGTCCCTTAAATCCTTCTCTGTTAGTCACTTTGGTCCTTTTCGTAAGTTTGTGTTAAAAAACGTTAGACTTAATTATATTTTTGGTCCCTTAAATATTTTTCAGGTTTTATATTGGTCCCCTAACAGAGAAGGATTTTATTAATTAGGGGACCAATATGAAATCTAAAAAATATTTAAGGGACCAAAAGTGTAATTAAGCCTAACATTTTTTAACACAAATTAACGGAAGGGACCAAAGTGACTAACAGAGAAGGATTTAAGGGACCAAAACGTTACTTTTATTAATTAGGGGACCATTATAAAACCTGAAAAATATTTAAGGGACCAAAAGTGTAATTAAGCCATTAATTTATGTTTGAATAAAATAATACAGAATTGATTAAACAAATTGAATATTGTTTGGATAGTTTTGATCAAAATTGTTTTTGAATGCATAATTACTAAAATGGACATAACTAGATACAAATAAATGGACATAGTTAAATTTATATGTATATCAATACTAAATGTAGATACATTATTTAATTTAAATAAATAAATTTTCTATATATTAATTTAAAAAATAATAAATACGATCATTAAACCAATTTTTTTTTACAAAACATTTGTTCATATATTTTATATTTTATATTCAAGTTAAATAATACAAGAGTTAGATGTCAAAAATGATAAAATATAGCGTAAAAGAAAGGTGAAAGAAAAAATACAGTTAATCTGAATGGAAACACCGTAAAAGAAAATTCAAAACTTGGTAACTCATGACCATAAGTGTTTTCTGGAGGCTAATTTGGTTCGTTAAGTTTTCTGATTAAATTTGGTTCATCAAATTAAATACAAAGCAAAAAGAATGAGAATTGATAAAGGGCAATAAAGGAAAATAATAAGTTGTAATAATCAAAATATAAAATTTATTGGAGAATTTATTTTAGTTAACTCAAAAGTTAGTAATTGTAGCTTCAAGCAGAATTGCTTTTGGAGATGAGAATGATTTTGGTAAGCTGGACCAATCATATTAGAATTGCTAGTTTTCACTTTTGAAACTACCAAAAGTGCTTTTAAAGGGTGTAGCAGCTGAACCAAACAGATACTAATCTGGAGTTTGCTCAAATGAATCGCTAGTCTTTGTGGAAGCTAGTTTGAGATTAGTGTATTTGCCACATAGATTATTGTTTTGTACTATGAAGAAAAATAAACATTTTCATGAACTCTCGAACCAAACCTTAAAAAACAACACACAAATTCAAAAACATAATTATTATTATTATTATTTTGACAAAAAAAAAAAGACATTGTTAATTTTGTCTATTAATGAATATGATTAACTCTGCTTTTGACAGTATACTTTCTCAATTATGTGATTTAAATTTTACCCCACATCTACACTCTTTTTATGTTTTATGTTTTTTGTTTTCTACTCTTTTTTCGCCAATTTTGCGATGAGTTGGTAATAAGCATTTTGATCTCTTATTAAAACAAGAAAATTTGCTCTATATATTTATTTCTTAAAACAAGAAAATTTATATTTTAACAGAGAAAGATTTGTAGTTCAATTTTTTTCATGAGAGACTTGAGATTTACTCTAAACTTTATCATTTAGAGTTTCTATAGTTTCAAGGGGGAAATTAACCATGAACGTTGATTTTGATTGGATATATTGCACGGTCAATGTAGATGATTTAATTTTAGAGATTATATGTATAATAAACGATAAGTTTAAATATAGCTTTGGTCTTGCAAATATTTAATTTTTTGTTTCTATAGCCTTTGTAACTTTTTCTTTGGTTTTTTCGATCCTTACAAATATTTATGGGTATTGTTGTTCATTAAATCAAATACCGTATGAATAAAAAATTATTCATTAAGTTGAAGATTTGTCATATTCATTACCGCTCTGTATTGGAGCGCAATAATAAGGGTCTAGAGGGAGAGAGAATATTGATGTAACGTAGAAAATGTGAATTTCTTTTAATTGAAACAAGAAAGGCAGGGAGTAGAATACAATGGATTTCTTACCTTTTTTTAAGGATTTGGAACCTCTCATTCCCCTCATTCTCGCTTTCTTCTTCCTTCATCAAGTTGTATTTATCTCTTTCTAAATTTTAGAAAGAATACCAAGAGAGAAAAATAAAATAAAAAAATTAGATCAAAAGAGAGTGAGAGAGAGAGAGAGAAGGAGAGAGACACAGCTTGGTGAAGAAGGAAGAGAGAGAGAGTAAGAGAAGGAGATTATCCAATTTGCTTTTTTCAACCTCTCAAAAAAGCGAAGAAAGGGGGGACAGATAAAAAAATATGATTGGTTTTCTCTTCTTTTTTTGTTCTTTTCCACTACATTTGTTTTACGATACCACTATGCTTTTTTGTTTGAAAACGAAATGGCAAACACAATTAAAACCCACACATACATTTGCAAGGTCCTGGGTGAAAGTATGCATCCTAACAATACCAACATTATCAATTCAGCTATACTTCACAGACTTTTCACTACAATGTCTCCTTGTGTGATGAAATTTTTTGTTAGGCTAAAATTGGTTAAATAACAATTGCTCAACACTTTATGTCAAGATAAAAGACAAAGCTCTGTGTCAAGATCAAGGCTAAGCTCTGCAGTACTTACAGAAATCAACGCTCTATAGTCAAGCTTTTGGATCATATGATCCTCTGTACCAAGACGTTACCTCTAGATACATCATCGATCCAACGCTCTATGGTCAAGCATTGAAATGCATCGATGATAGATATAAATGCTCGATTCGCTGACTATAATTATAAGAGAATATCATAGTATTCAATCAGGCATTAAAGACAATGATTTCTTTAGCAACGGTCTTCATCATCTATCTCTTGTAAAAAGGATTTGATTTGACCGAAGAAGATACAACATGAATATTATTGTGAATTATATAAGTATATATTCTTATTGTATACCTTGTCTAGAAACTCATAAAAAAAAACAAAGAGATGCACTTTTAATTTATTGAGCTCAATTGTTTTCTACTTTGAGTGTTTGTGTAAACAAAACAAGTTTATTTGTAATCCTCTAGTTTGAGGTTAGGAAGTCCCATAGGTTGGGACATGAAATCTAGGACTAGAGTAATTTTCATCCCTGAGGTTAGGGCAGTGGGGATCCCTTAAGGAGAAAATTAGCCAGAAGCTTGCATCTTGGCAGAATAAATTGTTAAATAAGGCGAGTCCTTTAACTCTAGTTAAATTGGTCATGAACTCTCTTCCCAACTACTATATGCAAGTAGCTTGGTTACCTCAAACAGCTTGTGAATCTATTGACAGAATGGCTCAAAATTTCTTGCGGAAGGGCAATTCTAATTGTGATGTGCATCTTGTTGGGTGGCGCAAAACATCAAAACCCAAAAAGCTAGGTGGGCTTGGGATTCGAAAAGCTCGAGAGGCTAATAATGTGATGTTGGGTAAGTTTGTTTTGAGCCTTCGCCTGGATTCTGATGCGTTATGGATACCACTGGCACCAGGCACTGGCTTAATCTCTTGAGTATGTATTAAATGAACATGCAAATCTCTTGAGATGAGGTATTAAGCCTTCGTCTGCAATCATTTCCACTTTGCTTGAAGCCTTGGTGCCTGGTCGTGTAACTTGGAAAGGTAACTTGGATGGTATATACACTGTTAGGGATGGATACCACTGGCTTAATAAATTTGAATTTGTTCTCAATGCTATGGACAACATATCTTGGAGTTGGTTGTGGCATATTCCTGCTCCGGAGAAGTTGAAGTTCTTCGTCTGGACATCCCTTCATGAGTCCCTTCCCAAGAAATCCTTTCTGTTTCTTTTTGGAAATCTCTGGCTTCGTGGACCATGACTTTTATCATGGGAATAATTTGTATGATTGGCTGCGAAGAGGTATACATGGTGATTGTATTTTTATGGTCTTGGCTGTGTGTTGGGGGTTGTGGCGCGCGAGGAGTAGTATGTGCCTTGCAAATAAGGTTATTTCTTCCTACAACTTAAAACTCTTCTCTGTGAATTTTGCAAACATACTAGCCAAGTGTTTTTCAAAGTATACTTCGATTCCTAATTCGAAATAGCTAAAGTGGAATGCTCATAATGGACAGGGTATGATTTTGAATATCGATGGTAGTAGCCTTGGTAATCTTGGGGTCTTCGATTTTAGAGGTTTGATTTGGAATGATGATGGGGCTTGGATTTGTGGTTTTGTTGGGAATATTGGTTTTTCAAATATCCTTCACGCAGAATTGTTGGCGGTGTATCATGGATTGATTTGGTGTGTTATTCAAATCCGAAGTCAGTCGTCAAGTTAATCTCAGAGACGGTTAATGATTGGCACCACTATTCCCCAATTGTTGTGAATATTCAAAAGCTCGTCTCAAGAGATTTGCATGTTCATTTAATACATACTCTGAGGGAGGGAAATGTGTGTGCAAATGCAAACTATATAGGTAAACATAGCGTGGACAACCATGAGTCCTTTTGGTCCATTAAGCAACCCCCTGATGGAATCGTCCTCCTCCTTCCGGCTGATGCTAGTGGGACTATCTTTTCTAGGTATCCCTTTCTTTTTATTCTTTTTTTTCTCTTCAGTTGTACAAAAAAAATGATATATTTGTCTTTTTAAAAAACTAAACATTTTTTTTCGATCTATTTTAAATCAAACAATGTTCTAGATCTACTATTAGTTTAAAAAAATGCTCTAGATCTACAATGTTTCTCGCCTCTTTCTACTCTTTCTTGATCATCCCCTTTCTTTTTTTTTTTCTTCTTCTCACTACCAAACACACATACTTCTTCTATGCAAAATCAAACATCAATACGGTCTGTGTTGCCACAGTGTTATTGTTCCAACAATATGTATATGGTGTCCGACTTATATATATATATATATATATATATATATATATATATATATATATATATATATATATATATATATAGACACACACACACACACATATATGAGTGTGTATATATATTTTGAAAAATGACATTTGTACAGGTATTTTGTAACAATTTTTAAAACAATTCTCTTTTATACTTTCATTATATTTTTATTCGTTCTTAATTGCTTTGATTTTTGTGTCACTATCTACATTTTGTTGTGTTATAAATTATCTCAAAAATGATTGTTCAAATAATAATTTTTTTTTCTCTCTTACACAAAACTAATTATCTGGTTGGTTTGGTGGTGGGAAAGCCAAACTTACGTCTCAAAGAGCAACTTTCATGGAAACAAAGAAGCTTGATTTTCTAGCTTTCACATGATCTCTTGCCGTAGAAAAATATGATGCCATTCAAAACACACACTAAATTATATTTTACACGGGTGTTGTTTGTGTCTTGTTTTTATCTTCTAATGGTACATGAAAAATTGTTGTCTTGTCTCTCTATCAAACTCTTAACTTAGAGGTGTCTTTTATTATTAATTTTTAGAAAGTAATTTCTTTTTCTTTTTCTCTCCTTTTTTCTCTCATGCGAAGCTCAAAACAACCTAACTCGTGAAAAGAGTAGTGATATTTGAACAATTATTTAAAACAATTTTTATGACAACTTTTTTTCCTCTTATTTTATTGATAAAAAATAATAGAGAAAGAAAAAGAATTAGGATCTTGTTAACGAGTGTTCCAGGGATACTCTTTAAGCATTTCAAAAGAAGAAATTATTCCATAAAAAAATTAAATATTTTAATTTTCAATGCATTGATTACATAAATTTTTTTAAAAAAATACGATTTAAAAATCTTAAAAAGTATCCCAAAAGTACTCGTTAACATTTCCCAAAAAAATATAGAGAATAAAAACGATATATGAGATAAAAAAAATTTCATAAAATGATTATGCAAATATTATTTCTACATTAGAGGAGGTTTGTTAACTCTAGACACGACCAACCAATAGGAGAGCAACAACCCATTGTGCAATAGATAAAGATTGTGACTCTCTTTGGATTCAAAGCTATCTATCAATATCACGCCACGTTTGTTGGTGCCCTAATTCGCCGAATTTAGTAACATGGAATGGAAGTACCAAAAGAAACCCATAAACAATTGTCCTCGTTACATTACATCACCCCTTATAGACTTATAGTCAGTCGTGGTGGGGTACATACAAACCTTGATATTTCAATAATCCCGGGCTATCGAGTCCAATGTTGTGGACCCCATTTGCATGAAACAACGAGTACAGGTGGAGTGATCACAGCCATTGATTTTTTGGTTAACTTATTGTTGACTCCTACTTTTGTTTAGTACTGCTGCTACGGGCTGGGGGATGGATGAGACTGATGAGGGAATGGCGTGGTGTGATTTGCTGGTTTCAACAGCCACATCGAGCTTACCTAGGTAATGATATTAGGTTTTGAGGGGATATAGTGACACTCACATGGGGATAGCACGTATAGTTTTTGGTGACATTGTTCTTGTATCTCTCTTAATTAATCAATCATTCTCTCTCATCTAAATAATTTATTTTAATCATTCATTTATCATTCTCTTTCATCTAAAATACACTAATGTTACTAATATCACCAAAAAAAAGTCACCCAAGTGTTACCCACCTATCCCGCACCTCACATGGTGCCATTATTGAGCAACGTAGTACAGTGTTCACATGAAACAGTTATAAATTTGTGATGGTTTTCCCTGTCTGGGACTTAGAAACCACTTTTTATTTTTTGTGGTTGTCATTTTACCTTCATTTATTTTTTTACTTTGTTAAAAAAACTAGTAGTTCATTATTCCTTACATATTTAATCCATAATCGATTTTAATCGGTGCATATAAAAAACATTTATTAATAGATGTCAACATGTTAAATGAAGGTATTTTAGTTATTGATAAGAAAATTTTAATATTACCATAGAAGTTTTGAAAATTTCCCAAGATAAATGAATATTATCTAAAACCATAAATTAAGACGTTGGAGATATTCACTCATAAAAAAATGCATTAGACGTATTCATCAAATCAACCTAAAGCACAGAGTGCATTTAATTTGGATTAGAGTAATTGAAAATTCTAAGAAAATTAAAGGCAAAATTACTCAACAAGTCTTTTATCTTATTTAATTGTAATATATTGGTCATTTATTTTATTTTTTTTCACATAATTCCTTTATCTTTATAAACACACAAATTAATCATCTTTTCCATTTATTATTAGAAATCTGATCATGTGGCAAGCCACGTAGGATAATTGTTATTTTTTAATTGTTCCTATATTGAAAATTAAAAAATCCTGATTTGATATGAACAATCATCTTCTTATCATCGTCTTTATCATATCATTTCCTAAATAAATAAATAAATTTAAAAATCAACCTCTAAAATACACGAGTCTAAATGTTTTGTTTACTTTTACCTTCTAAATCCCAAAATTAAACAAAGTGAAAAACTGAAATTAAACCAAATTAATATTGTTCACAAACCCAAAAAATACAAATCACGCAACAACTTCATAAATCTACCATAACTGAGTTCTTTGTAGTTTGTAGTTTACTTATCATCCAAAAATTCCTTAAAACTTTTGTGAATGTTCACAAACTCAAAAAACACAAACAAAATCCCTATGGTGAATGATGTGTAGTTTGTTATTACTTATCATCCAATTTCTCAAAGCTTCAATTTTTTATTTTTCTCCAACTTAGATTTTGGATTTCTAGCGATAGATCTACAGCAAAGTTTCATAAAAGGCTTCAATTTAGGGATTCAAGAACCACACAAAAAAAAAATTGAGAAGAAGAATTTGCTTAAGATGAAGTAGAAAAATTTACTTACAATTTATTTTGTTTTAATTTTTTCGGGGTTGAAGATGGAAAGGACGATGATGATAATGTTCATGATGATGGGATGAAGAAGTGATTTTTATTTTATGGGTTTGTAGATAGTAATGTGATGAAGATGAATTTTGGTTTTTTTAGTTTAAGGAAGGAGATGGTGACCATGATTAAGAAGATGAAGATGATGAGAAGAAGTTGGATGTTCATATCAATTATGGGTTTTTTAATTTTTATGATAAAAAAATAAAATATAAATAATTATCCTACAAGGCTTGCCACGTCATCAAATTTCTAATAAAATATGAAAAAAAGGATTAATTTGTGTGTGTGTTTATAAAGATAAATGACTTGTGTGAAAAAAAATAAGATAAAAGACCAATATATTACAATTAAATAAAATAAAGGACTTGTGGTGTAATTTTGCCAAAATTAAACTACACATTTGAATTCAATTAAAATATTTGAATTCCTAAAATTCTAATTTTTTAGGAATTTCCAATTACTCAATCAAATTAAATACACTCTAAGCTTTAGCTTGTTTTGAGGAATAAAATATAAAAACAAGGAATTGATTTGAAATTTTTTAGAAATTTCCAAATCTCGTGTCTAAAATTTTGTGATCATACACGAGTTTCTCTTGATACCTCATCCCTATTTCATATTATCTGCTCCCGTCTACAATAGCATCACAATGGGAATAGCTTAATTTAATTAAGAAAAAAGTCCAACTTATAAGTACTACTTAGTAGAGTCGTCAAATAGGTTGTTCTCTTCCAGCCTACTCTAGCATGAGAAATTTAGTTGTATAAATGAACCAAATCGGCCCGACCCAATTGTCATTAGACTACACATTAAGTTATTGTTCAATAAGTCCCTTAAATTGCTCAATTTATCGAGTTGTAACTATCGATCGATATTTTTTGTGAATAAATTTTGATTGGATCGTAATTTTGTATGGATAATTTCATAAAAATTTGAGCAATTTAAATAGTTTACTCAACAATCACCTACACATTAACAGTCCAATCCAACCACTGTGGAACATGTAGGCTAACGAACCACATCTAAGTTACCGGAAACCAACACAGCAGATAGCTCACAAAGTGAGTTTTTATTTTGTGGTCTATACTTCTGAGTGACTCTTTATTAGTCACAAACACAAATAAAAAATACTTAGACATATAAACATAGATAAGAAAAATTAAAAGATAAAAATAAAATATATGATATGACTAATTTATTTCTCTTTTAATTTTTTTATCATTTGTGTGCGCTCAAATATTTTTAATTTGGGATTGTTATTCAGTAACACTTGCTCATGAAGCTCCTATAGTTCTATATTGTTAATTTTAGCTTCAGGCTAGTAATTCGTTAAAGAGGGTCTCTTTCAAAAGTTGAAAGGCGTCGTTTGATTAGTCCAATAATCAATCAGATAAATTACACAAGATCTTTAAATATACAACGCAAAGTTGCATGCGATCTATAAGATAAAGACATCGAGTCATTGACAATGTCCTTGTTGTTTACATTTGAAGGAAACAGAATAATAAAAAATTGACGCAGACAACAAGCTGATTATCTACAGTGCATTGCTTGTTATATTTTGACACATGGAAAGGTTTCACTCCATATATATTATTAGAGCATTTGAAGCCAACCATGTTTCGACACACTAAAGTAACTAGAATCTTGTAGATAGATTTTGAAGATCATGATATAATTGGTATGTCGCGGGGTATCCTATTCTAAATATGGGTTCCAAGTCTTATTCTTAATCAATGATTTGGCTACTAACTTGGTTGAATTTTTCCCACATGTAGTTTTTTTTTAATGCTTCCCCACATGTAGCTTAACCGTGCTATTACGGAAAAAATTTCTTTAATTTTGGTATTAGGCAGAGGTTAGCATGCACTAATAGGGGGCGGTATCTTTTTAGGGGATGCTATTTATCCCGAGAAAAAATATAGCGAAATCATCCCAAATGTATTACAACCATTGGATTTATCAATTGAGTAAAATACACGAGTAGATGAAAATTAAAGGGGCCCACTACCCGTACATATTTGCACGTCGTGATAATCTCGGGATGAAGTTTTTCGCTACATGTATCATTACCCATCTTTTTATCATCTATCTTAAACAGGAAATGCATGTTCTAGAAGCTCCTCACAAGTGCCATGCAAAAAAAAAAGAGATAAGCTATTTTTTAATAGCTTTAATGGCTATTATTGTATTTTACCATCCGAGTTTTTTTTTTTGAAAGGTTACCGTCCTAGTTTTATTTACAATACATATTTTACAGTGTATAATATATATCACAATACTTGAAATTATATTTAGTAATATATGAGGAGTATAATCGACCATCTTTTTTTAAAAAAAAAAAAACTATTTTTAGAATGATTATCAACACACTCTTTAATATATTATTTTAACACACTAGTAAGCAGTGATGAATCCATAATTTCACTGTAGTTAAACTAATAATGACTGATTTTTAATATTTTATATTTTAGTGACTGAAATATCGGTCACCATTGTTAAACATATTAGTGATCGATTTTTAATATTTTATAATTTAGCGATCGAATTTTAGATGACTACTTCCGTCGCTAAATGTATTATCGACAGATTTTCATATACTCTAACGATTGAAAATTTGGTTGCTAAATAAGAAATTTCTATTTAAAAAAAAAAAAATTATGGTATGGCTATAGCCAGTCTAGGCTCATTAGATTTTCTACCTTCATCAAACCTTAACATAGAAACCAAACAGCCCTAAATCTCAGTCACACTCAGTCACAACGCCTCCATCGACCTCCAACTCCAATGCCACCTCTTTCGACCAATAGTGCCATGCCTTCCTTTTTTGTGATTGTTGATTTGATTCCAGGGTTGAAATGTCATTTTCAAGTGTTCTGTTCAAATTTAGTTTTGATTTCTATTTCAGAAAAAAAAGTATTTGTAGGTCCTTTATTTGAATCACTTTGTTGAGTATAGATTGACTCTCTTATCACTGATTTTATCATTTTGTTCTTTTGTTGTTGTTGCTCGATTTGGATAGTTTGTTCAAAATTTTCCCAAAGTTTATAATCTAGACCTTTAAAAAAATATGTATTTGACAATAACGACTAATGAGAAAATAGAGTTAATAGTTCAAACAACCATGATTAATTTTACATTACACATGTCCGTATAACATCAACATTTTAACAGCTAATTTCATTAATAAACAACCTATAGCACAACATGAGCAAGAGATTTTGGTAAAATACAAATATTGAACACAAAAATCATAGCACCCAAGGGATGCTATGAGATACACCCAGGCCACCGAACCAAAACACTAGCACCAAGACTAACAAGGCAAAGAGGCGAAAACAAACAGCACCCCAGACACAAGTGGCTAACAAACAAATAATATCACCTATTAATTTGTTTATCAACCATTAATATTTACTTTATTTAGGAGTCTATTCTAAAAAAAAAATCTGACAAAATGAATTTCAGCCACCAACATTACTGCCCTCCAGCACCATTGACTGCTTCCTCTTCCAACTGCATGCTGCACGGCCAGTCGAACCCCACAGTTACAAGAAAGTTGTTATCATCGGGGCATGGTCTAGCACTATGAGCTAGAGGAATGCATCAACAATGGCATGTGTTATCCGGTCATCAAGTTTGGCTTTCACATGATGCGTATAATTAAATCTTCATTCTCCCATCAACAAAAAAATAAAAAAATATCCATTCAAGTAAAAATAAAATGTTGGTTGCACGCTGACTCCATCTAATGGTTTAGGGATTGATAACAAATAAAGCAAGGGTCTGTTATAAATAAATTATAAGAAGTTTCACTCTCAACATCCCAAGTTGTAGCAGTAATAAACCACCCGGTTAAAAAAACAACTTAGCTAAAAATAGTTCCTGGTACTGAATTGAGTACTTGATACTACCTTGAGCACATTAACCTTCAATGAAGACTATCAGCCTATGACAATCGGCTGCTAACCCTTGTACAGAAAATGGACACAAGAAAATCTTGATCAACCCCAAGGAAGTCCTTGTTCATCTACAAACCATAGATCAAAACTACTAAGAAGCTGAGCTTTTATCACATACTTTAATACTTAATTCTTCTAGCCTGGTGGGATAGCAGCCCGCTTTAATGACCTACACCGATTGTAGTTGGTGTAGGTTTTCATTCGGTGTTTTGTTTTTCCCATGCTTCATTAGCTCTACAAACTCCTTAAAAGCTGCATTATCAACCAAATCACAGAAGTGGTTATTGTTCGATTCCAAATTCAAGTCAATGCATAAAATTGTAAAAGCATATTGGATCCAACGATTATATCCTACAAAACGCACAATCATGCTCTTGAACAGATAGATAGATAGATGATTGCACCAAACTTGTTTTAATAAACAGTGCAAGTTTAAAGTCTCTCACCGTTGTCAGAATCATGAGGTCCAGGGGATGCTTCAGGGTGGTATTGAAGAGACACAATCTTTCGAGCAGCGAAAGCAAGACCAGCACAACTATTGTCGTTAAGATTCATATGAGTAACCTCTACTCCTTCAGGCAGTGTAGCAGGGTCAACCGCATAGTTGTGGTTCTGCCAATTTATAAATCAATTTAGACATATCCATTTTTTTATACAAATGCCATGAATAAAAAGGACATACTAGATGAATGAAAACATTTTTCTTGACAAAATATAATGAATGACATGGAACACTGTCTTAGAAATCGTGGTTGGACCTAACACAACCCCACAAAACCGGCTTGTGAGGTGAAGATTGCCCCCCAATTATATACACATTGTCAGGTCATCTCCTGTAACACCCGGGATTCGGATCCGGGATTCGGCATCTGGGCCCCCGCGATCCCCCGCGATGTACTCATGGACTTCTCCACCCCCCATGTGGAGTTTCATGCCTTCCGTGGGAATCGAACCGTGTACCTGGGGCTTAAGTACAAGTTCCATGCATTCCCACTACCAATTGAGCTACTAGCTCAATTGGTAGTGGGAATGCATTGGCCATGTACTTATAGCCTCCAGGGTACGTGGTTCGATTCCCACGGAAGGCATGAAACTCCACTTGGGGGTGGAGAAGACCATGAGTACATCTCGGCCCTTGAAAGATAGGGAGGCCAGCCCATTGGGAGCCACCGGATGTTACATCTCCCATCCGATGTGGGACTCTTAGCACACCCCCTCACGAACAACACTATCGGGCTTGGTTCGTGGACATAAATGGTGGGTGGCCCGATAGCGGAAACCTAGTAGCGGGTGGCCCAATGGATCTTGAAGAGGCTCTGATACCATCTTAGAAATCGTGGTTGAGCCTAACACAACCCCACAAAACTGGCTTGTAAGGTGAGGATTGCCCCCACTTATAAACACATTGTCAAGTCATCTCCTATCCGATGTGGGACTCTTAACACACCCCCTCACAACCAGCACTATTGGACTTGGTTCGTGGACATAAATGGTGGGTGGCCCGATAGCGAAAACCTGATAGCAAGTGGCCCAATGGATTTTGAAGAGGCTCTGATACCATCTTAGAAATCGTGGTAACACAACCCCACAAAACCGGCTTATGAGGTGGGATTCCCCCCACTTATAAACACATTGTCAGGCCATCTCCTATCCGATGCGGAACTCTTAACACACTTAAAAAGAACACGAGCTATCTCCCCTAAAATAAAATAAAAGAATACAAGCTATCTAAATTGATTTTAATTTGTTTCAAAGACATGATTGGCACAACAAATATAGGACTGCACATGATATCTGCACATCAACATGTTTGCTGCTATACTCAGAATTTGTTATGCTGATTTCTACTTCATCACAAGGCTAAAAGGTCGTGATATGACATTAAAGAGTTAGTTACTATGTCTAAGCAGTTAGTTACAAAGTCTGGTAGAAGAGCAACGTAGAAAAAGAGAATGATACGGAGAGTGGGGTGTTCACTGATAGTCATTTGAAGTTTGTTGCGAGACTAGTTCTCTGGTAGGAGCTATTGCTCTGGTATAGGAGTTAGAACTCTGGTGTAGTTTTCATTTTTCTTTTTGTAGGCATCTATCACTGTAAGAGCTTGAACTCACCATTTTCGGTCAATAAATTCTCAGTTTCAGAAATCTAAATTCTAGTTTCCATCATTGGTCCGACCTGCCGGATTTCGAGGAGGAGCTAGCATCAAGAACCGTCGTTCGTGCCACCAAAGATGGCTGATCAAGTTGATGCCCTTGAGGGACGAATGGCAGCGATGGAAGATTCTGTGCGAAAACAATGGAGGAGTTCCAAAACTCGATCTTGGCTGAAATCAAAAAGATTATTGACTGTCCTACACCAAGTAGTGTTTCTGGGACCACAATTGCAACGATTGCAGAGGAGGTAGCCACAGAATGGAAGATAGCAGTAAAGGAGGTGGAATTGCCGCTATTTGACGGCGGTGATCCCGTGGGAAGGATCACGCGCGCAGAAACATACTTTGAAGTACAGGGGAAATCAGAAGAGGTGAACATCAGATTAGCAAAATTGAGTATGGAAGGCACAACCATCCATTATTTTAACCTTCTACGTGAGACGGAGGACGCTCTGACGTGGGGTAAACTGAAACAAGAGTTGGTGGAAAGATACGGAGGGAGAAGAGCAACATCCCATTCGAAGAACTCAAAAATTTGCGTCAAACAGGGGATGTGGAGAAATACATCACAAAATTTGAGTTTTTCTCTTCTCGGGAGGAGCGCCTACCAAAGCACAGTATCTTGGGTATTTCTTGGGGGATCTTCACACCGACATTCGTTTGAGAGTGCGCACCCTCAACCTCAGAATCAAACCCAGGTGATGAAGCTTGCACGTGTTGTTGAGACTAAGTTGTGTGGTGCCTTGGTTCATCGAGGCAGTGGAGAAACGTAATTAGGAAGGAGATTTAAGTAATCAGATCCAGGATCGGGTGGAAAAGGTAATTTCGGGTCTAGTGGACGAATGGATCTGGCCCGGGTTTGCGCCTGCTATCAGTAGCAACCAAAACCAGCCCAATCCGGGTCAACTCGTGTACTATTGCAAATTCCAATTTTGTGCGACAGGGGAAAGAAGACGCAGGAGGTGGAAACGACTTCCATAGCAAAGGAGTTCGTCATCTTCCTTACTCATAACTCATGGAGTGCAAGGACAAGGGCCTTGTTTCCACTGCGGATAAAATTTCCACCCCTTTCACTAATGCGCAGAGAAGCAGCTGCCTCTGGTAATTCTCGGCGACGACGAGATGGTGAATCAAGTGGGGGAAGTGATTGTGATTGAATTGAATTGAAGGAAAATGACGACGAAGCTACAGTAGGGTGCAATTCTATGATGTTGTAGGTCACTGGAAGGAAACAGAGTCCAGAATTTTTTTCCCCAACCCTTTACATCTTGAAAGTATCATGAAGGGAATGTCCGTGATGTTCATGGTTGACACTGGGGCCAGTCACAAATGGAGGCTACTTTGCAACTTCCAGTAGACCAAAGTAAGGCGACAGTAGTAAAACTACGGAATAGAGGTCGTGTCATGGCTGTTGGGAAGTACGAGGTTCTCGAAACTCAAATTGAAGGATTTTCCACCATGGTTGAGGTCTATGTCTTAGAGTTGGAAGGCAGTAACGTGGTTCTGGGAGAGGCTTGGCTGCACAAGCTTGGTAAGGTAAGGTTTGATTGGGATGCAAGGGCAGTCCATTTTGTCTGGAAGGAGGAAGATGTGACGCTGCAATGTCAAGATCCTAAGAGCCGGGGAGTTAAATAGGAAAAGGAGCTTAATATGGACGCCATGAATAAAGTGAGGCAGAGAAAAGTCATCAAGTGTAAAGGGAACAAGCAAACCATAAGATGGGAACCTAGAGTATCCCTGAAACAGCAAGCTTCTCATGCAAGCTTTGAGGACATAGCTATTTCTAAAGGAGGTTGTAATGATAGGACACCAAAGAGTTAGTTAGTTAGCCTTTTCCTTGTTTTTAGAGGGATATTCTGTTGTGAAATAAGAGTTAGTTACTATGTCTGTTGCAGCTAGTTACTAAGTCAGGTAGAAGAACAATGTATGAAAAGAGAAGAATACGGAGAGTGAGGTATTCATGTATAGTAATTTGAAGTTTGTTAGAAGACTAGTTCTCTGGTAGGAGCTATTGCTCTGGAGTAGGAGTTCTTAGAACTCTGGTGTAGTTTTCATCTTTCTTTTTCAGTCATCTACCATTGTAAGAGCATGAAGCTCACCATTTTCAGTTAATAAATTCTAGATTCAAATGGATTTAAGTAATTACTATGATTATGGTGGAATGCTAGGAAATAGAAGTGCAGAAAAGAATTTCATTGGTTTGCATACCTGAGAACTAATTTCAACACGACCAGTTCGAAGGTTACGAACAGGATGATTTCCTCCATGATGACCAAATTTCATCTTGTAGGTCGTGCCTCCTAAAGCCTGGCCTAGCAATTGATGTCCCATGCAAATCCCAAAAACAGGCACCTTACCAATAATATTCTTTACTGTCTCAACAGCGTAAGGAACAGCAGATGGATCTCCAGGGCCGTTGCTGAAAAGCACACCATCTGGATTTAACTTCAAAGTTTCAGAAGCTGGCCAAGTAGATGGCACAACAGTGATTTTACAGCCATAAGATGCTAGCCGCCTAAGTATATTATGTTTGATTCCAAAATCGTAAGCAACTACCTAAAATTTCATTCATCAGTACAAAACATAGTTTTAGCTACCCAAAATTCAACAAAAGGGAGTCAGGACCAACAGCCTACTGTACTTATAAAATAAACTTACATGGAAAGTGTCTCTAGGCCCTTCACTAGAGCTAAACTCCCATTCTTCTTTTGTTCTATCAATCCATTCATGTGGAGATTTGCATGATACTCCACTTATTAGATCAATACCTGCAAAAGCGAAACAGAAGCCATATAATCCCACCGGTGTTATCAATCGCAGATCGAAGAAAATAGCAGCAGTTTGTTCAAATTTCACTACACTATAGTGCTTTGGTGCTATTTGACAACACTTTGTAGTTTGAACTAAATCGCATATGGCGGAACAAAAAGGGTTTGTAAAAATTTGCTGCACAATAGTGCCACTCTTCAACAACACTGAGTTCCACTTTTAAAAATATTTGTATAATCTCCTCCAATATGCATATCCTTACCGACAATATCCCATGATTTAGACATCTGAAGTAATTCCTCGTCTGTTTTGGAATTGTCAGTGCTCAAAACACCAATAAGGCTTCCATCTTCTCGTAATCTGCGTGTGATTGCCCGTGTATCAACATCATCTGTTGCATCACAAAACACCGTCAATGTCAAAAGAAAAAAACCTGAATCTTGTAGTCTACGCAAAGCATAATGTTCTTGTTATATCAACTCTTCACATAAATTACTTACAAATTCCCATGACATTCCTTTCTGTTAAGTAATCGCCTAAATCTTTCTCGCATCTCCAGTTTGAGGTACTGAATAAATCTCCATAGCAAAGAGACGGGAAAATAAAGAGTAAGTAGACTAAAATAAAGAAAATTCAATCAACGGAAAATATTCCCAGAGCATGAGAATAGAACCTGATACTCAAACTTCTAATTACTAAACCAGAAAGGAAGCACTGCTTTGATTCCTCGTCATCTGACAGACAATGAAACAAAGACGGTTTTTAAAACGGCCTCGAAACACAAGGATTCAAGTGAGAATTAAATATAAATAGATACCAACCAAAATTTATGCCAGTATTCCCAACATGCGGATTTGTCATGAGAACAAACTGGCCAGCATAACTAGGATCAGTTAAAATTTCTTGATACCTGAGGAACGCAAACATAACAAATGAAACACACACACAATTGGGTAAAAAGAAAAGCAATAATGATTTATAATTTGGGTTACTTACCCAGTCATTGATGTATTAAAAACAACTTCACCAACTTGGGTTCCTGAAGCACCAAATGATTTAGCTTTCCAAATTGAACCATCTTCTAGCACAAGTCTAGCATCTGAATTTTTCCATGGCCTTTCTCCATTACCTATACATGCATTAATTCGTTTGTGTAAGCTATGAGTATTACCAGCGGAACAAAAAAGAGCACGGAAGGTTACCAGCGGAACATCTGGCAGAGAAAACGGAAACTTTTGAAGCGGTGTGTGGCGATTTGGAACCAAAGCAGTCATTGAGAGATAGGGTGAAGGCCAAAGCTTTTGTAGCCATTATCTTTGTTTCTTCTTGCTGGTAACACCGATGCAGAGAGATGTCTGAAAAAAACCAAACCAGTGTTAGCATCCATCCACCTTGTTTCCCCTTTACCTAGGTTTTTATTTTCAATTTGTTCTTTCCCTTTTTTTTAATTAAAAAAAAATTCTATAATGTGGTCCCCATGCATGGAGTGATTGTCCTGAAAAGCAAGTTCCCAATTAGAGGTGGATATATTGTTTTGCCGGGCCGGGGCAGGGAGGTAGAAGAACATGTGGAAACGGAGAGGCAGATCTTGCCTAAAATATTGAGGGAGCGACAAATACTAACCAATTTTTTTTAATGCAAACTATTGAACTAACTGTAAAACGCAGATAATAACAATTGCACAAACTACTGAGACTGGACAGCTCTTTGCTTTGACTGATGAGAGACCAACATGCATTGATGTTATGAGTTCGACTGAAAATTCCTATAGTATTGCTTCAATTAAAAGGATTTAGAAAGAGAAAATATCACTATCTTTGCAACATGACAACATTTATTCGGCAAAGCAAACTATTGAAGTAACGGTAAAACACAAATACTAACTAAATGCAAACTATTAGTAAAAATGCAAAAAAATTGAAAATACAAATAATAACATAAAACACCAAAGTGTAAACCAATCAAACAAAGCTAGGACTATTGAACTTGAAGAGAATAATAAGCTCGTAAAAAGTGGTTTGTGACTCAATTTCTCGATGGTGAAGATATAGACTCCAAGTTGAAAAATGACATTCAATTTAAAATCTTAAAACAAAAGTATCCTAAGTTTGACATTGGAATGCTGGTAAACTAGATATTGTGAAAATACTAGAGAATGAATTTAGAGGGCAAACAAGAAACTCACTTCAAATATTCAAACTGCATGAATAGCTTTTCAAAATTAGAGAAATATCTTACATGTTATTTCATTTTCCCATGTACAAAGAAATTTGATAAACCAGTTAATTATTCTCTTTCTTGGCATAAAAACTATTGAATACCAAAGTAGCTCTTGATTTTCACCAAAAGCATAGAATACATTATATTATACAAGTTCCCCCAAATTTTAGATTTCTAGGTTCAAGTTTCCCCCAATTTTTAAGCAAGCAACATAGAATGGTTTTTAGCCAAAATTGAATTGAATCAAATGAAGATAACAATTGACAAAAAAAATGTGAAGTGCAAACAGACCTGAAGAAGGGATTATGGAAATGATGCGAGCAGGAGAGGGGCGGCGGCGCCGTCGCCGGTGTCGGGGATGCGAGCTGCGAGGGAGTGGGGTGATTAACAGAAGAAGCGCGGGGTGGTGCTGATATAGAGAGTGAAAATGAAATGGATAGATGACCTAAAATATAGGGGTATTTCAGTCATTTCCTATATATGTTTTCATTGTTTTAATAAGATTAATGGATAGATAACCTAAAATAGAGGGGTATTTCAGTCATTTCCTATATATGTTTTCATTGTTTTAATAAGTTTTCTTAAAGGGCTCATTTGGTGCTCGTGATAGGAATACAGGATATGATAAAACTATCATATTTTGGTTCAATTTATTGTTTGGTGCGTCAATATGAAATGATAACTTAAACTCATTTCTAATTCTATCATATTCACCCTTTGTTATTTTTATCTTTAGTTTTTGGTGGGTTAGAATTATCATATCATGATTAGCATTAAAATGCTTAGTTTGCCCTCTCTCAATTCATCGTTCATGTACTCTATGTTATCCATCCATCGACCTCTACCTCTTCTTCCATAACTCTTCAACTTCATCTTTTTTATTTGTTACAGATATGACCTCAATTCCACCCTACAATCATTTTTTCATCAATCTGCTTGATTGTTTATTTGTTTCTTTCTTGATTGTCTATTTTGTATTCAAGTCAAATTTTAAAAGAGATGAAACAGAGTTTTGAAATTTCGTATTATTTTCAGCAGAGACAACAATTAGTTTGGTTAAGAGCTTCAATTGTAATTGTAATTTTTTTATAGGTTGTTGTTGGTGTACGAAATTTTTTACTGGTTAAAGTTACATAAAAGAGTTTTGATAGAACTTTGTAATTGAAGAAGGAAGAAGACGGTAAACAATTTTTTTAATTGAAGAAGTCATGATTTTTATTAATTGAACTTTAAGAATGAAGATTATGGCACCCCTAAAAAAAGAAAGAAGACGATTGACAATAATAGTTTTGTATCTAATTAATAATAGCTTAATTATATTTAATTATAATTAATTACAAGATTAATTATGTCATTTAATTGTGATATATACGATATTATGTTTGTTATCATGTGTGCAATAAACATGTGATAGGATGTTTATCATGTTCATATCTCTTCATATTCTTATCCAGTTTTATATCATATCATATCTCTATCATATCATGTACACCAAACAGAGGAATTTTAATCAGTTATTTGTAATTTGTGGTCTGAGGGCAAGGAATTTTTTATGTTGGGACGGGGATAAGGGAGAAAGTTTTCTTGAGAGTAGTGTCAGAATAGGGCGAGGATGATACCCCTCTCCCATGGAGTGGGAAAATAATTCTCATCCCTACCCCATTAACATCCTTAATGGGTGTACCATGGCATTCATAGAGATCTACCCCTAGAAACAGGTTGAGTAAAGACCAGGATCGCGAGGTTGAAGTATCTAAACTCTAAATGGTGTGGCTATACTCTGTGACTCTGTCTCTTGCAGCCTTTTTCTCTGTATTTGCAGTCGCGTCTTGATTTGCGGCCATATATGTGTTGTCGGCTTGCGAAAAAAAGAAGAAAGAACACGAAATTTCTATAAAAGAAATAAAGACAATATAGTTTGCTATCAAAATTGATCTTGCTAGGGCTGGACAACGGTCGGTTTCGGTCGGCGGCGGACCAAAAAATAAGAAAAATCGGTTAACCGTGGGTGAGAAAGTGCCACCCAATTTCGTCCGTTAGCCATCATCGGATTGATCGGTTTCGGTTAAAGCGGATTGTCAGTTGGTGCGGCGGATTGGACGGTTTGTGAACTGGGTACCAGAGGCAAAAAATAACTAAAGTTAAAAAAATCAAGTTTTTCACTTGTTCCACACAGAACAGAAGAACAACATCTAAAAAAACTAGTGTTTTTTAAACTGAGATAAAATGCATAATTGATTTGAAATACAAATGCTACATACATCCATCTTCATAGTTACAACAACCTCACAAGAAGAAACCAACAAAAATTAAAGAATAGAGATGAAAAAAAATAAAGATGAACAAATCTAGATTTTCTTAGATCTGACATAACACAACAATGATTTGCCACAGAAAAGTTGAAGACTGGTAGAACTAATATGAGAGAACATAGCAACGTGATTAATCTTGAGAGGAGAAGAGATGGTCCTGAGAAATGAGAGAGCAACGGTAAGCTTTATCATCACCTCCTTCGTGAGATCTAACAACTTGCATCAATCTAATTTTGCTCTTTTGTGTTCTGTTTTTTTGTTTAATAAAAGAATTGCAGACAAAGAAGATGATGAGTTGCAGGAAGAGATAGATGAGGGAGAGATAAATATCAATTGATGTTCATGGTTGGAATAGAAAAGAGAGAGTTGTGTACAATTGTAAAAATAATGATAATAATATTAGTTTAGATTTTTTGACAGACTTATTGGGTAAAGAGAGTGGGAATCTTAGATTGCTGAGCCATGTGACATGCTGAGCCACGTGATAGATACAAGTGTGTATATAGTTCGGTTGGATTTGGATTTCGATGGGCCGGTTCAGCCCACCCGCAACCGACCACCACAATCCAAACTAACCCATTTCTTTGCACCCGCCCAACCCGGTTCACCCGTGAAACCCGAACCGTTGTGTTTCGGGCCATACGGTCCGGACGGTTTGGGCCGGTTACTGTTTTTTGTCCACCCCTAGATCTTGCTAAGGTGTATGATATGTTAAGTTAGGATTTCATAAAAACAACTATGTGTAAACTCGTTTATCAAGGATATTCATTAATGTGATTATGCACTCAATTGTGTCTCTTAAGACAAATGTCAGGTGAAATAGAGATAGGTCCAATTTCTTTACTCCGGAGAAAGGCATAAAGCAGGAGATCCAACCTCTCCTTGTCTTTTTTGTCCTAAGTATAAATAGGCTTTTTAATTTAATACCAAAGGTTGTGTCAAACGGTGAGCGGAAGGCGTTGAGAGCTCGTAAAAATGGCACGTTAGTGTCACATCTCATGTTTGTCAATGAATTATTATTATTATTTGGTCAAGCTATTGAAGTTCAAATACAATGTGGGATGAAAATTATGGAAAAAGATTGTTCCATGTCTAGACAACGATGGAATGATGAGAAGAATTGTATGTTGTTTTTGAAACATGTGAATAGGGGAGTACTAGACTTCAGTTTGTCCACATGTTCGATTATTGGGAAACTAATAATTTAGGAAAGTGTATTGAAGTTCATTTTACGAGTAAGGCTCCTAAAATAAGGACTTCCAATATTTGATTGATTAATTTAAAAGTAAACTTTTTGTGTCGAAAGCTAACCATTTTTCATTTGCATGGAGAGTAACTCTTGCGAAATTTGTTATTGAAGTAGTTTTGATGTTTCTTGCGACGACTTTGTCCTTGCCTAAGGTTGTTTTGAATGAAATTTAGAAGTTAAAAACGTCTTTTATTTGGGGTATGATGGTAATGGCAAACACATGCATTATGTGAAACGGGGCGTGGTGACTCGGCCTAAGTCCCATACAGGGTTTGGTCTTCAGAGATTATAGTTGTTAAATAAGGTGTGTCTTTTTAAATTAAGTTGGAATTTGAAAGACACATATGAGTCTTTTTTGGGCAATGTCTTGAGAGCCAAATATGACCAATATAATTGCGAGAGTGGCCAAGTTAAAGCCACGGTTACAGACTCATGCTTGTTGAAAATGTTGGTTTTAGTGTGGTCATAAATTGAGTAATTCTCATACTGGTTAATTGGAAACATCGAAGAGACTAGTGTTTGGGGTGTTGAATGGATTGCACCAGGTTCTAGAGTGACTGATTTGAATATATATACATTCTCGAACAATATCGAAATTTAGATGTTTTGAAAGATTGACTTCGTAGGGAAGTTATTTACAATATGTAGGCCATTATTCATCCTAAAGTGGATTTTGGTATGAAGATTATAGTATAGCTCGATGCAGAGGTAGAAAATTTTCCATTCTGTTTGCTTACAAGTCATGGTGTAGTTTTAATTTGGATGATGATAATAGGGAATGGATGCGAGTTTGAAGAATTGAAGTGTTAGAACAAATTCTTAGTTTTATTTGGTTGATGATGCATCATGGCCAGTTGCATATTAACTTTAGGATGTATCACTTGCACATGGGTCATCCAATGTTGTCACCATTGTGGCATTGTTATCAAAATTTGACGCATATGTTACGTGGCTATCTTTTGGTGATGATATGGGTGAACATTGTTAAGTACGAGTAGGATTTTCGGTTATAGACTAGTTAATTATGAGGAGAATTTTAGGGTTGAGATTGATATCGAGTGGTCTGCAACTTGGACAACATATCACAGTAAATAAAAGTGGATAAACAAAAGTTATCATGACAATTCCTTTCTTTATCCTACTAAACATCGATAGCATATCATTGAAAAGGTGAAGAATATTTATTTGTTTTCCATAAGTCAATTTTTGTACATGATCGAGTGGTAGAATGTATGTCTAGGTCATGACACTGGGGCGAAGCTAGTGCAGGGGCCAATGTATAGTGTGGCCCCCCTCGACATTTTCAAACAAAATTTTATTCCATGCTTGCTGGTGTGGAGTAAATGCTTTAACATGTTCATTAGTTTCCACATATTCCACTTTTGTGCGGTAACTGTTTTGCATTTAGGGTCTGTTTGGATTGAGCTTATTTTGAGCTTATGTAAAACAACTTATGCAAAAAAATAAGTTTTTATTTATTATTCAAAAGTTTCTTAAGGTAGTTTATGAAAAAAAAAAAACAACTTATGAAGATACAATATTTGTTAGCGAGAACTTATGAATCAATATAAAAGCTTATTTATTTGCATAAGCTAATTTTCATAAGCTCAATCTAAACGGGGCCTTGTTAGGTATTAAGTCTGGTTTAACATAAGACATGGTAGGGGAGGCGCGTCTACTTTTGTTTGAGCAATTTTTTTTTTAAGAAGCCAAATAGTCTATCGAAGTTAGTACATGGAAGAATCGAACCCTAGATATTGAGAGGAACACATTCCAAGGTCTCAAGCCCAACATTATCATGTCAACCCAAGTGGGTGTATGACCACAATTTTTGTTATGCGTTTATCAATATTCAGTCATGTATATTTTTAACAAATATTCAATCATATATGTCATGTGGTTTTTGATATAGTTATTTTTATTTACAAATGTTGTAAAAAAAATTGTATATACTTTTAGTTTATTTTTTTCATTAAAATAAAAATTCTTAGCTTCTTTTAAGATTAAGCAAAACAAATGTTTTACATTTTTTCTTCCATGGATTAATATTATTCTTTGCACCGTTATTGAATTGAAAGGTCTGTATAATATTATTTTTAACTAAATTTAATTGAAAGTTTATGTACCTTTTTAGAGTTTAGTGTTTATGCACCGTTATTGTAAAAGAGCTTTACACTGTCAACACATCACAATCAATCACATGTTTGACTTTATCAGTGATTATGATAAAAGTTAAACGTTGTAATATTTTGACGTTATGATCCATTGGTCATGTAGAAGGTCTTCAAAATGACGATATACATCAAGTAAGTCTGTTTTTTTAGCGTTGAAATATGGTTAGAGAAAAACAGTTCATTCACATAATTTACTTTTGATTTCTTTAATTGCTTGTCTGTCTTGGGTACTTCAAAATATAACTTTTCTTTACTAAATTAATTTTGTCGACTTGGTCCTCTCGACGTGTAATTTATGGCTCCCTCGCTAATGACACAAGTTAACTCATCTATGTGAATTTTGATACTTGTTTTGTTCTTTTTCAGGCATTTTTCTTCTTATTGTATCCTCTTTGTAATTCACTAATAATTCATATTTTTTTACACACACTATCTTTTTCCAATAAAGTTGTTGTGTTATCTTTCTCCCAAAACAAAAAAAAATGTTAATTACTTTCTCTTTCTTCAAAAAATTCATGGAGTATTTTATTTTTCATCACTGTTCTTTTATCTTGCACCTTAATTTTTTAACAATGATCTTATTTATAGATAACATCAATTATATTTAGTGAAAAATAGTAAATAAGAGTACTTTAAAAATGATATAATTGACAGATTGTTCCTTTTAACTATCAAAACGACAGTTAAATAAAAATATTACTCAAACTACACTTAAAAAAAACCGTCTTATTATATTTTTTTAAGGAAGTATTATGGTCATTGTGATGTGAAATGACAATTGGTAGTATATAATTTTTAAAGTTAAAATACCATGTTATTTTTTTTTACCAAGAATTGCGTTATATATTGTTTGGTATATAAATTAATAAATAATGTTTTGTCAAAAAGATAAAATAATATTAGAGTATTCACAATAGAGACACTCATTTTTCAGTATTTAAATGGGTCTCACATGTTCACATCATTTATTAATAATTTTTTAATAGTGATACCTAATAAGAATAAACACTCAATCCCTCAAATCCAGCATCTCACACAAAATTCTTAAATGAGATCCACTAATCAACTGTTAATAACTTTATATCATTACATATTATTTCAAAAAAAAATCATTACATATTAATTTTTAATATTAAAATAATGTGGGTCCCACTTAAGAATGAGGTCTTAAGTGAGACCCCGAGTCCTATAGGACCCTAAAAAAATTTCTCCTCAATGGGGTATATAATAGGCACCGAGTCTTAAATGTTTAAGACCTCCATATTGGACATGCTCTTAGACCCCATAAGCATGTGGTTAAATGTTCAATTTCTAACACATGCGTATAAAAAAAAATTGGCTGAGAGAGTAGAACCTACTTTATATCTCCCACATATTGTCTGATGAATATTAGTCATCGTTAAGCAGCAATGAAAACTTGTATCAATATCATCATGATAAAAAAATCAAGTTTTAAAAGAAATTCTTTCATATGTATTGTTATTTTAGTTATAGTTTTTAATTTAAAATATAATTTGGATTTAAAAAGATAAAGTAGTAATATTTTTGTGAAAATTATTGTTGACACATAAGACAATACTAAGAAACACAGGGAAAATACGATTTTAACTCCATCGGTAGTTAACTACCACCGGATGCTTTTCAGCGGCAGTTAACTACCGCCGGACACAGTCACATCGGCAGTTAGCTGCCGTAGCCATTTTGTGCCTATATTTTTCAGAACTTCACATTTTTTCATCTTAATGTGATGCAAAATCAATAAAAGAGTGAACAAAAACGATAAAATGATATGTGATTAAAGTGAAAAGCTAAAAACAACAAAAAAAGAGTGATCAGATTTGACACATAACTTATTTATGATTTTTTTTTAGTTTTTAAGAGGAATAGTGAAGTTGGAGAAGGTTGTCATAACACTGTATGTTTGAAAACCTTCTCCAACATCACCACGCTTCTTATAAACTGCTTACGCATCTATATTCAAAACAAAAAAAATAATGACATAAGAAGTAGGAAGTGTTTAAGTTGGTGGTTTTTTGTTTAGTTTTTAAGAGGAGTGGTGATGAAAGAGAAGGTGTTCGAACCATGGTTCGAACGCCTTCGCTCCAATCACCACGCATCTTATAAACTGTAGATGCGTTGAATATGGATTGTGAAAACAACACTGCTTATATATAGAACTTTATGTGAGTTTTGGACCACAGAAAATGTAGGTGGAACCCCATCCTCACAAAATAAAGTGCATCGGCAGCTAACTGCCGTCGGTTTCCTTCTCATTGGCACTTAACTGTCGTTGGGCCCCTGAGCCTTTGCAGTGGCAGAACCTGCTGTTACAACCTGTTTATATGAGTTATAAACACTTTTGTTACACATTATATTCATAAGTTAACCAAAATATCATTGTTTCCAACAATTGAAGCTAAATAAACAGAAATCATCATACTACGTTAAAATTGTACCATCATCGATTAAAGTTAAAATACGATAATATGTCATCATTATACAAAAACTAACAAATGTCATGAAAATATATAAAATAAAAGCAAGTCCTAAACATCAATATCCTACTCTTGCTCCTGGTCCTGCTGCCTCCTCGGCCTCCTACGTCTCCTGGTCAATACCACTGCCATCCTGTCCCTGATATCGTGCAAGGCCTGATACAACTGCTCAGTGTTCATCCCCTCCTGACCCAAGTTCTCATCAGCCTGGCTAACAACGCCACTAACCATCTCAATGGTATCAGGCGAGCCTCTCTCCTGGTGGTGATGCTGGTGGTGTGCAATGATCTGCTCCTCATTTGTTGGCCTCGAAGGAGATTCCTCAATAGGTGGCAAAATCTTTAGGTGAGACGCCCGTCCATACCATACCATATACATGTCCTCGTACTGCCATGACACTTCCATCTGCATACCCCACTGATCCTTAGGAATGGTGTGAACACGAAAGTCGAGAAAAGCTTGTACAACCTGAGCATCCTGTATAGCAAGCACAAATGTCGGAGGTATGAGGATGTCATGCACGTACCCGTACTGCCTTTTAACCAGCTCAGGCAAGTGACGGTAGACCTTGTCACGACCGCATATGATCCAGCTTGAATACCAGCATATCTCCTCAAACTCTTGGATCTCCCTATGCCCTTCATACGACATCTAGGATACATCATCTATCTCCAAACGATCAAGCGCCAAACGGTAGGGTTTCGTCTCTCCATGACCCCTGTGTGGAATCCATCTGGCATCGCAAGGATGGTTTCAGACATAGTCTTCATTCTCATCAACAGGGTAAAGTCCTGGAAAATGTGTCAAAGACCAACCCTGCATAAACCAAACACATTTATAAGTTATTACCAAGCATAAAATAGAAATTACAATAAACACATTATATTCAGATACACAAGCATAAGAAATTAAAATTATTACCTTCAAAAGTGTTAAGCTTCCCCCAACCGATTTGTTTATAGGCAAAGCGGCCTCAGATATACTATGGTAAAGGTATGCCAATGCCATCCCTCCCCACGAGTACTCCCTCATCGAACCAAAGTCCTCCATCGTCTGCAGGTATATCAAGTCGATGTGTTTGTTGCTTTTATCACCAAATAACGTACATCCAACAAGATATAAGAGGAAACTCCTCACACAAGCAAGCTTGTGCCTCTCCCTCTCCTCTCTCGTCTGTGGACGCGTTAATCTGGTAACAACAGTTAGGTGCACCTCATAAAGGTCCTTCAACGCCTTATGACTAATGTATGCACCATACTCATCCCTGCAATTTTTCACAGCAACCTCCTGTGTAACACCTAAAAATCTCACCATCAACTCCACTTCTTCAACCTGAGACACCTTCTTTGCATGGCTCAACATCCGCCCATCGATAGGAACATGCAGCAGACACGCTACATCATATAAAGTGATGTTCATCCCCCCTTTAGACATGTGAAAACTGTTGGTCTCGGTATGCCACCTCTCGCTAAGAGCCACAAGCAAAACATGATTCACGGAAGGGTGCCCCGTGAATAGCAAATCATGCAGGCCACTCACCCATAAAGGATTCCAAAACCATACTTGATTTATTGCTGGACGTCGGAGATCTCGCACCTCAGCCCCATGATTCATGCATTTAACCTTACGGGACTTACGAATCTGAAATAATAAAAAACACCATATAAATAAAAAACATAAAAACAATGTAAACACCTATAAAAATTAATTAAAACATAAATACTTAGCATGAAAAAATTACGCGAACAATAATTGAAGACAAATAAAATTAACAGACAACGACATGTGTTCATATAATTTTTTTTTAAAAAAATATATATACTTCATACATAAAAAATCATGCGAACAATAATTGAAGACAAATAAAATCAACAGACAACGACATGTGTTTATATCATTTTTTAAGTTTCGCAAATAAAAGTTTAAAAAAAAAAGAAAAGGAAACTTACATTACTTGCATTATACCACAATGTCAATGCAACATGAGAAGCAAATGAGGACAACACAGATAAATCTTGAGGCCCTCCAGGAAAGGGAGGCACATCAGGTAAATGACGTGGGGCTGCCTCAGCCGCACGATCATCCTCATCTGGCTCAGCCACCTGCTCCTGCTCCTGCTCCGGATGCTGAACCTCACCACCCTCAACCACATCATCAAATTGTTGGGCGTCATAACCACCATCTGTGACATCGTGTAGCTGATCTTGATAATTTAGGTACTGCGTCGGGTCATCCACCTGCGACTGTGTCGGCTGAGAACTACCCTCACCCACAGAAGGATCGGGCCTCTGTCCTCTTCCCCTCGTAGGCACATGAAGGTTTGCAGCCACCCTCTCCCGTCAGACGCTTCTAGTCATCGTCTGTTTATCAGCTCTGGTCATATTTGGGTCCTGCTCAGACATATCTACACAAAAACAAAACCAAAATCATGGTCATTTAGGCAACAATCTAGCACCATAAATAACTTAATTTTTAAACACCATTCAGAACAACAGTCCCATCAATATTCCCAACACAATGTAGCACCATAGATAACTGAATTTTTAAACACCATTCAAAACAACATTGCCATCAACATTCCCAACACAATCTAACAATATAAACTAACTAAAAAAATCTAAACAATTCTCTTATAGACATTTTATCAAACACTTTGAGTGCAAAGTATTAAACAACTCATCATTGTGTTAATTGAACTTTTACACATCCATATTGAACTCAAACATAATCTAAACTACATTTACAACAACAACATTCATTTATAACATCATAAACAAACTAAAAAGTCAATTTATACATAAACCCTAACCACATGCAATCTACCAAAATTAAGAAAAATAAATTTACACAAACTAACATTATCATTAAAAATGATTAATACTACTTACCTGTGGTTTTGTGGAGATGATTTGCTTGATTTTCGTGAAAATGGAATTGGCGAGAATTGGAGCAAATTTGTAGAATTTAGATGGTTTTCTAAAACTGGGCAGTTATGTTTTGATGTTCTGTATAAGTTCTGATCGCAGCGGCAGTTAACTACCCACGGAAATAACGACAATTAGTAGTTAACTACCGATGCACAAATCCGATGACAATTAACTACCGACGGGGTTAAAATGGTATTTTTGTGGTTTCTTAACTTTGTTTGAAGTGAGAAAACACAATTTTCTATTTTTGTTGAATAATTTGGGTTTAGGACCTAACCATTTTGCGTAAAAAAAAGCCAACTTATTTTTTTAACAATTTATCATTAGTTAATTACTTAATTACATCGTTTCGATCTAATTAATATTACGTGTTAAAAAATCCACCAATAATTGATAACACCGTGTTTTCTTCCTCCAACAGGTAACCCTTTTCTATATAAATAAATAAAATTCACAAACCCTAATTCAAATCATTCATTCATTCACAAAATCACAAACAAAACGCGTTGAAGAAGACTTTTCAAGGCGGCTCTCTCTCTTTCGTTATCCTTCGATCTCTTCGTCGCCGGTAAGGCAATTCGTAACCTCTGATCCCTTTCACGACGCAGCCACCGTCTAGGGTTTTCTTTCTCATCGCTTATTTTTCTCTTTGTTTTTCCCAAATTGAAACTTGTATTGAAAAAAATCAGAAACAAACTTTTAATTGATTTTAATTTTAGTTTTTTTGTTCCAATTGTTGATTGTGATTGTGTGAATTTCGTTGATTCGAATCCTTCAGATTAGGGTTTGAAAATTTGGGGATTTTAGGGGTTTAGTGTTTCAAATTGGTATTTTTCTCAATTCTTTTGTGCTTGTTAATCCCATGGCGGCAGGGAGACAAAGTGTTTTAGGGAAGAGAGATTCTTACAATTACAAACATGGTTCCGTTAAGGAATTTGATTACTATAAGAATGATTCTGGAAAAGATGATAGAGAAGAAGGTGAGATCCTTGTTGATGGTGATGAAATTTTTCCACCTTTGGAGAAGAGAAGAAAATTCTCTCCTATTGTCTGGGATCTGGCTGAGAAGAAGGGGAAGAACTCTTCCAAAGATGGTGTCATAAAGTCATCTGTGGATGAACAAAGTCCTGAAGGTGATGATGTTTTAAGTGGATCTTCGAAGAATTCGTCTTGTGTGGATGAAGAAAGTGATATGCAGGGGTGGAACATCACGGAGTCGAAGTGGGCTTGTGAAGATGATGATCTTTCACCGATGGGCGATGATGATAAATACAAGCTCACAAAGTCAAAGTGGGCTTCTGATGAACTTTCGCCGATGGGTGATGATGATAAATACAAGCAACACAGAAGAAGCTCAAGTTCAGAAGTTGGTGGTAGTTCTGACAGCACAATTACTAGATCTGATGTTGATGAAGACGCTAGTGATTCACCATCTGATGCTTATGAAAATAGTGGTATGATGCATGTGGAGAGAAATTTTAACATGTGTCAGAGTTGCAGATCTGTGTCTGAGTTTGAAATGATTAAGAAGATAAATGAAGGAACTTATGGTGTAGTCTATAAAGCTAAGGATAAGAAGACTGGAGAAATTGTAGCATTGAAGAAGGTGAAGATGGACATGGAGAGGGATGGCTTTCCAATTTCAGCTTTGAGAGAAATGAATATTCTCTTGTCCTTAGACCATCCCTCTATTGTGGATGTTAAAGAAGTAGTCGTGGATGATAATGATAGCAATGACGGTACTTATATGGTAATGGAGCATATGCAGTATGACCTTAAGCAATTAATGGAGTCAAAGTCGCAGCCTTTCAGTATGGGTGAGATAAAATCCTTCATGAAGCAACTTCTTGAAGGTGTCCAATATCTCCATGATAACTGGATTCTTCACAGGGACTTGAAGTCATCTAACATTCTGCTGAATAAAGATGGGAAGTTGAAAATATGTGACTTTGGAATGTCAAGGCAGTATGGAAGCCCTCTGAAGCAATATACTTCTCTTGTGGTTACACTATGGTACAGGTTAGTATCAGTACAATGTTATATAATTTTGATTTATTACTTTATTATCTATGTTCAGGTTTATGATATGATGTTTTGTTGGTATTCTGTGCAGAGCACCTGAACTTTTGTTGGGCGCTAAAAAATACTCTAAAGCTATTGATATGTGGTCTTTGGGCTGTATAATGGCCGAATTAATTTCCAAGGAGCCACTTTTCAAGGGAAAAACTGAAGTTGAACAACTTGACAAGGTAAATTTTACCAAAGTCAACTGAATATTTACTTCATTTTCACATTATATTTATAATATAAAATGCATCTTAGTCACATTTGTTTGTTTGTTATCTGTCTGCAGATTTTTCGAACTCTTGGTACTCCGGATGAGAAAATATGGCCAGGATTATCCAAATTACCTGGCTCTAAAGCAAATTTTGTTAAGCAACGGTAAGCTTGCCTATTCAATTATCATTTTTATTGAGTGTTTTATTTTATGAACAATGATACTATGTTTTTTTCGATACTATGTTTTTTAAACTCTGACGTGAAGTTATTGATATTGAAGATGCAGTATGCTAAGGATGAAGTTTCCAGCCGCATCTTTCACTGGTTTGCCAGTATTATCTGAGTCGGGATTTGACTTGTTGAATAAACTTCTAGCTTATGATCCTGAAAAGGTTGTTATTTATTATGTAATGATATTTTGCCGGCTTTTTGAGACTTGAATCTGAATAATGCAACTTAACAGAAGTTTATTATTTTTCTTGCAGAGGATATCTGCAGAAGCTGCTCTGCGACATGATTGGTTTCGTGAAGGTCCACTTCCCAGATCTGATTGCAATTCAGTTTTTTCTTCATGGTAGCGCTAGTTGCTCAGACAGGTACTTATGCTAGAGCTGGATTCATGAAAAACCAAGACCAATGCCTATGTTAACCTCACTTTTCCAACTTGTCTTTCCACATTAATGATCATATACTAAGAATGATGTGATTGTAAAACACAGTGATCGGTTTCATAGGTCTTTCTTTGTTATAAATTGGAAGCGGCACATTGATGTACAGTGAGCTGAGAAGGTACGGCCCCTGATTTATTTTGTATCAACATTTCAAGTACCCTCTATGCTGGGTAAAATATGTACACATATTCCAGGACTAAAGTAATAAATGAGTTTTTCATATGGTATGTTTTTATTCTATGGCATTTGTTTCCAATTTTCTTTCTGATTGAGCCTTCCAATTGGGGGCTTCCAAGTTTTGTGGCTACTTTCTGTCCTGCATTTTTACACCAGGAAATGCTCTTGAACACTTTGGGCATGATTGATGTCTGAATCGTTGATAGCTGTTGTTGGATATGCTAAGAGTAAATCCATGTAGAGAAACATCATCTGCACCATGGTTAGCAGGTCATGATGTTAGTTTCTGAATTATATAGTTTTGCCTGGAAATATAATGATATATTATGCAAGAAAAAATTGTTAAATTAACTGGTGATTGAAAATGGATTACAAGGAAGCAGTTGAATGGTATGAAGAAATGTTGGAGGGGTTGCAAGAAGGATGGCAATGTTCCCTGCTAAGCTTGGCGTGACATTATTACTCAATTGTGCCTTTCCTTCAATTGTGGGCTTCCTTACTTTACTTGTTTGTATTTTTTTTTTTATTATTTAGTTATATTCTTCAATTCAATTATTATAAGTGACCTTTATGATTACATGGAATCTGGTTCAACTCGGTTTATCCTATTGTTCTGAATAGGCCATTTATTTGAGGGAGTACTCAGATCAGAATCTGGTTCAACATTCCAAGGATAACCTAAAAACAGAAAAAATTGAAGTATCTACTTTAGATCCTTGTGGGTGAACTTCCTCCACCGAGTTGAGAAATCATACCAATTTAATCCATAAATATAATCATTGGATGAGAATTTATTCAAATCATTCAATCTGACAATTGATCTTGTGTTTATGAACCCGTTGAATCAGCTCTTGGAAAAAGATGAACATGTTGAATCAGATAGAGGTTATGTTTCCCGACGATGTTAATCAGCTAGAGGTTATGTTTCCCTACGATGTTAAATTTTGCTTTTTAAAAAAGGCTTTCCCTAAAAAAAGTTTATGTTGTTTAAACACATCTGTAAGGAAGTCAAATCTAGATTGGTTGGTGTATTCACATCTTTTTTAATATGCATCATTTATGTATCAACAATTTTGTGCAATCAGTCCACTTTTGTATGGTTATTTTCGAAGGACAAAACTTAAGAAAATTTGTAGTATTTCATCGGATTAAATATAAAACCAATTTGCTCCGAGTGTTATTTATATTTATGTTACATTATACTTTTTACCAAACAACAACATAAAACTCTCGACAACTTCAAGGTCTCGAGTTTGAACCTAGGTGAATGTGTGCTACTTGACAGTGCCGACATTGTACCAAACTTTTTACCAAATCGAACCATTGGTGTTTTCAACCTCATAAAAAGATAAAAAAATGTATTACAAATACTACTCGCATCTTTCAATATTAAAATCTACTTGACAACAAAAATAAACCCATCTTCACTTCTGTTAGTCCGTAATCCAACTCAAATAAACTATAAGCAAAGAAGTTGCCGAGAAATTCACATCGCAGCAGAGGAGATGGCAACTTTATTGGTGGCTGAGCAATGGTGGGACATGGCCGGTGGCCAAGCAATGGCTGGAAAGGTAGTTGTGGAGGTGAGTCACCTTCTGGCTGTTTGTTCTTGGAGACGATGAGTAGAAAGTTGAGTGTAATGGATTTATAGAAGATATGTTGAGACTATCAACCAACGACAAAACCATGAGTACGGTGCTTAATCCATCTCGTTTGTGCACCTTAGCCATAAGCTTTTTAAAGGATTTTAAGTAAAATAGATCTTTGAATAGACATGCAACACATGTTTGAGAAATAATCGTATATCTTTATATCAAATTTATTTAGGCACATACTTATAAAAATACGCAATATTTAACTATTTCAAAAATAATGTTTGAAAAATCTTCAAAACGAAAGAAGGGTTTCGGAGATAGTGTCGGAAAACCTATTGACATGTAATGTGAAATGGCTGAAGAGATTTGGAAGTGGACAGAGACTACGAGAGTCATGATTTTTATTTTTTTAATGAAAAATCATGGGTGACTAAAGGGAAAGTTCGTAACTTTATATGAATGAACAGAGAAGAAAGGTATATGAAAAGTTGGAGATGTAGAGATAATAGACGTTTGAAACTCATGGTTTTCAACTAAGCAAAATATGATATATGAAATGTATGTTCTAAAAATGACACAAATTCTAACAAAGAGCATATGATACTACAAATCTGACATTTCAAGTGTCCCAGGTTCATCATACTTCATACAAGGAAATTTTTATCCCATAAAAAATAAACGTTGTTCAATTGGCCTCCTCATTTGCTCAATCTATTTAGTCGCAACTCTCAATAATTTTTTGTTTGTTACCATGCTCAAGCTATCGAGTAGCAACTTGATAATTTTTTTTTTTTTTTGTTTAAAACTCTGTTGGAAGATTAACTTCTGATGGTTATTTTTAAAAAAATTGTGAGCAATTGATGAGGGCTCAAGAGCAATGACCTAAACAAATCATACAAGGTGATAAGCGAGAGATGTCAATAATAGAATCATTGTATGGTGGAAGATATGAAGAATTATTCACGCATAAAACAAAGATGAACATAGGGTAATGTGGCAAAACCGAGTATTAAAACAAAAATTCAAAGGATATGCTGCATTCTTAGTGTAGATCAAATTTAGCTCTGCTATTGTTTTTACAATTTGATCATTTATGACAGAGTTAGTTTAAGTTTTCAACATAATATTTATTGTTGATTTAAAAATACCAAAGTGATCTTATAAAAATGGACAAAAAAATTCTCAAGAATCTTATAGTTAGGGACCGAGGTAGTACTATTTTGCAACATTACCATATAGTTGTAAGGATATTTTAAAAGGAAAAACTTAGTGCATTTCTTTAAGTCTTTTTTGTATGGTTCTTAACTAATCTTTATAATTTTATAAAAGTTTTGTTATATTAAAAAAATATGTATTCTTAATTAAAAACTATACAAAGAGTACCTAAGAAAATACACCCTAAGTTTTGTCATATTTTAAAATTGATAATGTGCCATAGAGAAATGAAGGTCCCACAATAGACATCTTAGTGTGTGCGCGTGTGTGTATCCATTAAACTCTTTAAACACAAGAAAGTCATGATGGACCAAGAACATCACTATTGAGTATTGAGAGTTGGTTGCAAGATTCTTAAACCAAGACTTGATTTATCAAAAACATTACAATGGAATCAAGTTTAGGGTCCGTTGGATTCAACGGAGGGGAGGGGATGGAAGGGGACGGAAGAGATTTTAAAATTAATTTACTGTTTTACCCTTAAACTTAATTAAATATACGATGATGTTTGTTTTTACATATAACAAATAAGAGTGATAGATAACATGAAAATAAAAGTTGTTACAAGGATAATATAACATAATAAAAGTTGTTACAAGATAGTATAACCTAATAATAATAAAAGTTGTTACAAGGATAATATTGAGATTTTAAATTAATCTAAGGATAATTTTGACAATGTAATAAAATTTTAAAGAGATCCCCTCTCCTCCCCTTCCCTTCTAAAAATTGAACCAAACACATCAAATTAAAAATATTTCCTCCCCTCCCCTTCAAAACTCTCCCAAACGGACCCTTAGTTGGCAGCCACCTATAAAAACAAGCATCTTTGTATTTAAAAAAATGGGACCACTAAAATACTTTAATTTTTCTAATTTGTTCAATTTTGAGACCACTTTTAAATTCTTAAAAAAATTGCATTTTGTATATAATTTTTTTTACTAAAGTTGTTAACCTTAATGTGGTCTAGTAGGGTCCATCAGAAAGGAATTTAACATTCTAACTTTGCCATACCATTGGTGACACTCAATGAAGCGAGAACACCTGTGTAATACTAAAATTGAAGTAAAACATCTTGCACAAAAATACTAAAATTGATCTTGTAAAATACTAAAAATGAAATAAAACATCTTGCACAAAAATATAGCAGGTTCGATATGCTACATTTAACACTTGAAAACACCTGTGTAATGGTCAAGAAACAATTCATTGAGAAGTAAACATGCTACATTCAAATGACTTTTTTATTTTTAATCAAAGTAACTCTCCAAATCTTAGTTTGAGAAAAACCGGCATTTGCAGCAAAGTTGAAAGGGTATGTAAATTTCAGAATGTATTAAATAAAAGTAGAGATTGACAAACTAAGTTTCCTAAAAAAATAAGCAGCAGTTCGATCCCGAGGGTCCAAGGGGAACTCTATTGAGACAGCACTTTCTCGACCTCAGATGTCACCTCTTTGGGAGGTTTTTCAGCATGGAGACTAGCAACAATGCCCTTTTTCGAATAGTAATCAATAACCTGAATATTCATTGCACATATTTTCATTTTAGACCACGACAACAAGTTACAAAGAAAATTCTAAAAAAAAAAAAAAGCATGAATAACAGGTAAGGGGTGCGTAAAATTGAAATAAGGCCAGAAATTAGCCCAAATGATGAGTAGAGAATTAAAATCAATTTCCAATCAAAAGGGAAAGATCATATCATATTTTTAAGAATATAGACAAGAAGAGATTTAGGGATGGCAGTGGGTACCCTATGGATTAGGGTAATATAGTGCCTGTCCAAAACCTTGACCTATTTCGTACCCTCCGAGTCCTGAGGTAACTATATCTATTACCCTCTCTTTAACTATGAGTAATCAATCAATAGATAAATAAGTAAAAGTGCACCGTAACTCAATTGAAAAACTATGTTAAGATCTTTCAAATCTACTCAACATTACAAATCAAAATAAGGAAAACCGCCAAACAAGAATGCACAGACTCAATCGATATTTTCAAGTCTAATAGATAAATAAATGAATGCATTTCTTTATAAAAACTGAATTGAATTGATAAAAGATAAGGATTTATATTTTAGTGCACGATTAACACCGTCACATAAATCTAAACGTTGATACAAAAGAACGAATGCAGTCATCTTTAAAAACAAAAGAATGAAGTAATGAATAAATTTGGAAATGGACAATTGTGGGGGTTAGTTTGAAATCAACAACTGTAGTTTAAAAAAAATGATGTGCTTAAAGATTCAATGCTGAATTAAAAAGGTAAACACTAAAATCATGTTTTTTTCTCTACGACAAATAAATTGAAAAAGGAATGAAAACATATGCTTTTGATCTAAAATCATTAATATCAAAGACCAAATTAAGGTTGCACTTGATTAATTTAAAACTTATATATTTGTGTAATATTGGATTAGTGCTGCATCGCTCAATAACTTTCTATCGATTACATATTTTACACAATTGACCGTTGGATTGAAAGTTTATAGTATAAATCAATTCTTTAAAATTTTATATAAGTCAAAATTATTTTATCTGTCATTGAGATGCATCAAGATCAACTTCATTTAATTAAAGGCATTAAATATTTCAGATTTACGTAAAAACTTACGGAGATTATTATATTGTATAAACTTTCAATCCAACAATCAGTTTTTAAAATATATGAATTCAATACAAGTTATTGATTAGTATATGCAGATATGTGTTTGTGGGGTTACCCATTCAAAATTGCATGTAATGGACTCATACCCAATACCCATAGTACAGGTATTTACCCTAAACATAGAGGGTATTTTTTCTGGATACCCAATGAATTTGGGTCCAATTGACATGCCTAAAAAAAACAACTCTCCCAAAGCTACTGTATATTTGAAGTTTAAACATTAATTTCACTGAAAATGGATTTGGAATCATACCGGTTCAGTTTGCCTGTGAAACGCCTCGAGTCTTGACTTAAGAACAGCTGCAGTGTCATCCTTGCGCTGGATAAGAGGCTCACCAGTAACCTGAAAACGAAAAAAATGATTTTGAAATACAGACTAGAACTTTCTTAACTAAAGATAGCATTTAAATGAGGAAACCACTGTAACTAAAGTACTGACAGCAACTAAAAACCACCAGTTCCCTCCAAACAAAATTCATTTCCCAATAAAATACCTTAACAATATATTTTTGCACCTCATTTCATTCAACATTCACAATCAAGTCTGAAAGACACTTTCAAAAGCTTTTAAAGAAGTCTTACAAATACTTAAAAGTCTCAATAAGCACAAATCATACTAAGATCCAGTTTGGATAGGCTTCTAGCTCATGAGAACTTCACAGGTATTCAATTTTTACCGTAAAAAAGTCCATACATATTAGTTGATCATTTTAGAGAGGGCGGTATAATAAAGTCGAGGTGCAAAAGCTTTTTTTAACTCACAGAAAGATATTTAAAAGACCTCGTAGTCGTTTTCAGATCATTTCAGTTTAACTGAAAAAGTTATAACTGGCAATTAACATTTTGCAGGACTTAAATAAAGATGCAGTCTTACATCATCAACCCCAGAAACCTTGGGAGGAGCAAACTTTGTATGGTAGGTTCTGCCACTGGATGGGTGTATCCAGCGTCCAGTAATTCGCTCCTCAAGGATTGCGTCATCAGTTGCAAAATTGAGCACTTTGTCAATTTTAGCACCCTGTTTCTCCAGCATCTCATCAAGCTGAAAAGAAAAAAAGGAAGGTCCATAGTTAGAAAAATAGCAAATAATTCAATCATTCTGCTTTTACACACACAATCCCAATATTTCAAACAAAAAAACTCACTGAGTAGTTCAGATGTCAAACAAGGCAATACCTTCTGTGCTTGGACCACAGTTCTTGGAAAACCATCAAGAATGAAACCTTTCTGACATGATGGTTTCTTCATTGCTTCATCAATGATGCCAACAACCAAGTCATCAGAAACAAGTTCTCCCTGAATATTTTGTAGTATAATGTTAGATTATCAATTTTATGGAAGCACGCTGAGTGAAACAATAAAAGCACAGGTAAGATTGTATACCAAAAAGAGCTTACCTTATCCATAGCTTCTTTCGCCTTAGTACCAAGAGGGGTTTTAGCTGCTACAGCTGCTCTCAACATATCACCAGTAGCCAAGTGGCACAAGCAGTACTCATCCTTTATGATCGGCGACTGGGTGCCTTTTCCAGATCCAGGTGGGCCTGCATCAAAATGTTCAAGTTATATTCTACTTGGATTACTGAATCTATTTAAAAAATGTATTATTAATAAACGAATTCTTAAAGCATGAACATTTAATATTATGACTGAGATGAATATGGAGAATAACCTACCTAAAAAGTTTAATAACTCAACGAGTATAACAACATTGGTGCACATTCAACGAAAGCAAATTAAATTAAAATTATACTATTTACATTTCAAAGGAATTATATAAACCTAAGAGGAACTCATCATTTAGATAACGTTTATGGACAAAAGTGAACAGGACCACCAATTTACCATGGAAAGGAAGGGTGAATACTTGAAAGAATAAACTTCTATTTACGAAAAATTATAGGAATGAACTATGAACATGTTAAACTTTTTATTTTAACTCTAGTGTTGTGACATAAACAGGATCTGTTTGAATGTTCGATGAAGCAGCTAATTTGTGTTCAGAGAAAGAAAAAAAATTAACAACTATAAGATCCATAGAAGTGTTATCAACAGCAGAAGCCTCATATCGATTGAAATAAGTCAATTATAAAGATTGAAATAAGTCAATTATAAAGAAAGAAGGCAAGCAGCATACAAATAAAAAAGGGAATGATTGAAAACCATGGTTTCCATACTGAAAGGTTGAAGTATTACCGTGAATATAGGAGTAATACTCACTAACTTCAGTTTTTCCATGGTAAATATGCAGATTCTTCAATTTTATTATTTTTTAAAAATCCTAAAATTCTCCTTTTTCTACTATTGCTGCTATATCAGCTAGTAAAAACTGGAATACCGGCTGGTATTTCCCTAATAGCAAAACTAAGATTGTACTGCGATTTTCATAGAGAGGGTTCATCATAATCCGCTATGCTATATCATATAGTGTTGCTATCGCTGCTATTTGACAACACAAATTCCTAGTAAGAAGAAAACGTATGCTTCGACCCACAGTACAATACTTAGCAACAATCAAGAAACAAGCATTCAATTTGAAACCAAAAAGACACAAAATCACTACAATTCTCTTTGAACAAATTTCAGCTTGACAATTTTCTTTCCACCAATAGTAAACAGACAAAACTACAAAACTACAGTTAGCAAGGATATATAAGTAAGACAGACAAGACAATATTTTAAAGCACAAAACCAACAGACAAAATAATTTTACTCTTCTAAATTGAACAATTCACTTAATTGAAAAAAGTAAGTAATCTCAACCATTCATGAATAAATCAATCGTTGACATTCCAACACATTCATAATGCATTATACGAACGTACTTAACATCAACCATTGATTAATTCATTGACCGTTTGAACAATTCACTTTAGTTTACCATTACTCCTAACTAAAATCAGTAATGGTAAACTAAATAAAAACACCATCCATCAAAAATTGAAAAGCCCTAAAAAAGAGAGCAAAAACAACATAAAAAATAGTTCAGGATAAGTTGAGTTTGGATTCTAACTAAAACAATCTTCGGATCAGACTTTACTTTTCTACCCGTCAAACTCTAGATTAAAAGGTTACTTCCCCCGGGAACCGGAGGGATAAGACAAAAAAAAAAAAATATTTAATTGTCTTCTCAGTAACTGAACAGTAATATTTATCATGCAAATTATAATAACTAAAACAACTCAAATTTCTCGTTAGAATCCCTATTATACAAAAAAAAAAAATAATCTTGTTCCTTACAAAAAAACATAGACGATCGACAACATGGTAAAGTAACATAGAAAACCCTGAAAAGCGCATCAACATTCCTAAGCAACAAACAGTAAGTTCGGATCTGAAGAAGGAACATGAATAAAAAGCATAATGTCGATATGAATTAAATTACCAACGAGAATAAGACGTTTGTCAGGTTTGGAAGAACATTTGAAACGACGAAGTAACTCAGACATGAGATCAACAGAAGGAACATCTTCCAAATTAGTGCTCGCCATTATCGTTGCTGTGTTGTGACAGAGAAAGTGTAGATAAACAAACACGCGATGATGATTCTATTCTTCTCTCTTAATATAAGAAAATAAGATGCTGTGGAAATCTTATTATTGCCCTATCCTGGTTGACTGCCACATCCCACAATTAGGGGTAAATCATGTCTAAAAATTACTTTTTTTTAATTAAATGACCACACTTAACTAATATGATGTCATGTAACTACAAAGAACTAATAGTTTAGTTTATTTGCTCTTCAAGAAGTCATTTATATTTCATACCAACTAAATAAGAGAGATTTTGGTTGACACGGGAAACGAGAAAGTTTTCTTTTGTGCATAAAGATCTAATCTAATGTCAGATATACAATTAATGGAGGTAAATTTTCAATTTCAAATTTCAAATACTCTTGATATATATCATTCAATACTCTTTCATAAAACAATACTCTCTCATTTTCTCTCTTTCAAAAAATAAAATAAAAATACTCTCTCATTCTCTCAAGTGTCTCTGGTCTCTCATTTTCCTACTCCTCTTCTCTCTTTGACTCATTGTTTTAACTCCATTTTCTTTACTCTTATTGCAGGAAAATTGTTATTTTTAAAAAGAACAAGAACACTGCCAGCTACAAGAACTCCTTCTCCTTGAAACAAAGCTATCAAAATTATCACTAAACTAATTACTTATTTAGGCTCTTGTCTTCATTTTTTTTGTTGAGCTTCATATCATATATTTACCAAACTACATGACATATGATGCAAAATAAGAAAGTGTTGAAAGCAGAAAGATGATGAAGATGAGTAGTTTGAGAGAAAATACATATCCAAACATAGTCCTAACATAATTTTACAATTATCTCTACAACAAAAAAAAAAATCTACAAAAGTAATGGATCTACATCAGAAAAAATAAGTAACAACATCTTCATAAGAAAATATATCATTTGTCTGTCATGCCAACTTGTCTGTGAATCTAATGTTTTATCCTTTGAGTGACAGGAAAGGGAGGTGTGAGGAGAGGAGATATCAATGGAGAGAGGAAGTCTCCGGATTGAGATGAGTAATAAACTGGAAATTGTAGAATTTTGTTTGTTGTGGTTTTATGATACAGCCATTGAAGATTCTAGATCAAAGCTAAAAAAATGATAAAGAAAGAGGCATGAGCTGTTGTGTTCTAACTTACTAGAGAGTATTAACACTATGGTTTAATATCTGTTTAGGCTGGTTTTAACTAATATTGTTTATATTTCATAAATAAAATCTGAGATGAAATTGTTGTTGAAAGAAAAATATTATTCACCAGTAAAAAAACCTTCTTAGTTCTCTGAACAAAACAAAACAAAACCTTCTAAGAAAATATTTTTTGTTTTGTTCAGAGGAAGCAAATTATCAGTTAGATTTTTGCAGAGGAGGCTCACGGTGGCCGCAAAATAAGAGAGAAGTTGGACACAAAATTCATACTTACCTTGATCTAAAAATAAACAAGTGGGTTTTGTAGAGGAGAATCAGGGGATAAAAATGGTGGTTTTATTTGGATGTATGGTGGTCGGAGTTTGTTACAGATGAAGAGAGAAGGAGGTTTTGGTGGTCTGTGAGGCAGAGAAGAAGAAACGGTGGAGCTAGAGAGAGGAATTTCTGGTTAATGGGAAATGGATATTAGGGTTTGTTATTGAAAGTTATGTATTGGGTTGTTTCTTTACACGGTTTGGGCCTAACCATGACAATTATCATCTGTTTTTTTTTTTGAAGGAGAATTATCATCTGTTTTTTCCTCCTATTTTGTTCAACTATAACTTTTTTTTTTAATATAAAAAAAAACTATAATTATGTTTTGACGAATGGTATTTATTCTTTAGGCTAAAGTGTACTTTTGACCCTCTAAGTTTTAAAATGTTACGATTTTGTCCCCTATTAAAAAAAATGAAAAATTTGGCCCCCAAAAATTTGCTCATGTGCAATAGTAATCCTTTTGACCGATTTTGACCTAGTCAACGCCACATGTGTAATTACTTAATTAAAAAAATTAAAAAAGCCACATAATCATTTTCTTAATTTAATAAATGGAAAAAGAAATTAAAAAAACATGATTACCATGGTGCTTGTGTTAGGTTTTAATGGAACACGACTTGACCTCAGCTTCAGGCATCACATTCCAGACGTAGGCCTGAAAAGTTGTTGGAGCAGGGCAGTTCAAAGGATCAGCATCGGTAGCATCTTCTGTTATTGGTTTTGCTTGAAAGGTAATGTAGTAATTACCAAAAATAGGAATAGGACGACGGGTTGCCTTGACAAACTCAAGGAACTCATACTTGATATTGGTACCCTAAATTAATAAGATAAACAAAAATTAAGAGAAAGAATAGTGAAGCTGATGAATGAAATATATCAGTGGTGAAGTAGTTTAAAACCTGATTGTCACGATGGTACTTTTCCAAAGCAACTTTTGAGAGTGTGATGAAATGTGGGAGACGATCATCGGTAATGTCCATGGGTCTGGGAAAGTTATTGCCACATATATTTGCTGCGCGTGGAATCAGGATAGCATCGAAGGGCTGTGCAGATTACAGAAACAGATTAAAAGAGTTAAACACAAAATTAAAAGCTAAATTAAAGGAGAGAAACGTACGCTTATGTTCTAAGTGGCCTTCAAATACGCAGCTAAATTAAAGCCACATAATCCTTTTTCTTTCCTTTTAATTTTTAATTTTTTCTGATTTTTTTTTATTTTTAATTTCTTTTTCTATTTATTAAATTAAGAAAATGATTATGTGGCTTTTTTAATTTTTTTTAATTAAGTAATTACACGTGTGGTCTGCCACATGGGCGTTAACTAGGTCAAAATTGGCCAAAATGACTACTATTGCAAAGGGGCAGATTCTTGGGGGGCCAAATTTTTTATTTTTTTTAATAGGGGGCCAAAATAGCAACATTTTAAAACTTAGGGGACCAAAAGTACACTTTAGCCTATTCTTTATTATCTTTAATCGTATTTTTAGGGGTCCTTTAATCATATTCTTCGATGAGTAAATTATCTCTAATCATATTATTTTTGTGAAAATCTTATATATGGTATGATGAGAGGGAAAAATTAATATTATTAGAGGAGATAGACAACAATTATATTTTTGTGAACACAAGACCAACAATTATATGTAAAAAAAATTATATTTGACTTCATAAACAAATAGACTACAAATTAATGAGATCTCGTTATATGTACTACAATCCAATATTGAATTCTTTATATTTAGGGGAGATAGAAGGAATAGAAAGGATATGTATTATACACGGATAGAAGAGATATAAAATTTAATATTATTAGAGGAGATAGACAACAATTATATCTTTGTGAAATTATTATATGTTTTTCTATTATGTGCAAAATTGCACATGTTAAGAAGTTTAAAATAGTAACTCTGTCTCGGAATTTATGCATTTTATATTAAATATGTAGCTTTTTAATAAATATTTGTTGTTTTTCAATAAAAAATTACTATTTTTAGTTGCTTTAACATGTGCAATAAGGCACATGTTAGACAAACCCAATTATTATTATACACGGGACAAGTTATCAATCATAAAAAGTTAAAAATAAGACCTATACATGGGACATGTTGTCACTGATAAATTTTTAAAAAGATTATTATACACATGACAAGTTAATAAACATATTCTAAAATCATATAAATCGATAATTATTATACACTTGAAAAACTGTGGTTGATAAAATTCTATACAATATAAAAATTCAACAAAATATAAGAAAGGGATAAGTTGTTACTGCTAAAAAGTTAAAAATAATAATTATGCACGGGACATGTCGTCACTGATAAAGTTTTAAAATGATTATTATACTCATGACAAATTGTCACAAATAAATTTTTAAAATGATTACTTTACACTTGAAAAATTGTTGCTTGCGAAAAAATTAAAAATTATTATTATACACAAGACAAGTCGTCACTGGTATAACTTTTAAAATAATTATTATGCACATGACAAGTTGTCATTGATAAAAAATACATGTGACATGTCGTCACTAATACAAATTTTAAAATAATTATTATATACGGGAGGAGATGTGACTATACATGTGACATGTTGTCATTGACAAAAAAACTCAAAGTAATTATAATACACGGGCCATGTTTATTGATATCAATTTTAAAATAATTATTATACACGGGATAATTCATTACTCCTAAAAAGTTAAAAATAATAATTATACACGCGACATGTTGTCACTTATAACGTTTTAAAATGGTTATTATACTCATGACATGTTGTCACAGATAAATTTTTAAAATGATTAGTTTACACTTGAAAAATTATTGATGCGAAAAATATAAAAATTATTATTATACACAGGACGAGTGATCAATGATGCAACTTTTAAAATAATTATTATCCACATGACAAGTTGTCATTGATAAAAAGTATACGTGACATGTCGTCACTAATCCAAATTTTAAAATCATTATTATACACGGGACAAGTCATCACTGTACACGTGTCATGTTTTCATTGATAAAAAAACTTAAAGTAATTATAATACACTTACCATGTTGTCATTGATATAAATTTTAAAGTAATTATTTTTTTAAAGAAAATTTTAAAATAATTATTATACACGGGATAAGTCATCACTCCTAAAAAGTAAAAAATAATAATTATACACGCGACATGTTGTCCCTAATAAATAATTAAAATGATTATTACACACATGACAAGTTGGTAAACCTATTCTTCTTTAAAAAAAAAAGTTGGTAAACATATTCTAAAATTACATAAGTCGATATTTTTTTAGGAGAAAAATCATATAAGTTGATATTGTTATTGTTTAAACTTGCATATAAAAAATTCCAAAATTATATAAATCATTCACACTGACGGGTACCCGTGCGGATTCAGGTCGTCCCAATTGCTAATGATGGACAAGTTGTCACTATTAAATTTAAAAATTATTATACACAGGTCAAGTCGTCACTGATACAAATTATACACATGACATGTTGTCATTGATAAAAAAATTAAAATAATTATTATGCACGTGACAAGTCGTCAACGATATAATTTTTAAAATAATTATTATACACGGAGCAAGTCGTCAGTGATGCAAATATTAAAATAAATATTATACATAAGACAATTTGTCATTGCTAAAAGTTTAAAATAATTATTATACACGGGGAAAGTCGTTGGTGATACAAATTTTAAAATAAATATTATACACAATACGATTTGCCACTGCTAAAAGTTTAAAATAATTATTATACACTAGACAAGTCCTCGCTGATACGAAATTATAAATAATTATTATATACGGGATAAGTCGCCACTGATATAAATTTTAAAATAATTATTATAGCTGAGACAAGGCGTCAATGATATAAATTTTAAAATAAATATTACACATAAGACAAGTTGTCAGTGCTAAAATTTTAAAAGTAATTATTATACATGAGACAAGTCGTCACTCATACAAATTTAAAAATAATCATCCTTTAAAATAAATAATTAAATTATTATTGTACACGGGACAAGTCGTTGCTATTACAAATTTTAAAATAATTATTATGCACAATAAAAGTGGTCACTCTTAAAAATTTTAAAATTAGTATTATACACGGAACATGTTGTCATTGATTAAAAAAATATAACACAAGAGGCAAGTCGTCGCTGATATAAATTTTAAAATAATTATTGAACATGTGACATGTCATCACTTATATATATATATATATATATATTATAAATTAATGATTATATACAGGACAAGTTGTCACTGTTAAATTTAAAAATTATTATACACAGGTCAAGTTGTCATTGATACAAATTATACACATGACATGTTGTCATTGATAAAAAAAATTATAATAATTATTATGCACGTGACAAATCGTCAACGATATAATTTTTAAAATAATTATTATCCACGGGACAAGTCGTTAGTGATACAAATTTTAAAATAAATATTATGCATAGGACAATTTTCCATTGCTAAAAGTTTAAAATAATTATTATACACGGGACAAGTCCACACTGATACGAATTTAGAAATAATTATTATAGACGGGAGAATTCGTCACTGATATAAATACTAAAATAATTATTATACCTGGGACAAGGCGTCCATGAAACAAATTTTAAAATAAATATTACACATAAGACAAGTTGTCAGTGCTAAAAATTAAACGTAATTATTATACACGAGACAAATTGTCACTCATACAAATTTTAAAATAATTATCATTCAAAATAAATGATTAAATTATTATACACGAGACATGTCGTCACTCATACAAATTTTAAAATAGTTATCCTTTTAAATAATTATTATGCACGTGACAAGTCATAAACAATATAATTTTAAAAATAATTACTATACACGGGACAAGTCGTCGGTGATACAAATTTTAAAATAAATATTATACATAAGACAAGTTGTCTCTGCTAAAAATTTAAAATAATTATTATACACGAGACAAGTCGTCATTGATACTAATTTAGAAATAATTATTATACATAGAACAAGTCGTTAGTGATACAAATTTTAAAATAATTATTATACATAGAACAAGTCATCGATGATACAAATTTTAAAATAAATATTATGCGTATGACAAGTTGTCATTTTTTTAAAATAAGGACAAGATGTCACTTTTTTTTTTTACAAGATGTCACTGTTAAAAGTTTAAAATAATTATTATACACAAGTATTCTTTGCTAAAAAGTATTTTCCCAAGTTTTTTTTAAAGAAGTATTTTTCCAAGTTGATATTTTAATTTGGCAAACATATTCCAAAATTATATATGTTAATATATTTTTCTTCAAGAAAAATTATATAAGTTGATATCATTATTGTTTAAACTAGCATATAAAATCCATGTTTATAGCTTTTCAGACGCTATTTTTTTCATTATTGTTTCAACTATATAAACCAATAACAATAATTGACCAAAACTTATAGGAACTGATTTCATGTTGCAGATAGAAAAACATTACTATAAAAACTCATAACTAAATTCCAAAAAACAATTTTAATCAAAATATATTATATATTTATTGAATATTTCAATTGACATGTGAAAACATTATTATAAACATATTCATACAATTTTTAAATATTAAACTTTTACAGGGTATTTTACTAGTGTTAGTTAAAAAGAGAAGAGGGTAATTTGGTATTTTTATACTTTGCGTTAGGTTGGGCTTTTGGATTCGGATGGATCTTTCAACGCTTCTAACTCACTCAAGTTAAGTTGGTATGTCTTCTTGCCCTTTCATTACCTACATGTGTTAGTTGGGTGACTCTTCTTTTAATACTGTTTTTTTTGGGTTGGTGAATCAATCAGCTTCACTTTTTAAATATCAAACCAAAAAGGTCTAGTCAAACATTTAGTTAAGTACATATTCTTTTTTGACAAGAGTTAAGTATATATTCTTGTTTGTTTGGTTCATCGTTGTCAAATTATTTTACATGATTTAGAAAATACAATTAATTTTGTATAAAAATAAAAAAAAATTATGCATTATTTTATAAAATTATTCTTTATTAATTGTATGTAAAAAATAAATTAAATAATTAAAAAAAGATAAAATAATAAATAGTTAAAGATATAATAAAAAAAGTAACATTGATTTTTTATTTGTATCGTAAAACAAATTATAATTTATAACAAATTTGTTTCTAAAACTACTTATATAATTTGGTACTGAAATTAATTTGACTAATCTATATGCGAATGTCACTAAATTGTTTTTCACGTATATTATAGTGAATATTTTTTTTTACATTCCAAAGTAAATTTAGTAGTATTAATTAGAAAAATAATATTTATATAACTATTTGTGATAATTTTTGAGCAACCGTCTTTCTCATACACATTATATTTTTACTCTTTTTTTATTGGTAAAAAACAATCATAAATGAAGTTTTATTAGCTTTTCAAACTCATGAAAGTTTGTAAAAAAACCTATAATACTATCATGTTATTAAAAGTCAAAAATGGGTGACACATTCACAAACAAATTTCAAAATGAGACGAATTTTGATGAAAGCTATATTCCATTCTTATCATGGTTGGTTAGCAATATATATATATACTATTAACGTTTTGTAACTTTTAATATAAGTAATTAACAAATAATGTCATCATATCATATATTCTTTATTTTTAAATAGTACTTTAAATCATTGTCAAATGTGTCACCAGTCGCCTTTCAAATGGGAAAAGGATTTGGAGCAATGGCGGTTTTTTTTTAAAAGGCCAAAATATATAATATATTTAAGACTACCAATCAAGACATAAAAATGCTCCCCTCGAAAAAAAAACATAAAGACTGTTATGATTGAATAAATACACAATTACCAATTTTAAGTGTCTCTTTCGGAGTACATAAGTAGCGTCAAAACCCCGGTCTCCAAACCACAAAAGAAAGAGAAATGATTCTTAAACAACTATTTCTTTCATACTCGCATGATGTACTTATCTTCTCTCTTCTTCTTTTTTTTTCTCCCTATTGTTTTTGACCAATAACAAAAAGAAAAAAACAAGGTCGTCACAAATGTTGTCATCAAATAGTTGTTTAAATATCATTACTCCAAAAGAAAACGTAATAATCAGAATACATAAAAAACTACTTCTAAACATGTGAGTGTTTGAATACTCCATTGGTAGAAATCATATGGAAAATATTTAGATTTGGACCTTATCCAACACCGAACCGAATTTTACCACATCCAAAGATAAACGAATTAAGCAGTCCCAGTTATCAAACACCACATTATTACGATGTTTTTTTAAATTGGTGGGGCATACTGGTACAAGTTTTTATTGTGGAAACTAAACTACCGTAAAAGCATGCATTTATGTTTATCGCGAGGAACAATCTTTTAAAATAAGTAAAGTGTAAAGCGAGAAGATCAAGGTTATTATCGTAACAAACTCATGTTTTGTTATGATGTACCTATAATATCTATCTTTAATTTGTTAGTTAACGGTTGATATTATCCAATTTACACTCTAAAGTTAATTGATCACTTTAGAGAAGCCCAATCTGTTCATTGGTGACATTTAGCATGGGGAATGATAAACTTTCCCACCAAGGTCAAGTCGATCTTTGTCGACAATATTTGTCCACTCCACTTGAAATCTATCTGAATCTGAATTTATATTAGAGAAGCTTGATTTTTTTTTTAAATGGAGAGATGCCGGAGATTGACTTGGGGTTCCGCTTAACAGAAACTTAAACCCAAAAAGATTTAACCTCAACGAAAACTAACTACAAAAAGACAAAGACCGATAAAATTCAATCTGGCGTAACAGCGGTGGAACATAAAAAAAGATTACGGTCGTGTAACATAAGGACCGGAGTTAAAACCATTTTATCTTACTTTTAATTAATACTCTGCTAAGTAAAATCGAGAAAGGTGGTGGAACTGGAAAGCTCACAACAACAAAAAAGATAAAAGTGGAAAAGGGTTGTGGAAGATAGAGTGGAAAAAAATCTAGCAGTGCTATCATAATATTGTGTTCCCTATTTTGATTTAATGGTCAAAGATCAACTTGGCCAGGTTGGGGAAGTTTATCACTTCTCCATGCTAAATGCCACCGTGTTTATCACCTACAAACCTTAAACTTCATCAAAGAAAAACTAGAAACCATAACTTAATAATACCTTAGCATCTACATCATTTTTATCCAGCAAAGATAATCGGAGTACATGGATCTATTGATTAAATAAATACTCTCTCGATAGTTATTTATCTTGAAACATGAAAATGAGAGAGAGACATGTAATGTACAATCGTGGACGAGGGAAAAAACAATTACTTGGTTACAATAACATGCGTTTTTGTGCTAACAAAATTCTCCCCCAAAAAACCTAACCACTATTTTTACTATTATAAACTGAAAAATACAATGGTCAACTAGGATTCCAATCATTTTGAAACGAACTATCATTGACATCCAGTTATAAAATATCCTTTCTCCAATACATATATAAATGTCTTTTTTAGAGGATATATATAATCTCTTACCTTTGAAAAGAAAACTATCAAATTAAAAACCTAATAAACTTTTATTTGGGTCAAGTAGACCTAATCAACTTTATCACTCAATTCGACAATGTATAATTTAAGGTCCTCAATTTTATTTTATTTTTGATGGAAAATTTAAGGTTCTCAATTGATAAATAGCCAATATACTATCCACATAATAATGTTCTAAAATATGTATCATTTGCAATAACGCTGCTGTGAATTACGGTAATTATGGATTGTGGTTTGATATAGGACTAGGTATGCTTAGTTTGAACAATATAATTTGAAAGTCTAATTCCTCAATTAACAAACAAAAGCTAAAGCAAATATGATTCGCATTGCATTGTTCTTCGATAAACAACAAAGTTGATTGATCTGTATGTTTCCGTTTCAACCTTCCAATAATAATCAGATCAAGAACAGTGCATAAGCTATTAAGATTATATAATCATGCCGGGAAAGATGGCAGGACAAAATATTTCATCTAAATAAATAAACCAAAAGCAATCAACAAAAGTCAATAATACATGTGCAGCAACTGTTAGAAGTTCAAAGCAAAACTAAAATGTAACACAATCAAAAACTGCAACATGACAAATATAACAGGAGAAACAGCAACCATTCTAGTTTATTCAGCATCCTTCTTTTTTGATTTCTTTTTCTTCTTCTTGCTTGAATCAGCGTTGGCACCATCATCTACAACCTGATCCTGAACTTCAACCTCCTGGTCCAACTTTCTCTTCTCTTTCTTTTTCTTCTTCTTTTCTGACTTGTGATCCTCCGCATCACCATTTGTAATTTCTGCAGCCTTATCTACAGCCATGTCATCTCCATCTGCAGCAGCAGCTTTTTGTTGTTTCTTCTTGGTTTTCTTGGCTGAAACTTCTTCTGTTTCCATTTCTGTATCTGCAACAGTTCATATAAATCAGCAAAAAAAACTGTAATTTATGTAGTGCATTAGGAACTACATATATGCAATAAGCACCGTAATACTCTCAAGTTAAAAGAAATTAAATTTTCCACCGCATAGCATCACCAAAAAATGGAAAAGACCCCCCATGTAGTAGCAGGCAGAAGTATACAAGTAAGTGATGACAACCAAATTCATATTATGAGAAAATGAGATGGAGGCAGTAGGTCTCATAGGGCATCCCTACCTTTGTTATCAACACTTTCAATAGCAGATTTCATGACATCAATGTTCTTACGAGGGGCAACTCCCTTATCATAAAAGTCAAGTCGCTCTTCAACTTGCTCACGGAGTTTCTCTCCAAATGCTGAAGTACCCTTTTCTGCAGAACACACCAAAGCATGATTCAGATGCGCATCGTAAGGACACAAGAGATTGCTAAAATTACTATGCAGGAAACAAACCGGAAAAGCAGTCTATTCGAGATGCAATTGAGCATTTGTTTGCAAGATAGCGAGCCATTCGGCCTTTGTTTCTGGCAGATGCTCGACCAATAAAAGAAGAGTGGAATATAAGACCATATTTGGGAGTATTTCCTCTTGTTTTTAATGCCCTGAATAAAGCACGAAAAAAGAATATCAGAGTGTTGCAATGACAAAACCCAATAATAGCAGTCCCTTGCCCTGACAAAACACATACAGTTTCCCAAAGGAAGCCTGCTCGTTTCTATTAAAAAAATAAGCAGTTCAAACTTAAAATTAAACATCAAGGACGAGTTAAAAACCTGAACAAAGCCTTCTCTGCACCAAGAATCTGAAGAGTTGAAGAGGGGCACTTAGCTAAATTTGTGAGACTACCGGCATGGGATATCAAACGAGCACCAACACTATCACCAACTAACGACTGCAAATTTGGTGCAATATCGTTCATTTTAGTGCTCAGATAATCAGACAACCTTCTCCTGTAATCAGATAGGTCCATCACCCTTTGTGCAAACTGATGGACATTGATCAAGTCCACAGGGGACAAATCTTGTCCTGAAAATAGCAGGACAAAGGATTCAGAAAGAGAACAAAAAGTAAAACAAGCAAAACACAAAAATAAGAAATTCTACCCATTGACGCTTTGGCGGCTTCTACAATCTCCTTTGCTTTATCTTCATCACCAACCAAGTCAGTTAAGGCTTCAATTTTGTCTTCAGCCAACTTAGACTTATCCTCAATAAATTTTGCAACTTTGCAATACAGATAATTATCATTTACAATCTTCACAAGTTCAGGAAAATGCCATGAATACCACTCTCTGCACAAAATTGATAAACATATAGATAAATAATTCTATAAGTTTATAACTCTCTGAAGATGTAAACTATTTGTCCCACATGATGTTAACGTAGTACTTGTTGCAGGGGACACTTGTGTGCTTGAGTGGTTCTAACCCACAACCCACAATCTCCCCCTCCCTGGTGTGTGTGTGTGTGTGTGTGTTGGAGCCAGAAGACCATGCGCAAAAGCAGATGTAAACTATTTCAGATGTAAAAAAATAATGCATATCTGAATGCGTATCCATGTTCTAACCCACAAATCACAATCTCCCACTCAAATGTATAAAAAAAATGCATATCTGAGTGCGTACTCATGTTAAGTCTATAGTACCTGACTCTCATGGCGAATGAATTGATATCCTTATCAAGTGTATCGAGAAGGAAGATTGCTTGAATGACCATATTGTCAACCCGGTTAACATTAAATTTCACCTTAGCTCTGCTGTAACTGTGGCAAAGACCAAGCTGTGCCTTCTCCAAATCACCTTGCTATCGAATTCAAATGCAGAAAAGAAACAAAAAAAATACAGGTCAAAATGGGCAAAGGGGATCCTACAAGTAAAAACACGAGGCCAAAATAAATGCCAACCTTGAGATCACCAACAAACTTGTCAAAATGTTGTCTGACACCACGAATAAGTTCACACACAAATTCGTTACTTTGGACCGGAATTTTAGTGGCTTCATGTATATGTGAACCAATCTTAGACTCTGCTACACCTAAGCTGAACTTTGCCTTCTTACCTTCCTTGACTTTAGGTAAGTTAGTCTCCAAAACAGTCCTCAGCTCATCGGTCATAATACCTTTACATCACCACCAACAAACAAAAACAACTTAAGAATCTAACAAAATCGAAACAAAAGCTTGAGTTTCCTCAAAACATAGCATATCGAAACCAAACAAACAAAGCACGTCAAAATAAACATCCTTAACAAATATCTATTTCTTGTATAAAAAATATCACTTTTGTCATTTTTGAGTGTTTGTTTAGGAAAAATCATTTGACTAAAATGAAAGGCTATTAGGATTAGCTTTTCCCAAAATCTATATTTCTTAAAAAACAATGAGGTAACACATGAACAAGTTAAAAACCATTTTGTTAAAAAAAGTTATTTTTATGATAGCAAACAAACAGAAATAGCTTCAGTTTTTGTTTTTTTCTTTTCAGAATCTCCAGATTTTTTAACACATAATCTTTTTTTTAAGCTGAAACAAACGCATTTGAATTCACTAATAATATAACAGCATCAATCAAACCACGCATATTGAAACAAAGTTTCAAGTTACAACATCAACTTAATAACAATAAAACCCCAATAACAACTAAAGTTTCATAAACAACATTCACAACTTAGGTGATTCATTATAACAGAAAAAGAAAAAAACTACACCCATTAAAAAAATGATATTTTTACAACATTAAAACCAGTACCAGTTAAATAACGCTATTAAATAACAGATTCATAAAGCATGAATACTAAGAATGAAAAAGAAAGTTTATTACCTTCAGAAACAGCGTTGATTTGTTCGAGACTTTCAAGAGCAGAGGTAAAAGGGTTGAAAGAGCGAAGCTTAACAACCTTACCGAAGCGGTTCAAATCGGTAACAGAGATCCGAACAGCTTCGGTGTTCTGACCGATTTCGTCGATTCCATGAGCTTCGAATAAGGAATAACCAAGAGCAGTTTCGTGGAGAAGAAAGAGTGCCATGGTTGATGGCCGAAAACGAAAACCCTAGAAATGTGTCCGAGTGAGGGGAAGGATGTAAATAAATTGAAGCCAAACAGGGTTTAGGGTTTAATAGGGGCGGGTGTGTTGTGTTATGTTTACTTCTATCGGGTCGGGTTGAGTTTTTGCCTATTGAGATATACAGCCCGGCCCAACACCTCACCTTGAATAAAAATAAAATAAAATAAAATGAAGAACCAGAAAAAATTATTACTTAAAGTGACACTAATGACGGTTTTAAAATTGTTCATGAGGGTATTTGAACATCGTGGCTTAAAGACTTCGAGTGCGTTTGATCTGCTAAAAATAAAGGGTAAGACATGACAACTCAATTGTAAAGTGTTTGATTTGTAAAACTATTTCAAGAACAGAATTAACCGGAGGCAAGGGACAGAACGAAAACTAAAATTATTGTCCTTCACTGAACCACAAAACAACTTTTTGTCCAACATACAAGTTGTCTTAAATACCAGAATAGCCTTTTGTCCACCATAAATTGTATAAGACAAAAAATTATTCAATACCATCAAATTTTGCCATATGTTATTTTGTTGTGTTATATTATTCTATTTTGCGTTGTTCTATCTATTATTTACTATTTAATGAACCAAACACACGCGGTAAGCCTAAACTTTTACCACTAAACCCCCGCCTCAAGTGGATGATTGTGCATTGAATTCTTTACAAAAATTCATTATAGAAACTAGCGGAAAGACGGACACTCACATGCCCGTATTTCTGCTCTTTTTTTATTACGCTAATGTGGTGGATTATCAATGATATTTTATAAAAAAATTTGCGTGTAAATTACAAACGACATTTTATATAAATTTTTTGATATAGATTAAAATTATAAATATAGATATTTGTAACTTTCAAATGTAACAAACTCAACAAACCATATTTATTTTTTTCAATGACAACAATAATATAACAAATATAACAAAATTTTCTATCTTTTTTAATTACACCAACAATATAATATTATTATAAGAAAATTTATTTAAGGGTATAATTGAAATAACAAAAAAGCAAGCCCAAAATCCTTCAAAAATTTATTTATAGTATAGATAAACGCAAATAAAAAATTAAGAAATATAATAAAAACTAACAATATCCAATGATGTTGTAAAAAACATCGATTTAGACCGGACAAAATCGGTTAATATTAAGACTTTAAAATATTTTTAGACTGTAGTTATTATGAATCAACTTTAGACTTAAGATAACAAATGACTTTCAAATTGATATATCAACGCACTACTAATATATTGCCACATGTTTTATTTATTTATTTTTTGGAAGTTTTTTGTGTCATTTTTTTACTTATTTTAAAAATTGACAAATTGTCATTTGTCAACTTCGTCTTCTTTTTGGTATTCAATTTTATTATTTTCACATTATTTTGTTTTCAAATGAATCACTAAAGTATATCGTTGGAATGTACAAATCAGACATGAAACAAATTTTTTTCACTAATAAATTAATTACATTTAATTTTTTTTGAACAATTACATTTAATTTGTATATATCTTCTAAATAAATATGATAATAATTTAATATGTTATAAAAAAATGTGGGACAAATATTTGTCATTACAAAATTACTAAAAAATAGTGTTTTTTTTAAATATCTTCGGCATAAAAAACTGAACAATTATAATTTTTTTATTGCCACGCTAAGGTATTCAACAAAAGTTAACAATTGGGCTGAACAAGTTCCATTCTGTTTCCACTCATAAAACCATAAGTTTTTGTAAGTTTCCAAGGAAACTGATTTTTATTTTTATGTAATATTGATGGCCAATCTTCATCAAGTTTACTAATTATTCCATTAAGCTGGTAAAGTAAATCAAAAAATAAAGATAAATTAATTCTAGATCATGCATGCAAGGTAAAGTAAAAATAAATGTCATCAAATAAATAGCCTGCATCGCCATAAACCGGTGGATCCAACTTTTTATCTTTGTCGCAATCTTTTAACTCAATATCATTTTTCCCAGGCCAAAGTCCATGTCTAAGAAACTTCATTGGCCATTTATCGATACAAGTATTTTCAGGAATCTTACAAAATGTCGCTGGCTGAGTTTGAGCCAGCTTAAAGTGGTCAAATGTAAGAGGTGGTGGGGGTAGGGGTGGTGATCGAGGAGGTGGTGGAGGCTTTTTCCTACCTTTTCTTACCTCTAAGGGTGGTGGGAGGAATTGTGTTGGAGAGTGTAGAAAAGGTTTTGCAATGGGAGCCTCCTCAGCAGCACTTGTTAACCCACCAGCATTACATAAAAAAATTACTATTGCAAAAAAGATGAAAATAATGTGATGATTCATCTTCATTTTGTTTTCAAAATTGAACGAACTTAGGATATGTGAATTGGCTTATGATAATGCTAGTATTATATACTCTCAGCTCCGATCACTTTTTCTTTTTAATTATTTTATTTATTTTTAAACAAAAACTTTTAATTTTTTAGGGGCAAACAAGAATTAAATTTTTTTAACAACCAAAAGTATTATTATTTGTCTTCCCTAAAAAAAAAAAGTATTATTATTTGTCTATACAGACTATACTATGATAACAGACAAAAAATACTTTGTAAGGCAAACAAATATCATTATTAGTCTATACTATGATAACAAAGGCTTTGAAAATAATTTCTTTAAATGCACGCATGCATGTCAAACAAGCTAGCCTAATTATTTAAGAATATTCTTAAGACACTCGTTAACATTTATTTATTTTTAATGATTGGATGTTCTTAAAATTGATCTCTAAGACCAGAGAAGACTTTCTCCATGTCAAAGACTTTCTCCATGTCAAGACTAACAACACACAAATCAAGAAAAACGAAAAAAAAACCTCCAATAACCAAGCACACACCAATCTACTAGTATAATTAAAAAGGCCAAATATTTTAAATAATGTGAGTTTTTTTTTTTCTTTCATCGAAAAAATTATGTAACATATTTTCCACAAAAAAAGTGAATGATAGATGAATTTGCAGAAAAATGGAATTTGAAGGGAACACAATTAGTGGAAAGCAAACTACAGCTGAATATCTTTGATGTCTTTTAAATACACATTCGGTAGTTACCTACTAGATGTATATTTTTCTAAAAAACGTACATCCGGTAGATAACTACCGGATGTATATATAGGCGGACTTATTATGGGGCATAAAGAAAAACGTTCTGAGAAGTTAAAATTAATATATTTTTTAATACATATTTTATGTAAATTTTATTTTTCGTTCTTTTTCAAATGGAAAATTACTTATTAAATTATCGTAATCAATTTTATTAAACAATTATTTTCAATGGATAATAAAGTTAAATCATATAATTTGTCAAAAATAAAAAAGTTAACTCATATAATCTTTGTTGCACAATGTCGATCATAGATAAAATTTCATTAATTTTGATCGGGATTAAAAAAATTAATATTTTTGTGAAATCGTGAAGTTAAAAAAAGTCGTTGCTATCTCATTATTAGTGTTGATGCTCCTCATCTTCTCGCACGTACGCACGCACACACACAAGTTAAAAAATATAAATTTGGGGCCTAAAGCAAGAGTTTTACCGGCCTAATGGTTGAGACAACCCTACTAGTCCTCTTACTCACACTCGCACTCGGTCGTCTCAGACTCAGACTTCTTCGAACCTTTTCCTCCTTCAATCGTGATAGCCAGTTGAGCTGAGATAGTAATATCCTTCTTCTTTTTCTTGAATAAGATGTATAGTGTTTTGTATGCATTGTAAAGACAGTAAATCGTCTAACACAATATGAGAACAACGACCAAGTTAGTCATTGGTTCATGGTTATTCCCAAATTTGCAGCCGCTTTGAGGTGGTGGTGTTGGTGTGGCGGAGAGGTACTATGTGAAGTTTAGTCTAAAGTTCTATTTATATATTGTCTTCCCTTCTCATTTGTAGAGTGACTAAATCACAAGGAGTCATGTTGATGAAGAAACACAAGTCAACGGAAATATTCATAATATCTCATTGGTGCTTATTTAACTATTAAATTTTCACTAGAAACAACATATGAGAACCTCTAAAAAAACGCATACGAGAAAGAATGCCTTATTTTCCATAAAAAAGCCACAAACATAGGAGAAAGAATGGTTTATTTAATTATGAATTGATTCCAACGGTAACTGAGCACATATTTAGGGATGATAATGAGTACTCTTTGGGTAGAGTATTATAGTACTCATCTCAATACCCACGTTTATTAAAAATCCCCACTTGATCTCATACCCTCATTGACAACAAGTTTGGTGTCCGTCCCCGTACCCTATGAGCATATAAGCACCCGTACCCGTGCCCATTACCCGCACTTTAACAAAAAAAAAAAAACATCACAACGTAATTAAAATATGAGCCAAAATCTTTTAAATTCACTTATAAAATATTACACATCATAGTACTTAGCCAACTAAAAAACATCAAAAGTATAAAAAAACAAGTGCATGTGATTAAATATCAAAGACTTAAGATTAATTAACTAATTTTAGTATTATAAAATTACAGTTATAGATTATATAATGTGTGGGGTGCAAGGCGGGGTGAGGTGGGCACTAGAGTGCCCGTACCCGCGTCCTTACCCATTCAAATTTACGGGTAATTATCCAAGCCCAAGCCCAAACTCAACAATGTCGGTATTTACCCGCCTATCTAGAGTATTTTTTGCGCCATTGAACTTGGGTCAGATTGCCATCTCTACTCACACTTATTAAGAAATATGTACATTCTCAAAATGTCATTCTTGATAACTTATTTCATGAATACAGAGAAGTTAGTGGATAATAAACCATATATTAATTTTAGAGAAAAAAAAGAGATATTTTAGAAATTACATAATTAAATAGAATTAGTTAAATTTTCTTATTTTTAAAACCATCAAATATTAATATTGATTTTTATTTTATATTCAAGAACAACGCGAGTAATTTGCATTGGTATATTAGTTTACATACTCTCAATTATTCTTCTGGTCTTGTGTTCCATTTCCTTTTTTCTTGCTTAATAGTTAATTCGTTTCTTCTAGTCTTGTTCTCACAGAAACCTTCAATCCACATTGCGCCACTGATCAGGTATGTCATCTTTACCTTCACCTCTTTGTTGTTTATAGTATTCTTCTTTTTCTCTTCTGCCATATATGAATGTTCTTGTTATTAATTGTTACGCAAGAAATGAAATCTTGAGTATGTTTAGTGTTACACATATTAACACATGAGTATGGAATTCAAGAAACAATGATTGTGTGATTGTAGGACTATAGTTAATACTTCTTAAATAGTGTTACCATAAATAAATTTTTCAAACAAAGTAATGCTAACTAATTAGTTGATGTTACTTAGAAAACTCTTAACAATCTTGGCTTGTAAATGTAGGATGACAGAACCTGAAATAGCAATTGGAATTGACATTGGCACATCACCATGCCGTGTTTCTGTGTGGAATGGTTCCCAAGTAGGGCTTAGGAGGATGGTTTTCCTTGATATTTCAAATTTCCCATTTCTGATGCACACCTTAGACATTAAGGTTCGCCCGTTTATTGCTGCAATTGTGAATAAAGCGTGTAGATCAGTAGAACTCCTTGAAAAATTTCTGGTGAAATTAAAATTTTTGGTTGAAACTCGGGTGAAAAGACCTATAAGAAAGGTAGTGTTTACAGTTCCAGTTTCATTCACTCGATTGCAGCGAATCCGGATAGAACGCGCTTCTGCGAGGGCCGGTCTTGAGGATGTCGAACTGATGCCTCAACCAATAGCAGTGGCTTTGTTTTATGCACAACAACTGCAGACTTCTGCTTCTTCTCTTGAGGATATGAACAATGAACGAAAAAAAATTGCTCTCATTTTCAATATGGATGCTGGTTATTGTGATGTTGCTGTCATTGCTACAGAAAAAGGGAAACTTCGAATAAAAGCCTTGACAGGAAGTCCTATTGGTGGAGAAGATTTGCTTGAAAATATGATTCGTCATCTCTTACCTGATTCTAAAAATATATTCAACAAACATGTTCACGAGGACAGAGAAATTAAATCGATGGCTCGAATTCGAAATACAGTCCATGAAGTGATTACCCGACTTTCGTCTCAGACAAGTGTTGAGTTTGATTTAGAGATGGGAGATGGTTCGAAGATACGCAAGGTTGTCAAGCGCGAGGAGTTTGAGGAAGTAAACAAAGAAGTGTTTGAGAAGGGTGAAAGACTAATCATCCAATTCTTGCAAGATGCAAAAGTAGACGTTGAGAGTATAAATGATGTGATAATTGTAGGTGAATGTTGTATTATACCAAGGGTGAAGAATCTTGTTACTACAATATGCAAAGGAAAGAAACTTTATAAAGGTATGGTGAATCCTTTGGATGCTGCACTTTGTGGTGCAGCAGTGGCAGGAGCTATTTCTTTAGGCACTGGATTTAGGAACTTGGAGTTGTTAGATTTTCATGTCACACTTCATACCATTGGAATTCGAGTTAACGGAAACAAATTTGTACATGTGATTCCGAGGAACACGTCGAGGCCAGCAATGAGGAGTGCAGTTTTTACAACAATTCATGATTATCAAACTGAGGCGTTGATAGTTGTCTACGAAGGTGAGGGAGAGAAGGCTGAAGAAACCCATCGTTGGGGATATTTCATAATAACTGAAATACCTCCAGCACCAAAAGGGGTTCCAGAAATCACTGTTTGCTTGGTGATAGACCATGAAAACTGGCTCACAGTTATTGCTTCGGTTAGGATGCATAGATATGAACAATGTGATATTCCTGTTACTCAAGCAAAGATGACATTTTTTGAAGAAGGACCGCTTTATTTGTGTGATGATTCACTAATTAGAATCTATGGTGATACAGCGGATTTGGTTACTCTCTTCAACAAGGAACAATAAAATTATGATATAAAGCATCGTTCAGCATTGTACCTTTTATAGTTGTTTTCTTGTGTTTCAGCAACAGAGGTTAATGTGTCTAATGTTTGTAATATAATGGAAATAATTCAGATGACATTAGTTCTAAAATGATTTCAATGAAAAATAAGGACCATTTGGTTGTATTCATCTATTTTTGGTTACTATTGGTTTGAGATATCTCCTTTTTACATTTGGTAAATATTTTGGAGATCAAATAGAAAGTTCATATGGTTTATCCTGATTATGAGAATTCAAAAGATATATCTTAAGCTATATCATGCCCTTACATAAAATGCTAATCACTACAAACATACAGATGTAATTCTACTTCTACATACGAAATCCTACCTACATAGCAATGGACATCTTGATTTTCTTAATAGCGGCGAGGGAGTAAGAAAATGAAGGGCACGAGAAAGATGGTGAGGGTCACAGTAAAGGCGCGATCCTCTCGGTATTGGTCTAATGGAGGATAATTAGGGTTTTATTTAAAAAAATGGGAATTTTGTAAAAAATTGGATTTTTGTAGAAATAATATATTAAAATTTCAGGTCAATAAAAATAGTTGACGTGTCAATGCCGCACCGCATGTGCAATCATTAACCTCATTAAACGGAGAGGACCAAATTTGGTGACAAAAAACTTTTGGAAGACCATTTTTGATGAAAAAACTAGAGGGACTAAACCCGAAAAGTGAATACTCATATCGAGGAATACTAGATACAAAGTCTTTTAAACACTCTCTCTAACACTCACTCTCTGATGAAATTAATATATGTCCCACCACTTTAAGTGGAACCCATTTCCACAGTGTGAGACCCATCTTGATTTAAACTAATAAAAAAGTAAGTGTTTAGAAGAGTGTTGAAAAGAGTATTACTAACACTACTACTCATATTTATAAGGACCTAAAACTTATTTAACTCGCTGTTTCCAATATACCTTCTTTTGTTGGTTGAAATTCGAATGGATTCTATTAAATTATGTACTGTGCATAAGTTTATTGGGACTCATACAAATTTGAACGAATTAAAAAGCGTGTTAAGCATAGTGTAGTACTAGTGATACCATAATTATTTGTATTATTCAACAATTGATTTATGATGCCCAAACACACGCCACTGACAAAAACAATGAAACTAATTACGAAAATTAATAGAATAATAACTTTATTTTGGTATCCTTAAAATTAGTATGTCAATCCTACATTAACATCTATATACTATATATCAATTAATGACATCAGAACAACCCAAGGTACATCCATTTGGTTGAGGGGAACCATTAATCATCCCGTAAACCAGCGTACTTAATCCCTCGTTAACTTTTGTTGGTGTATATGGCAATACCTTTGAATGCCGCCTATCTCCTCACAAAACTAGGGATCTTCAAACTCACAGATCCATGATGCAATAATACCGCAACCCACGGATTATCTTCATACCGATCCTCCTCAGACTTACATTATCAAGCTTGAAGCACAAAGCTTTTGCAAAGTTCGCTGGTCTTGTTAATCACACTAAGTCATTTTTTTGCCAGGGCCTCGTTATCAGACAGAACGCTTTCCATGTCCTCAAAATATAGCCATGTCTCCTTTCTGTTCTTCTCATTCTTGATCTCCTGCTTAAAAAAAAAAAGGAATCAATTGTTGATACAGCAGCAATCTCATTAGTAGTATCTATTTATGTACTGCATAGCTGTAATACAACAATACAATAGAATTGTATTAGAGGCTGTACACAATCCCTTCTATATAAGTCACTTCAATGTTGTATCTGTCAAAATCCTGGTTTTCTATACAGTCTACATCAATCAATATAGTTAATATCAAGAGAAACAGGCGAAAGAAACCACCGTAGATCTTTTTTGTGTAACCTATTATTTTGGACAGTATGAGTCTATGAGTCTGAGATAATTTGATAAAAGGAGAAAGTAAATAGAATAAATGTTGCTTGATGAAAATGTTAAGACAAACTTGTGCATTTGATCTTTATACATCAAAATAGGAAAAACATTATAAATTAAATCAACCTTATAGCCTACACTGACATGGAAAGAGGGCATGCAGAATCATGTTGAATTTTTCAGAATAGGTTATCAGGACACAGAGATAAGCATCATTTGAAGTATTAAAAATGCCACAACCAAAAGATGGATCTTTTCCCCTTTTCCATACCATCAGAGATAGAGGCTTGCTTAAACAAGCAAGTCCCATCCAAGAACTATGATTACTTCTTGTGATCGTATCATTTGCTTTATAACATTAATATCAAGTTACTCAGAAGAGGAAACAAACCTCATATTTATGCAACAAAGATGTCCACATAAATTTACACTGCCCAGGATTTTTGTTGACCCCATAAGCCAATAAATTCTTGGATATTTCTTCCCAGAGGACATTCTTTCCATTCGCAATTTGAAATCTGTCATTCCATTCCCGGCGCAAACCAATCAACTTCTTAACTTCCTCCTCTTTCCATTTGTTTCTCTTTACTGATTTAGAGGATTTGGTTTCAGAATTTGATGTCTTTTCAGACTGGCATTCTTCAGCATCGTCAGAACCATCATTCTCCAGCTGGGACTTCAATTGTTGAATATAACCACTGTTAGCTTTGGTAGACATCCCAACTGGTGAGGGCTCAATAAATGGTTTCCATAATTCATCTGGATCCTCTGTTTCAGACAAATCCCGTGCAGCTCTATTTGAGGTAGTGGCATCTGCCTTGGGCAGAAGACTTTCGACATCATTATCATCATCTACGCCGATTAATGAACAAAGGTGAGAAACGTAATACAGTATTTATAAGAAAAATTACAGCAGAGGAGATATATCAGTTAAAATTCACTAATATCTATGCACCAAATATAGTGAAAAAAACATGATAAACCATGGACTTGAAGGTCCATTGCATTTTAATAAATAAACAATATAAACATCTGACATAAATTACAGAATCCAACATATTCCAGTAGCTTGTAGTTATAGCACAGTAAACTACCTAAAAGCATAAACTGTCGGTAAATCCATTTGTTCCACACTAACATGTCATCATTGAGGTTTTCATTGGTTGTGAGAAGAAAATGAGAAGAGATGAGATAGTATGAGAAGTGAGAAATAGAGTAGATTTGATGTATTGTTAAGTTGGATAGAAAGTGAGAAAGAAGATATGTAATGATTTACGAAAAGAGAATAATATCCAAAAATTGAAAAATTATACAAAATTATATTATTTTCCTCAGTAAAAAGAAAAACATATTTTTCCTACCTAAATCTAATTACTTTTTTTTTTGTAAATAAATAAGTAAATTGAATTTAAATAAATAATTGATCATTGTAATTAAATTAATCAAATACATTCGTTTAAGTTAACACATTATTCATTTGACTTATTTTATTATAATTTTACGCTGGTGGACTCGTTGTGTTGCCTTGAATTCCCTTCTATAACTTATAAGAGTGTTGATGAAATCACAGTTTGGCAAAAATAAAAAACAAGTGCAGAACCTACTAAGGAAAAAGGGCCAAGTGTGGAAAGCAAAAAAAAAAAAAAATCAGTATTTCTTTGCCCTTTCTTTGCAACATAAGAAGATTGAAAACTGCAGTGGGTCCCACATCTAACTCTCTTCTCTAGTTATATACTATATCAAACAGACAAAATGCTCCATTTCTCTTCTACCTCTCTCACTTATTTCCTACTCTAACAAATCACCTCTTTACTAAGCAACACGTAAGATTCACAACAATAGAAACCTAACATCAGACTCTAGAGTAATCAATCAACTAATTTAGCTAACTAAATTGATTTGTATCGATTAGCCCAAGGAAACATCTAGAGTAAAAACCATAATTTGCTAGGTTATCATAATGTAAACTTCCAGAAGTTTCGCACCATAGAGACCAATGTGAATGGAAGAATCTAGGAAATACATGCCAGTGATGGAGAAAAAAAGACAACTGTTTTTTATATTATATCTCTAACACATACAATTAAAACCACTTCCATATAAAATGTACATAAATAGCTACAAGCATACAAATTGTACCTCCAGAATTCTAACATACCTACCTCTCATTTGCATTTTGGTGGATTGATTTTCTTTCCCGTGTTGATGCACCACATTTCTAAATGTTGATATCCCACCTACATAGGATTTTCCAGATAACTTCGTGTTTATCTCAGTAGCAAGAACAGCTCCAGGATTTTCTATAGCAACGGCAATAACTTCAGGTCGTTTGCCACTATACTTCCTCACCATTTTCCTCAACATCTCAGACACAGTCTTTTCCATGTGAGCCAGTGGGCAGTTTACAGGGCAGCTTGAAAGAGCAGCATGAGCAGCTTTATGGAGTGCGTCCAACAGCTTCCCTTTGTCAAGCCATAGGCATCTTGTGGTAATTCTTATCTTTCCTTTTAAGGTGTTTTCAACCGAACTGTCTAAACTTTGACGGCGACATACTTCCATGCTGTAAAACGATCAAGATTAGCAAGTGATTGAACATGTTAAACCTGACTTTGACTAACTACTTGAAAAATCTACCTAACCACAATGATGCCGTCTAATGCAATTCTCAGTCTTTCATCAATGAAGAGTTCACTTGATGTACCAAATGCTTTGTCACCATCACTATACTTCAACTGCATGACAAAAGGGAGGTAGTATCACAGAATTATAAATTTCTAAAAAAGAGGCCACCGGAATACTTTAAGGGCTACAAACCTCCAAATTCTCTTTTCCAAGGGAAATAAAACCATTAGAAAGGACTTTTCTATTTCTCAAATGTGAAACGCCAAGCATCTCTCCATTCTTAATAACCTGGTGCATAAATTAAATCTTATCAGTTTCATCGACATATTTATATAAATCTTGTAAGCCAATAGTTTCCCATCTATCATGCAAGAACAACCAATAAGGAGGCAATCACTCACAGCAGTGTGTCGAATGCCAGTTGATTTTCCAAGTAATTCATGCTCCTTCAAGAACAACAGTTCGCCATGTATGGGAAGAAAATGCTGTGGCTTCACAATTCTAAGTACTTCCTCCTGCAGGAATATATGTAATGGTTTAAAATAACATGTAAAATCAAAGACAAAAACCATACAAAGTGATGCATATTAAAAGACAAATATCAGATATAGTAAACTAAAAAATGCATCAAGATAAGGTAATTAGTTTGACAAGGCTTGAATATTGATGTGACATTTCATTACCCTGGTATCTAGTAAGAGTATAAAACCATGTCAACTTTTCCTTTAGAAATAAGAATATCATTCAAATTCTTTTTGGTTTCTAATGTTTTGATGGTGTTGCATATCTAGCCTATATTTAACAGAAAATGATGAGAAAACGAAGATATGAACAAGAAGGAAAAAATAGGTGATAATCAATATAAAAACTTACCAATTCACCACGATACGCATGACCAGATGTGTGTAGGCATTCATTCTTCCCCATGACTATTGTTGGTCCAATCTCTGATATGCGGTTTAACATTTCCATAACACGAGACTCATTACCGGGGATAACCTAACAGTTATAAAGAGCAGTGGACAAGTTCACAACATAAACTAATTTTTAGATAAAACTTTTGATAATTATCTTTTCCTTCTGCAGAAATATTTTCAGAAATTAATAAAATCAGAAGCTATTACTAGAATGGCTTGAAATTTGAAAGTAAAAAGGAGTACATTGTAAGTTCATCCACTGATATCAGTTCCTTAGCAATCTAGGAAGGGCAAAAACTTAAAAATAATAGTTATTATACTTGTGTCATACACTTCATGGACACCACACTACAAACACTACTAACTGTAGTTGGGAGTGCTTTTTGATTTCTGGACCTCTATAACAACACAAAGGAGAACACCATAATTAGATAACTTAAAGATTTTATTGTGTCGCAATGACTCCATGTTAACTTTTAAAATGTGGATTTCTCTCTTGATTTAAGATCTGTGTTTTATGTTTATCTTATATGAATTTCATATATGGTATCATAGCCATGTTGTATCCTATAATCTTCTAAAAATGTCGTATCCCCATGTTGTATCCATGATTTCTAGAGTACAGCAAACATGCTTTAATAAATCAAAAGGCAGATGCCCAACACGGAACTTTGTTACACACCTTAGCTGAATACAACACAGTGTCTTCCTTTGTCAGTTTGAAAGCATGACTACTTCCGTAAGATGCAAGGTTCAAGGCAGCACGTGGTTCTGCCTGACACAATAGCAAATAATTGGTCACATGCCATAAATTTGTTCCCTGTTTGTAGTAGATGAAAATAGACGGTCTTTAGAGAACCTTAAAAAAACTTACTTGAGAACCCGTTGTCACAATCAGCAAATCCTTAGGTGCATAAGCATGCATATCCTCTACTTTCACCTATGTAAAATAAGAAATGATTAAGAACATGCAACATAAATGAGACTTACAGCTTCTCTTATAAATAAGTCCTGCCATGTATCAAATCCGACAATAACACATTTACTAAATCTCTCTTAATGGTTCAGCCTAAAGTTTTCCTTGGTCTCCATTTAACTACTGGACTATTCTCCATCTAGTCAAAACAAGATTACAAGGGAGGTTATCCAAATTTTCTCCTTAATGTTGTATTTCTATTCATATCTTGTCTGATGAAACACTAATCTAACATAATAATTTAATTTGAGAAATTGTGACACTAAATACAAGGTGGAAACAAGAATATACAGCTGCAATTACTATTTGTGTGACCGACGGTGAAAACAAGAAATAGATCCAACAAATAACAATCTAAATAAATGAAAGAAAAGAAAAAAAACAAAAACAAAATGGATACGTTTGAAAAGTTAGATAAATACTTATTGGCTCATATGTTGTGAAAGGAAAGGGGATCTTGAAACAACAATTGGAATTATTTACATGTGACCTAAAGGAGGTAAAGTCGTGGAATCAACTTGCAAATACAAGGTAAGACTGCCTAAAGTAGATCCACAATGGGTCCGACCATTCCTTGGGCCGAGCATAGCATGGAGCATTTTAGCACCAAGTTTCCCTTTTTATGTTGTCAACATCATGACTCTTGACTAAACATTATCTTGAAATTTTAATAAATATATTGAGAGTTAACTGCGTCAAAGAACCAATGGACCAAACAATTCAAGGTAAAAAGCAAGGTACAATTAGGCTCCAGAGACGACAAAAAGTAATTGTGGGCAAAGGAGTATACGGAAGAAGGCCAAGCCAATCATGTCCAGGAGATGAAAACACACAATTTGAAAGGAAAAAACATATCGACTATGGAGACAAATCTACTTGCACCAAATTCAAAACATACCGGCTGATAAGTACTACTACCAGACTTTTCCAACCTCCAGATTCCATTTTCCAAATTCTCAACTCTTATAAAAAAAAGTCCAGCCACCAATTTTTTTTTTTAAATAAAAAGCAGAATGGCAAAAATATATATACACATGTTTATTACCAGAGTGGATGGATCAATTGGAACCTTTCCATCTTTCCAAGCTGCATCCAAATATGTCCTTAAAGACATGCCAGCAAATACCTGTAGAATAGTCACAAAACTATAAACACAGGTTTTAATCAATTAAAATATACAAGCTAAGAAATAAAATAAACATGCCAACTTTCGGCCGGTCAAATCAGCAGCAGCTTTCACACTTCCAAGACGATGAATATTTGATGAAAACTGGGTTGTTATAACCCTTCCTTTAGCCGCTGAAATATGCCTCAATAATGCATCAGCTACAACAGACTCGCTCATTGTCCTTCCAGGTGAGAGTACATTTGTTGAATCACTCATCATCTGCAAAGCAATTCCAAAACATTATTTGCTTCTATCCTTTGACAAAATTTAAGAAAGAGGCGGCATAAATTCTACATGTGTTATGATAACCAGGCACAAAGCGGAAAATGAGAAGGAACCAACACAGAGTTTTAGTGTATGTTTGAGCTACAACAAATTTCAAACCTACATCCACGGGCAAAACAGATATATTTTACTATAACTAATGAAGATTACATGAGTTAGCCACTCAACAATCAAACCCAATACAGTCAATGTGAATTATGTGAACACCTATTGGCCTAATCCATCCATTTCCACCACAATATTCCATGAAAAATAATTGTGAGGTCGGGTACAAGTCAGATCTATCCTGAATTTAAATTAAAAGCCATTTATAACATATTTGAATTTCATCAAACAATTCAGAGCATAGCTAACTGGTATTTATGAAAAAAAAAGCCACCAAGAAAACTGCACCTCAAAAGTCAAAACTTTAGAAAGTAGAAAAATGCTACCCTTTTGAGCTCCTCTACCAGCACAAGACAAGACTAATCATGGAAGACATAATCACCTTGAAAAGGCCTATTTTACTTGCTACCCAGAGAAACATCAGAACAATTCAAAATACAAGTGACTCACCAATGTGACTCCTTCTTTGGACAGTTCCTCTAGAGCTTCCCGATCAAAAATTTTACCATCTAATGGTGTTTCATCAATCTGTTGAATCAGCATGTTGAGCAACAGGAGATTCACGGTTGACGAAAGGTACAATACATTGAGAAACAAAATAAAATTCTAACCTTCCAATCCCCAGTGTGAAGAATAGTACCATCAGAACAGCGAAGAACTAATCCACAGCAATCCGGAATAGAATGGCTCACTGTAATAGGCTCTATCTCAAATGGCCCAGCTACAAACTTCTTCCTTGTTCTAAATACTTTTAATCGGGATGGAACAAAAATACCATGATCCTTCAAACGTTTTCTTATAAGCTGTTATAAATAACAAAGGTTAACTTTCTATGGATTGCAATGAACAAAATAAGCAATGTGCAACAATTTTCATTACAATAAATATTAATATGGTGACACACAATGAAGAATTTAAGAAATTAGTCAACTTCAAGATATGTTAGCACTAACATCTAACTCATCACTTCCTACGGAACATTATTGTTGATTCATATGACAAATGAACTAATTGGAAAGCAGCATTTTAACAATAAAGTAAGGTAACAAGACTATACAGATTTCTTCTTACCTCCATTGTAAACGATGACGCAAAAACTGGTGTTTGAGAATCCAACATTGGGATGACCTGATGAACCAATTAAAAATTATAGCAACTGCAAAGCCTATATACGTAAATAGCAAAATATATGATTTTAATAAAAGAATAATAATCAATTAGATTGAATGCAAGAGAAGAAACAGAGTATTTGAAACATACATGAAGAGCAAACTACTTTTTCCTAATATTATAACTGATTAAATTCTGAGATAAATAAAAACACCAAGGACTGAAGCAATCTGATTCACAAGAGATTTATATGTATGGTTGTTTTGAGTTTCTCTTGGTCACACAACCATTACCTTAGATATAGGATATTGTAAAAGAGTTCATTACGAGTAGCCAGTAAATATATCCATGACTTCTAGTCCTTACACATGCTATAATCGAAAAGACACTGTTAGAGACCTAATCTATTTGATCATAGTCGTATATCTTTCTTGAATCCCGTTGCACCAACTTAGAATTAACATAGCAGCAAAGGCACCAAGTACAGGTTCATTTATCAAACTAAGTGTGCTTGTTTAAGTATGTTTCAGTATCTTATGGCAGAATACATCAAACAATGAGCATTGCATCACATGACAAATACTCAAATAGACCTAATAGAATAAATCTGAGAAAACTAGTAGATAAAAGAATATATTTGTTTGGAGTAGGAAGCATTACCCAAGGCAATGCACCGATATGATCTTCATGACCGTGTGTTATAACTACTGCTTCAATTTTGTGACTCCATTTTTTAATAAATGTTGTATCAGGTATTATCTTCTGGACCCCAAGCTCATCATCGCTGAAACAGGTTAACGATGTATAAAAAAAGGTCGGTTAACCTAGAAAACTAAGGAAAATAAAAGCAAAAAACAATCATGAAGCAGCAATTTGATACCGCTTAATGGATTTGCAAACCCTACCCTGGAAACATGACACCGGCATCAATGAGGATATATCGATCGTGATTCCCAACAAGCATACAATTCATCCCAATTTCACCCAACCCACCAATGGGAAGAACACGAAGGGGCGGCCCATCTGACCCTTCGTAAAATTGCTCCATCATTCGTTGAACGGAATCTTCCATGCTTTTTCTAGGACCTTCAATTCTTCTTGGTCTTTTGTGCACTACTTTGGCTCCATCAGTATCTCCTTAAAACACAACACAACAATATAATTCAATTTCATTCAAATTTCAAAAATAAAAATAAAAATATATAAATAAATAAATAAATAAACGATTTGTTCCGTAATTGAAATGGTAGAAGCGTGAAATTGAAGAGAGGATGAATTAGTTACTTTGGAGTGCATTGGAACGAAAAGAGCAATAACGAGAACGCCGCGTACGGTGAAGGCGATGAAATCTGGTATAGAAATGGAGATTGTGAGAAGAAAGGGAAATGGAATTACAAGTAACCATCGTTGAGAGTGGTAAACGAAGATGGAGTTGAGTTCGAAGCGGGAAATGGGTAATGCGCTTCACTGTGTATTGTAGTGTTTCTTACACTTTTCGTTGAAATCCAGGTGTCCTCTGTTTCAAAAAAATATATAATCGAGGTGTCTAATCGAATAAAACCGTAATTGATATTTTTTAGAGCTACATTTGTACTGAACAAAACTTTAGTTAATTCGAAGAGAGCCCTTACCATCTGCTTGGTATATTTTAGATGACAAATGTAATTCTTATCATCTTAATTTTTTCTAACACACGGGTAAGTAATTTGATATTACACTTGTGTTTTACCATCTTTTGATCTTGTTGGTGTTTCTTTTTATTGAATAGTTTAGTAATTAAAAATTCATTCATTGAGATAAATGAGTGAAGAATCTAGAATTCAAATTCGGTCTTTGCATATCGCAATGTCCCTATCAATATCAATAGAGATATGATCATGAGGATCATTATGTGAATGAGTCTTCAAATTCATCATCATGTGTCACAAATGTTGAATTTGATTAACAAAATAAATGTAAATGACTAATTTGCTACCATTTAATCAAATTAAAGAATCATTATGCAATTTTTTTTTGTTTTGAGACCAATATGAATCTCAAAATAGAGATAAAGAGATAAAAAAAATGTTTAAGTCTTATTTTAATTTTGCATTTGTCGTTCACTTTCATCTAAAATTCACTAGAGACACAAATGACACTAAAATAATGACATTTAAGTGAACTCAGTGATTAAGGTGTTTGGAATGATCAAGATGGTCATTTACATTTAAGTATGGTTATGATAGATATAGTTAATTAGAGTTTGGTGAGCGAGTGTTGTGTGCTTTTATCACCCGTTTTTTTTTGCAGGCTAATGTGAACGACAAGTGGATTTGATCTCTTCAAAATACAATGTTACTAGTGTTTACAATCTTTTGACTTCAAGGGTCTCATCTTCAATTCACGACCACAATACATATTTTTGGCACAAAGAGGCTGCTTTAAAAGTCAACATTATTGTTTGGTGGCTTTTACGTAATTGGTTACCTACAACTGGCAACTTAATTAGAAGAAGGATTCTTCACCCGAACACTCATTATTGTTTAGGTGGATGTGGTTCTTCAGAGGATATTGATCATCTCTTCCTGACTTGTGACTACTATGGACAATTTTGGTATGATATTTTCAAGTGGTTAGGTTTTGTTACAGTCAAGCCCGCTCATGTTAAAGACCGTTTACTTCAATTTCGATCACTAGGTGACTTTTCTAAAAACATCTGTAATGCTTTTTACTTGATTTGGCTATCTTGTATTTGGATTGTTTGGTGTGACATGAATGTTATAATTTTTCAACATTAGGGGGACCCTATTCATAATCTTTTGGACAAAATTAAGCTTCAATCATTTTGGTGACTGAAGGCAAATCACCCTACTTTTGCTTTCAGTTACCATATGTGGTGGCTTAATCCCCTCTTTTGCTTGAGAGTTCTCATTTAGATTCATTTGCATTTTTGTACTTTTTATGCTGCCTGTTATGCGGCTTTTTCTATTGTTTTCATTTGGTTTCATGTTGTAACAACTTTTACTCATCTTTAGTTCTCTTATGGCACTTCTTGTGTTGGATATACTAAGATGCTTGGTTAATATAATTCATTTTAGTTTCTTTAAAAAAATTGATTTATGAGGATGTAAGATCCAACCGATCTCAAATGTAGTTAAATTAAGGGCCATTTATTTAACTTTTTTAGTAGTTTTTTTATATAGTGTTTCATATTTTTTTTTATAATTTTTTTAAAGGAAATTTCAAATGAAAAATGGTTTACCTAAGAGTGCCTAGATGAGATGGCACATGTCTTTTCTAGCTTAACCAAGGTCCTGAATTCGAATTCAACTTTGGGTATGCAACAACGTTAAAACTCTTAGAGATAATTTGTCGTCGATTTGGGTCCCACAAGACTCGAGGGATCAGTGTCTGCAAGTTGTGAGTGGAGGACACCCGATTTATTAAAAAAAATGAAAAATTGGTTTACAAAGTTTGTCATAAAAAACCATTTTAAGTATTTCAGCATTTTGCTACAACTTTTTTCGGATAATAAAAATTTGAAAAAACGAAAAGTTATTTTGAATAGCTTCACATAAAAATCATTTTTTAGATATATTTTTTTGAAGAAAAAGAGTGATTTTTATTATGGTAAATATCTAAATATTGAATGTCAAAATTGCTCTTTTAATTTACAACAAATGAGTTCGAAATAACTTCTATTATTTTTTAGTAAGCTTTCATAAAAAATATTTTTAGAAATACAATGTAGAAATCATTTTTTTAATCTATAACAAACAAGCCCTAAGAAACAAATACTAATATTTAATTAAATTTAATTTATATATGATTGAGATGGATAACTCAGCTGATTTGAGCTAAGAATTAAAGTAGTTGAACGGCTCAAGTCCGGTGAAGAAGAAAAAATGAACATAACTAATTAATTTTGTTATGATAAAAGGAAATTGTCAAAAGGCTAAGAATCAAGAGCAATAGTAGAATTAGATAGTCTTAAGGCTATTCAATTGTTGACTCGAAGAAATGAGTTAGAGTTTCATGCATACATGTCAATCACTGCTAAGATTCATCAGTTTGATCGATCATGCCCCATATTTGGTTTTGGATCATATATTTCGAGAAGTTAATCTTAGTGCCGATTGGTTGGCAAAATATGAGAATTTTTCTGCTATGGATGTCATTACATGGTCCTCTCCGCTTTTTGTTCTCTTAGATCAGTTGTGTGGGGATGCCTTGGGCACTTAGTTTGTCTTTTCTGTGATTTTTCTTTTGATTTCTTTTAATTCACCAAAAAAAAGAGAGGTGCTAAACCCTATTAAATCAAAATGCAAAAGATGACGTAAAGAATGAGGAAAGAATGATGTCTTTGTCTCTCTTCATTCTAGTTTTTGTTAATAAAAATCGAGGGTGAGATAATGGTGTCTAAATCTAAGACAAAAAAGGTCTCTAGATTTAAAGACTTATAATGATGTCTTTCATCACACCTTTTATCATAAAAAACTTTATATATATATATATATATATAATAATAATAATAATAATAATAATAATAATAAAATAATGAGATAACCATATAAATATCAAATACATTCTTGTCTGAAAATAAAAATCAGACAATAAAATATTATATTCTAATTTGACTCTAAAGTATAAGGGTCTAAATTTTGACTCTAGTTATTATGCACTATTTTTTTAGTTGAGGAAAAACATAATTTTTATTATCACTGTTTTTTTACAAAAATAAACGACATTCATTCATTCAAATTGATAGAGTACATCAGTACAATATAAATTCAAAGTCGCTAAAAACAAAAATGACGAATCTGCGAACAAACTCACAACATCCATAACATAATTGGTTTTCGTTTTGGTTTTCGTTTTTCCTTTTAATTGTAAAAAGACGACATAAAATTTAATACTAAGATTAAGTTTATTTTTTTTAGTGAAAGGATAATTTAAGTTGATATCATAGTTACTTCACAAAATAAACATATGACTCTATTTATTAGATTGACTGACGTGGGTACAGATTTCAATATACTTTTTTAAAATGGGTCATACTAACAAATGTCTTAAAGACATTGTTTAAATAACATGTAAAAAAAAGTCAAATATATGTAAAGTTATATATTTACACAATTTTCTATGTATAATTTATATTTTGATGACTTAATAATGTTCTAGAAATATTTGTTAGCATTTTTTAATTAATTTTTTTGAGAGATTATTAAAAAAAAATTATACATCAACACTTTATTTTGGCATGTCCCACACATCGTGTAAAACTCGTTACATGTATCAAATCAAATAACGCTATGATCTAGTTTCTTAGATTAGTTGTTAAAACATATTCACAAATATTTATATGTTTGATTTGGATAGATGCATATGTATAAAAAAATTCAATGATATTGTATAGAAAATAGATACCGAATATAATTATTGAACCGGAACACACACAACACACGCCTAGTGTGAAGTTTGATTAGTTTCCCCCAATGTCAAACCCAATTCACGTGAAGTTGTCACTTACCAAGCATGAAACACACACCTCTCCAACTCACTATATATACATTTTTTCATCATTGCAACACTTCTAATCATCAACTATGCACACCAAGGCACGAGCAAGCAACACATGCAAACAAAATTCACCCTCTAAGAGCACCGACCAAACACTAAAAGAAGCTTCCAAAATGAGGTAATAAAATTAGGTACACTTTCAACACTAACCTTTAGACTGTTTTTCTCAAGAATATAAGAATATAAGAAACAAGTGATTGCTCTCATTACTGTCTTTGTTAACTCAGTGTTGAACATGCAACAACTTAATAAGAGAAAGATGATCGTTGAAGAAGGAGAGGTATTGGTGGCATGCAGTGACAAAAACATGAAAATTGGGGTGACAATATGGGACATGGAAACAGGAGAAAAGATGCTTCACATACCAACATGTGCTTCACCACCTTTAGGTATGTTATGCTTAAGAAATCGATTCCTCGTGGCATCACAATTGAACAAACATGGGTCTGTAGGTGGAGGAGCCATTGTTGTCTGGCCCTTGAACAAGGTAATGTTTTCATTACAAAATAACCACAATATCGTTGATGTTTCCTTTATAAATGTTTGTTAATTTTTTTTTTGAGGGAAAATGTTTGTTAATTTTTATTTTCAACTTCTGGATTGTTGACCTAAATCAGGTTCTTTATATTCAAATTCATCCAAATAAAAATTTCAAGTCGATCTAAAAGAAATGCTCAAAATTGATTTTTATCAGATGTTTTTAGATCTCCTTTTGTGAAAACTCGTTGAATCGATTTCAGATTCTTTTATCAAAATCAAGCCAACTGCGTATGTAAATTTTAGTATTTAATTATTTACTATTAGTACAAGATATTGTATTATTTTTTAATATTTTGTTTTTTAGTATAATATTCCTTTTACTATTTCACATATCTTAACTGTTTTTGTTTTTATTTTTACAATAGCGTGATTGATTCATGTTTCTTTCTAATATTAATTTTTTTTACATACTAGTGTACTAATATGCTCGTTTTACCTCTTTTATCGATAAAAATAACGGAAGTTGTAAAAAATTGATTTAATTAAAAATTGAAGATACTTGATTGGTAAAGCGGGATAAAATTACAAAAAAATGAAATTAATTTAAGGGTAAAATTGATAGACAACATATTAATACGAATGCAATAACTTTTTATTTAAAAGTATATATATTTTAAAAAATTGATTATTAATTAAGTAATTACTTCTTCAAAAAAATTAAATAATTATTTATATAAATGATAAAATTGAAAAGGAAAAAGTCACACAAAAAATCTACATTTGTTTTATATATAGGTAGATATATATAGTTATGATTAAATATGAGATCAGACTCTCAGTGTTGTCTTGGGTGTCAAATAGTCTATTGGCTAGAAATTCACCTCTTAAAGTGAATAAGTGGGGTGTCTGGGTTCAAACCTCGACCCCTGCATATATCATGCAATGTTCCTGTCAACTGAGTTAAGTTCACGGGGACTAAAATGCAAATTAAACATATTGATGTGAATTGTGAATATGAAGTTTAAATCAAAGTTTTATATTGTTTGCCAGTAGTAATATACTGTATGTGCAAAAATTAAATAAAATCGACTAAAATCAAATCACATATAATTGGACTAAATCAAAACAAATTAATTTATTGAGACATCCAAACTGACGCCTTGTTTCTGTCAGTGGATCGAATGATTGCCCTTCGTCAAAATCAGTCCAAACCAAAGTGTGAGTACACATAGTCCAAAGTGCACCTTTCCACTTTTTATGGGATCACGTGCTTGAAATTATAGGTCTATTCGACCAATTTCACCTGAAAATTTATAAAATGACATTAATTTCTCAAATTGAAGTTTAGGAGTGTACACACATCAGAATGAATCGGTCTTGAATTAAATTTAAACGCATCTAGGTTTGATACACTATAAGAAAATTGACATTTTCAGAGGAACATATGTTTTGGGAAACACCCAAAATTTCCTCAAAAAATACATTTTGAGGAAAATAGTTGGTTGGACCAAAAACATTTTTGTTCACAATTTTTTCCTTTAAACAGACTGACTCACGAATTTAGAAACATTAAACTGGTAAACCTACATATAACATTAATTTGAAGGTATAATGAGAATAATTTTTTTTAACAAAAATAAAAATAATTGATGTTACATTGAAAATATAAAGCAACACTTATTTTAAATTCCTTTTTTAGGTATATAACACTAAATATGCCAGGAAGAGAGTAATTTGAAGTTGCTAACTTTTTACCAAACCCAATTTGTTTCAATTTGCACCATGAACAACAGCCTAGAATCCATTAACTATAATCTAATATATAGTCACATGGCAATAATTTCAAACTATTGTTCTAGAACTTCTTTAGGAGTTTGCAATTTGTCAATAACAAACTAATCCATATGTGCGTCAAATTTAGACTTTATAGAGCCATCATGTCATTGTCCTAGTAGTAACATGGAAGCACTGGTTTTTGTTTTAATTTGTGATCTTGCTGTTGTTTAAAGGCTAGTATACCACTAGAAGGCTCATTAAAAAAATCCACATAGAATAAGGGAATTATTGGCAAATTAACAATAGTTGTGCTTATTGCTTACTAGCATAGACTACCATGAAAGTTCAATAATTATGACGTAAATATTGCATTTTATGTCTTTTAAATTAAATATCATGTCAAAATCTCTATATTTTTTTTTTTACTTATATTTTATTATTTCAGCCGCAACAACCACTTTTGAATTACACAGTGGAGGCCATTGGGCCACTTTCTTGCACAAAAGAAGGCATATACCTTGTGGGAGGTGGTTTATCTGGAACTGCTTATGTCTGGGATGTATGTATCCAAACCTTCAATTATTTGATTTGTCTAATTTTTTTTACTAACTAAACATCCAAGTTAAAAATGTATTTCCTCAATTAGACATTTTGTGTATAATAGTTTATTGAATATGACTTAAAATGGGTGAATGTTTTTATCAAAAATTTGATCCTAAGACTCCCTTACATGTAAGGTTGAATGCTGTATTTAGACGTTTGTTTTTTTTTTGTGAAATTGTGTTGTTTATGATGAATTGTAGGTGACTAGTGGAAAATTGTTGAAGACCTGGACAGCTCATTATAAATCTATAGACCACATAATATTTTCGAATGATGATTCTCTTCTTATTTCTGGGTCAATTGATGGTATGATATGTGTTTGGTCCATGATAAGGTAAGGATTGAACTTGTTTTTCCTGTGTAACTTTTGGACTCAAATATAAATGTATTAGATTAATAGATACCAAGAATTGTAAGAACCTTTATATTGATGCATTTGTTGTTCTCAATTCGATCGAAGTTTGCTAGATGTGGAAGAAACAGAAAGCTCGAATCCTTTATTACATTGTTTGTCGGGGCACATGTCCTCCGTAACAGGTCTTTTAGCTACAACTTGCAGTTGCTTTTCAATTTTAATATCAAGCTCTCTTGATGGAACATGCAAGGTGATCAATATTAGATTATGTATTAAGAATCTTGTAAAATTTTCATGTGCAATGGTTTAATTAAGATGATACATTAATTTGTTTATCATAATAGGTTTGGGACTTTATCACTGGAAGACTTATGCAAACGCAAGGTTATCCTTGGGCAATAACTTGCATTACACTTCACCAAGGAGAACATATTTTGTTTTGTGGTGCAAAAAACGGAACAATAATTGTCAACATGCTTGATATTGGTTTGGAACAAGGTCCCAATTTCATGATCAGAGGAGACAAATCACTTGAATTGACAGGACACATGTAATAAACGACACCTAAAACTTGTCGATCATATCTCAATACTTACTAATGATATAATTTCGTTTCAACATAAATGGTTAGAAGCTATGTAAAGAAGTTAATTATTGAGTATAACAGTGAGCTTGTTTTTCTGTCAACTTTGCAGGGGAGCCATTACTGCAATGGCATCTAGTCGGACATGCCTAATATCTTCTTCTGAAGACTGCACAATCTGCATATGGGATGTGATCAGTTGGACAATCACTCGAAGATTCAATCTTCAAAAATGTAATTTGAAATTTCTAACTGTTCCTTTTCTTTCTTTTAAATTGTTGGTTTCTAATGATTTTCTTTCTTTTTTATCTGTCATTTTGAAATTGCATGGTTACATTAAGTAAAAGCACTCAATAATAATTGTCGATTTCTTAGGAAAAAAATTACAGAAGGCATATATTAATTAACGTAGTGTTAACTATTTTCTTATCAGCAGGGAAAGTAACTAATCTCGTCGTTATACCTCGGTCTCCGGCGTTCTCCAGATCGAATAACACGAGAGATTTCAAACGATATATTGTTTCTCCACTGGATAAGTGTCCTCTGCAGATCAACGGATACAAGGAAACTACCACTCTTCTTTCTTTGTGTCGTCTCTTCAAAGAAAAGCAAACTTACATTGATTTGAGAAGCACCGGTTTATTGAGACAAAATATGTTAGGTTCACAGGTTTGCCTAATTCACCAAAACATAGTGATTTCATGTCATGCATCCTAGTGTAACTTATAATAGAGTTTTGCATTTAATGCCTTTTACGGTTTAAACATAAATAACTATATAACTCTACATATTTATCAAAATGCTAATGTGGAAATTGGGTCTTGAAAATTGTGAAAATTTATTTCGCAAAAAATTACAAATGAATTTTTAACAATAAATACTTTATATTTATAAAATTCTTAACACATGCTCTTAGTGCACATTTTAACACAACCCTTATCTTAATATATGCATAAATTGTAAAATGAAATTTCTATTAAGAGGCATATGTACACTAGATGGTGATTTTCATTAATTGTTGTTTCTTTTGTGCAGAAAACACACATGCCTATGGCCATGACCATACAAATGAAAGTGGAAACAAATATAGAGAATCGTTCATGGGCAACAAAGATGGCAAAACATGTAATGGTGATAAATAGACAGTTGAAGTCACGATTGTTGGACATGATACGTTGCAGATTGTTTTGTACAAAGAAAATTCACTCTCAAAAAACAGGTAGAAAGAAGCACAAAATTAAGAGTATTTTATCACAGGGGGAAAATTAAAAACCTTAGCTTCGACTTGTTTATGCCCCAAGACGTGTTTCAAGAGTTGTTGTTTAGATTTTGTCCATGGTAATTGATGTCTTGACTTATTTATTTATATTTAAAATGATGGGGATTATGCCGTAGCCATGTCATTGAGAGATGGTTAAAAGAAATGTTGGTTTGAAGTGTCTTTTGTACATGCTGGCGGTTGGCCTGACTTAATTTTTGCTTCTTATATTCTTAAAAAGTGAAGTAAGGCCATTTTTTTTTAAAAGCTCTAAAAATAAAAAATAACTTATTTTTATTTACAAAAACTAATAACAAGCTACTTTTACAAAGTTACACGGAACAACTTTATGTGGCTAGCGTAGAGTTTTTTGTTTTGTTTTTGTAAATAAAGGAAGTGACAATAGTCATTTGAAACTCGCACATAAAAATAGAAGAGTCCGAATTTGAGCTCAGTCACAGACGTTTGGTTTAACAATTTTGACAATTTAACCGGTTGAACTAGGACTCGAACTAGGACTGTGTCTAGTCCACAACAATTAGGCCCTTAATGGCTTGAAATTTGGCATCATATCAACAAAGAAATTATGCCCGTAATGGCTTGAAATTTGGGATCATACCAAAAATAAAATGCAGCCAATGACAGAAACCAAATACATATGTTCCTAGGAATTAGGATCATCTTAACAACCTAGTTAGATTGACTTATTTGCACTTAACTTAAGTAATGACATGAGCACTTGTGATACATGTGCATAAGTTGTTCTCAACTTATTTTCATGACCTCTCCATGATAGCTAATAAAAATATCTTAAATAAATAATGAACATACTAATTAACATATCATTTGTCGTATCTTTTTTTTTTTGTCAAGTAGCCTAGTGGCTAGAGCTCACACATTTTAAATGTGGAGAAGTGGGGTGTCCGGGGTTCGAACTCCCGGCCCCTGCATATAATATGCAATATCTCTACCAACTGAGCTAAGCTCACGGGGATTCATTTGTCGTATCTCTAAAAAAAACATATCATTTGTCATTACACTTGAACCGTTTGCTAAGTGGTAAGAAGTCAGCCTTTTAACCTCAATTGTACTCGGTTCAAATCCCCCAATTTCTTATAAAAAGGAATGTTTTTGGAGGATGCGTTATAGTACACATTAATTTGACAAGTCTAAGCTTGAAAGTGGTAGTCCCCCACCTTGATCCAACTGTCCAGAGGGTTTGTACTTTGTAGTAACCGCTTGATTTCCAATCCTTAACTAATGCCATATGACTTTCTCTTGCTGATGTCAATCTTGAGTAAGTAAATCACTTTGGTGATTAAAAAAATGTATACACATGAATCTTGAATTCAATATTGTTTCGTGGCAAACAAAATAAGGGCATAATCCTAGTATTACATGTTTATATATATATATATATATATATATATATATATATATGAGTTTACGATCATTCCACTTCTAAAAATTTGTCTTTTAGCACGAGTTTTGAATCTTTTGATGCAGAACTTTGCAAATGATCCATAGATGATCTATTTTTTGTTGATTTTTTGCAGGGATAACAACTAAACTCATACATACCTTTCTAAATCTGCCACCCCTTTCACGAAGAAAATCCACTTTGACGATCTCTAAGTTCGTATTTTCTCTAAAATTCGAAAGTCGTGGCAAAAATGAAGTTGGAATTCTTGATACATGTCTTGTCCCAGGCTAAAAATTTAAAATTGTTATTCGACTATATTATATGCACTATGCCTTTTTGTGGAAACTAAATCATCGATCTAGATTCAAATAAACAATAACAATCAAGCCTTATCGCATTAAGTAGAGTCGACTATAGATCAAAGGATGACAAAATATTCTATAATATCATATTTATATCCTACTCATTAATTTATAAATTTTCTTAATAACCTCTTGCAATTTGACTATCCTCCATCTAATATACTATCTTTTGTATAAATCTTCTCTCGACATGCCTAAATCACACAAGTCTTCCACATTTTTTTCTACTATACTCTATCTATCTCTCTCTCTCTCTCTCTAATGTTGTCATTTTTAATCTTATCCCGTCTAGTCTTATCGTACATCCAACACAAGCATCTTCATATTTGCTACACTCAGTTTATTTTTAGTGTTGGTTCTTCACAACCCAACACCTTGTATCATACAACATTGATGTTAAAATAAAAAAAATCTTTAGCTTGAGCGGTACTTTCATATCACATAAATAACATAAGGTCCTCCTCCATTTCAATCTTCCAGTTTGAATTCGATGGTTTGCATCTTTTACTTCTCTATCGTTTTGTACTATGAACTCAAAATATTTAAACCATGTAACTTATGGTATGATGTAATCTCCAACATTTGGTTTTGTATAGTTTGGACCACCAAAAAGATTGGTCCAACTTGGACCAGTTTATTTGAATCATTGATCAAATAAGATACACAAATTTTATCATAGTCCATACACACATGATTACTCTCTCACACTTCCATTTCTCTCTCCACTGAAACACCACTTTTCAGTTCGTGAAAATCAATTTTACATACACATTCATCGCTCATATTCCTTTTTACTGCAATTGCAAATCAAAATCATAATATATCATCTTTCTTTTTTTAACTTGAATTGATGGTTGTCCATTATTATCAATTTTAAGAATATTCACATCTTAGATAAAATAGATTTACAAAAACAGAAAAGCAGAATTAGTAGAACAACTTTTGGATCTAGCACTTGAAAATTGAAACACAAAACCATTAAACATTTTAAATATAGCAACTTTGATTACTAACCCAACTCAGAAACCAGTTTTATATTTTTGGATTCCATAATTTTTTAAAATCCGCATGAAACAATGTAATAATAATATTGGAGAATCCTTCTAAGAATGAAATCTCATCCATGTTGCACTTGTTTGTCACACCACAAAGCTAAATAGGAACAAGGAACAAAAAGAAATCAATTGTATTTTTTAAACCATTGTTGGAAGAAAAAAAAAAAACCCATTGTTGCTAGGGTGAAGAAGCTCAAAGCAGAGAGAAAAATGAAAAAGTGAGGAGTCTTTTTGGTTCCAGAGAGAGTTGCAAAAAGAGAGGTAAAGTTGATGAGTTTGATTTGGTGTGGATGGATCATAACAAGATATGGTGGTATAATTTAATCTAACCATAAAAAAAATGGTCCAAGTTGGACCAATCTTTTTAGGGGGTCCAGCCTAAATGGCACCCCAACTTTTACCCCTAAGCTAGAAATTACATTTCATATAAATAACATTTGAAGTAATTGAAATCGTACTAGTAGTAGAATTAATAAATCTATATAGTCATACGGTTCACCGCATAACCCGTGTGCCATTTGATTTTCATATTTAAAATGTTTGGGATCGATTTCAAAACATCTTATTAGGAATCACAAGACTGTATGAATAGGAACTGAAAACTTGGAAATGGCAGGAAATTCTTAAATGGAATCAAATTGAATAAGATGACGAGAATGAATATAATGTACTCTATATATAAGACCTTGTTGAGGGACTAACCAAAATATACAAAATATTTTGATCAAAAATGAGAAAAGCTACCAAAAACGTAGCTGTGAAGCTTTGGCTTCTAATCTCTTGAATGATTTCATGCAAAGGCATTCATCATTTTCAGTAACATAATACTTAAGGGAAAAAAAGCATAAATATTTAATTAAAAGCATAACAGAAATTTCATATAATTTATCTCAGAGTTGTAAGATCTCAGCCCAACATACAAGCTTAGAGAGACATATTTTAGGTGCATAAGTTTTGTATTATAGATCATTGCTTGAAGGAAGTATGTGTTCCTCCGGACTCTGATCTAGAATATAAACAAAAAATAAAAAGTCAAACAAAGTAGAATATAATAGAAAAGTAAATATAAGGACACGTGTTGTTGATGGGCTGCAATGCACCCGACATATTTTTATGTCTAAAGCCAATTTTTAAGTGAGAGTAATAAAATGCTAGAAGGCTCTACAAAAATAAACTATAAATATATTAATTATAAGTTAAAAAGAAATTTAATTTTCAAACATCCAAGACAAACTTTAGATTGTTAAGTGTTTTGGGCTTAATCAACTGAGGCACAAACATGAAATAGAAGCAAGCCTAACTAGACAAATCAATGCCTTAGGCAACTATCTCATTTTATGTTGCCTCAAAACAATGATTTAACAACAGAGTCAGATGATAAATATATGTTAAGGTAGATTTATATAGTACTTTCAACATATATTGCTGCATCAACTCACCAACAAATTTGTGCATAAAAATATATGATAACAACAAACTTAAATTTCAGATCATAAAAATAATATATGGTTGCCCAAGTCATAATTGAATAGGTGATTATGACTGGATTAACATAATAGAAACTCGATAACTAAATAGTTAAACATGCCTAATGATATCAACTCTGGCAGGTGGAGAATTTTGAAGTACATACTTCGCCATTTCTCTTACTTTCTTATTGGATGCCTTTGCCCTGTCATTTGTAGTAAAATCCACTTTCAATGACTTCAATCTAACAAAGCAAGGATGAGTAACCTTCCTAACCGTTGACCTCAGAGTCTGCATAATTAGAGTGAATTGGATAGATTATAAGGAATATTCTGAAAGAAAATATTGTTTATTGGGAAAATTTTGGCATTAGGACGGATACATCTCATAAGCAACATATGAAAAACAAAGAGAAAATATTCTAAAGTAAACTTACCCATTCTATATAGCCAAGGGTATCAAAACAGAGTGTCATTATCTTTACATTAACTAACAAGCAGTTTCAAGAAACTACTCATAAACTCATGTTAATGCGGCGGTGTGATATAATAACGGTAATGAAATTTTACTTCTTCTAGAAAAGGTAGATTTTGTGCAGAGGGTGCTTAAAAAGTAGGGTGGCCAATGGTAGTTAGAGAAGTAAGTTTTGGAGTACAAAACACAACTTCGTAATTGTGCGCTTCGTCGTAGCAATAGCTAGTATTTATGGTCAAACTAGAAACCTTAGAATTGGATATGCAGAGGGCTTGTGCATTGTACTGTAAATAACACCTCATAATGACCAAAGTATTCAACATGTTACAGGCTGAAAAGGGCTCGGCAAGTCCGTTGTCACTTGTAGTGAAAGTGAGATATTGAAGATGCAAGGTTTTCAATGATGGCAAGTTCAATGATTTTGGAAACATTGTCCTATTAGAGCGACATCCGTGACAAAAGCCAAGCCTAAGAAAAGTCAAAGAGCTACAATTAAAGATGGAGCAGGGCAACTTAAGATCACCTATGTGGTTGAGTAGGGCAATGACTGAGAGTTGCTGCACATTATGCGACGCAGCATATCCTATGACATCTAGGAGTGTAGTTTTAGAGGGGTCTTTATAACACCCTAATTCTCAACGTCGATTTAATAATTAATGCGAATAAATTTAAACAAATATAATGTTACACATACTCATCAATCATTCATTCAAATAATAAATAATACGTCACATTTCAAAGTGCAGAAAATACTTCAAAAATATTTCATAAAATAAACAAGTCTGATGCTCAACATTCAAGAAAATATCATAAAAATTTCAAATGCTTAAACTTCATAAAATTAAAACATTTGACGCTTGACCCCAACCCTAGTGTTACAGATCAGAGCACGTGATTATTCGGCTACGTAAATAATTAGATAAAAGCTACGGAAGTTTATCTTCGTCGCCACCTTCTAAGCGTCCCGCAAACTAGAGCTCCTCGTCCTAAGTATTTGTACCCTGAGAGTACAGACACCATAATACACAACAACAATAAAGGGGTGAGAAATTCTGACATAACATAATATTAGGGAAAAACACGCACAACATTATAATACAGCAATAACAAATATTCCGTCGTTATACGATCATCAACATTTATTATATTCTTCTCAATCAATCATACATATCATCATCTCACTCAATTCACACTTAAAAACACCAAGTACAAGTATCATCATTTAAGTGCATATGGACTCACCCTAAGACATATATGAATGTGGTACCACACATATCGTCGTCATAGTTTGCCAGAGATATGTTGCTGGACTTTCGTCGTCATAATTTACTAGAGATATGTTAATGGACTTTCATCGTCATTTCATCTTCATAATTCCTAGACACGATTCTATATGCATGCATGGTGACAGACTCATCAGGTATTGCACATCATCACATCATCAGGAATTCACAATCACAAATGCAAGACTCTCCCTAATATGCACAACATCAATGCAAAACACATCGTCATCATTCTCATCGTTTTCATAAATAAACATCATCATTCTCATCATCATAATAATATAGACATCGTCATTCTCATCATCATTATAATATAAACTTCATCATCGTCATCATCATCTTTATAATATAAATGTCATCATTCTCATCATCACTATAATATAAACATCATCATATCTCATCGTATTTATGTTATATACTTGTATATAATATCAATCGTCATCACCTTTGTCACAATCATATGATTCCTCATCATTACTCTCTATCACCGTCTATATCACCACATTATCTCCTCATCAATCCAACCCTTAAGCACGACTCGTTTCTACGTCAACATCCCTCTATTTTATTTTATTATTCATCTTACGGACATGCTCTATTCTCTCGTCTATTCTAGGCTCTCTAGATATTTTATCCTGATAGCACACCCTATTCCTCCTTCTTAGTTTTAAGATGTTTACTTCTCCATTAACATACATAGACGTCTCATCTCTTTACAACTAAGTTTAACCTCACCATCGTCAATAACTCTTTCCTACTTGTTCTTCTCATTAAAGCGACTTTATATCTTATTACTTCATCTCACATTAATCGTCATATATAACCTCGACCATTCCCCTAATCTTAACTCCATTCTAATTTAAAGTTATTATCTCACCTTATCGTTACTTTCGACGACAGCAACTTTCCACATTAAAACTTCATTGCAATTTAAGGTTTTATTCTCTCGATACCGGTTGTTATTATTATCGTCAACATTATAACTATTATCTCTTATCTTCTTTCATATTAATCTTGCTCTCTTCTAATCGATCTCCGTCTTATTCACCGCCATCATCATTCCTATTATCTTTCATTTCTCAATACAGAACCCCCTACCTTCCTTTACATTTCGTCTTAACGACCCTCTCATCGTCTACGATCATCTAACTTCAACTTCCCTCTTCTTTATTCATTTTTACACCTTATAAGTTCCTATCTAACATTCATCTTAAGTTCTTTAATTACCTTGACTCTTTTACTCTTCAACTTAACCATATTCCTAAGCTCATCATTGGTTTAAGAAGATTATGGTTAACTTCATCAGTTACTCGTAAAACACCTACTTCATAACCCCTCTTATCATCGTCTCTTTTCACTTCTTTATCTCTTTCATATTTTATACCCTCTTAATCGACTTAACACATTAGACCTTTTAAATACCCCAAGGGATTATTCTCGTCGTTATCACTCCGCCGAAAACTACTTATCTATATCTCTCCTACTTCTCCTTCTACTACTTAAACTACTTCACCTTTTTAGGCTCACCTCTAATTCGAGGAACTTATGTATATCCTAGTCATATATCTTAAACAACTCGCTTGCCCCTCCTCTTATCTAGGTCTTTCATTTCTTATTGCCAAGCCATCTTTAACATCATTAGGTTCTTATAAACTACTATCGCCGGTTCATGTTTAAACTTGCTATTATTTTGAGGTAACTACTTCTATTTATGCCTAAACACACTCCCTCATTTAGATATGTAGTTTAAGGATCCTTACTTTCACTTTACACGTTAACGGCTTGCTTACACTAGCTATTGCTTTCATAGATGTTTTAGAGTCCACTGAAACGATTGTGCTGAACTCTCATGAGGAACGCAGCATGACCCACGTGTAGTAATTTGATCATAAGTCAAGTTGTGGATGTCTAAATGAGGTCACTTAAAAGCCAAATGAAAGCTAACATTCAAATCTACAACTTTCATGAAGAAACCTAAGCTCAATTCGGAGCAGAATGTGGTAAAAAAGTTGGTTTTCCTAAGCCTGAAAAGGGTGCATCGTCATCATGAACATACATCGTCAATCACTTCATTATTATAACTCAACATCATCATTCTCATCTTCAATATATATATATATATATATATATATATATATATATATATATATATATATATAAGCATCATCATTTGCATCATCACTACTAGTATATATCATCAAATTCATCGTATTTAAGTATACAATATTCAACGTCATTATCAACATCATTACCTAAGCGTTTTCATTCTCGTCGTTCTCCATTTTACTCATCTCCTCTCTGTTCCTCTTAGCTCGTCTCTAGTACTCAAAGGTCCTTCCACGCATTACTTTCCCTTAGGGGTTGAGGACTACTCTCAAGACACTTAACTAGATTCCCTCCATGCAAAGGTAATCTCGCCACAGCGAGGAAGAAGCTCACCACAGCGAGCCAAGGCAGGGAAGATTGGAAACCAGAAGGCAAAGCCTCGCCACTGCGAGCTAAGGCAGGAAAGATTGGAAGAAAGACAAGCAAAGCCTCGCCATAGCGAGGAATAGGCTCGCTACGGTGTGTTTGACAGGAAGGGAAATCATAGTTTTTCTGCGATTTTACATTAGGGGACCTACTCCGACTCTGTTTTCGACCTAAAACTCACCAAACTCGACCCTAATCTTCACCTCATGATTACCCTATCATTCAAACACTAATTCTTCATTAACCTACCGGATTATCCACTCTTTTTAAGGCTAAAAACTCGATTCAAAAACCTAACTAGTTTTCCTCAATTCTCATCTTCCAACTTCATCTTTTAATTCGCTCATCATCAATCTCTCATCACAATCTCACATCATAACAGCAACATCATCTTAAGAATTAAACACCCCCTGACAAATATTAAAATACCCTAAAGTGCAAAGATTCTCCCCCTTACCTCGATTCCTTCGGAAATTCCAGCTTTGGCTTGATCCCGTCGCAGCTAGGGTTTCTCCTTCTTTTCTCCTCTCCTCCCTTTTTTCCACGTTCAGTAAAAGTGACCCTTTTGACTCCTAATATTTCTATTTATATTTGGGCCAGTCACTTGTTATAATTTTCTTCTCCTCTATTCACTATTCTTTTACTCTTCCCCTCCCTCACTTATTTAAAACTTATATTCTACACCTCCGACTCTATATTATTTTGTTTGATTCCTCTCTTCATTTTATTTAAATTCTCATACTACTTCTCAACCATCATCAATATTCTATTTTCTCAACAACAAAATAACACTCAAGCAAAAGCAACATCAATAATAATATAAACCAAAAGTTCACCTATTAAACTTCATGGAATTAATTAAAAATAGAAAATTGGGGTGTTACAGTCTGCGCGAATATCATCGTGCTTAAAAGCTAGGCTATGAATGGAGAATAGAGTCGTCGCAACCAGACAAAATATGGGACACAAATTTGCAGAAGACATCACTATCAGTTGTGTCTATGATGGAGTGCTGCAAAATTAGATTAGTGAGATGTTTCCAAAGGTTCTTCCATCGTTTAGACAAGACACGAGTCTGGAATGATTGTTTAGTGTTCAGAAATTCAATTATACGAAGAAGGAGATTGTCAGGCAGGTCACTAAGCCTGTCTGTTACATCTCTCATACTTTTCTTCATCTTCAATACTCCTTTGTTTCTTTATCTTGACTCTTGAGTAACACTTGATTAACCTAACAAAGTTACACAAATACTTGTTAAAGTCAGCTCTCATCATTAACCAAAATATATATAATATAACTCACTAATGAAATCAAAATATGGACTCAAAACCCACTCTATTAAATCACTTGTAATCCATTCTAAAACCCTTCAAACCTAAAACGGCTTAAAATCTAGCAAAGCAAAACCAGTTTTTTTTAAACTGCAAAAAAAAAAAATCCACTAAGCGAAAGACCATCACACAAGAAGTACGAGTCCGTGGACAGAACTACAAGCAAGCAAGCAAACAAGGCACCGTATATAGACAGGGCAAAAACACCAATTAAAGCACAACCAAAGCAAAACCAGTTGATTTATACATTGCACTAGAACTAGAAGGTGAAACAATTAAAATCTAGAAAAGAAGGTGAAGATCAATCAAACCTGAAACTAAGGAGTGAAAAGAATGAGGAGTGAAGAGAAAAAGAGAGACGCCACGTCCCGCTGGAGGAGTCGGGGAGAGATGGAGGCGAGAGAGAGAGAGACTGAGAAGAATGTGAATTAGAGTGGAGAGGAGGAACCCTAATCTTTATTGGTGTTTTTTTTTGTTACATTGAGGGTGTTTAAGTAATGTCCTCCTACCTATTATTTATAAAAAAAAAATATTTTATTCTTGGGATCCTATGTTGTGTTATGAAACTAAAAAATAAAAAAAAAAACAAGAATAAAGAGAAGAAGACAGAAGGTGACGGAAGAAAGAAGAATATATTATATTATTTTTTTTGTGTTGTTAATTAGGTTACATGCGAACTTGTTTATAGAGAAATAAAATGACTTGGAGAATAAACATCAATGACTTAGGAACCAAGCATAATAGTAGGCATGAGCTAAAAGTATGACCTGATATACTCAATTGTTATATGGACATCCAGTTATAATATTTATAACAGTCTCCCTTGAATATTCATCGAGGATATGCCTCATTAAAACCTTACTAAAGAAAAACTCAATGGAAAAAGTTCTAGTGAAGGAAAAAGAGTGCAACATTCTTTTGTGTGATAATCTACCTCATTAAAAACCTTACCAAAAAAACTCAATGAGATAAAATCATGGTTAAGAAAAAAAGAATGCATAACACATTATTTCTCCCCCTCATAAAGACAATTATATATGAGACGAATAAAGTCAAATAATCTTTTATATTAGTTACTCAAAAGCTTTATTTGACGGCGACTTTGTAGAAAGATCTGGTTTATCTTCATACTCTTCTCCAAATTAGCAGTGCTTGAGATACTATTTTCATATTGAGTTGTTGAAAGAGCCTCCTTACAGAATCAGAAAACCACAAGTTTCTTGTATGTGTAAAATTATAATCCTTAATAAAGAGTATTCTCCACTTCTCGGATGTAGTGCTAACACTTCCAAATGATCAGATGATATTGTTGTTTCTCTAAGATAGAAGTTGTAAGTTTGACTTTGCTCCAATATCTGTATTTACTAATATTCATAGATGAGGGAACCTTTAGCACCATTGGAAATTTAGGAACTCTAATTTAAGTTTATATTTCAAATACCTCTGAGATAGTAAGAACCCCATGCTAATAATCCTTACGAAGGTGTACGAACCCTATAGGATTGACAACTCTATACCGTAGCGTGCGTATAACCTTAGTGTGATCAGCAGGTGCAACTTGACAGTTGATAGGTAGTAAAATCCCACGAACTCATCACTTAGATAGATAACGTTAATAGCATGAATAAGACTTGATTGTTACGTAATTCCAACAATTAAATAGAGGGGATTCAAAGAATCCTAACCGCCGCTAACATTCTGCAATCAAAACAGGTAAACTTTGCTCTGTTGCAAACAGATTAACTTTGCAAAACTCTAAACCCTTATCTCTTTTATTTTATTTCTTCCCAAATAAGTAACGCAAATTGTTTGGTTGAAACGACAATCTTTGTGGATATGATACTCTACTTATTACTTTATTACTTGGTAAACGATTTGGTACACTTGCCTAAATCTGACCATCACTCAAGAAAGGTTTGATTTGAGAGAGTGTCAGTCCTTATGTTGTGCCTGCACTTCTAATACCAAAGAAGGATGGTAGTTGGAGAATGTGCATGGATAATCGAGCTATCAACAAGATCACCATTAAGTATCGATTTCCAATCCCCAGGCTCGATTATTTATTGGATCAATTACATGGTATCAATATCTTCTCTAAAGTTGATCTTCAAAGCGGTTACCATTAAATCAGAATTCGTCCAAGAGATGAATGGAAGACAACTTTCAAGACAAGAGACAGCCTTTATGAGTGGACAGTTATGCCTTTCGGGTTATCAAATGCTCCGAGTACATTTATGCGGCTAATGAATCAGGTACTTCGACCCTTTATTGGTAAATTTGTTGTTGTGTACTTTGATGATATATTGATCTATAGCAAAAGTAAAGAAGATCATTTATGGCATATCTGGCAAGTGCTCCAAACTCTTCGTGAGCAAAAACTTTATGCCAACCTCAAGAAATGCTCATTATTGACCGATGAAGTAAATTTTCTTGGGTATATCATCACTGCTGAAGGAATAAAAGTTAACCCAAGCAAGATTGAAGCTATCAACAGTTGGCCAACTCCAAAGTTTGTCCATGATATAAGGAGTTTTCACGGGTTAGCTTCTTTGTATATAAGGTTCATTAAAAATTTTAGCTCAATTGTCACCCCTCTTACATAATGCATCAAATGAGAGAAATTTAGGTGGTCAAAAGAAGCCCCTCTTAAGAACTTTGAGGAACTAAAGAAGTGTTTGACTGAGGCACCCGTGCTAGCCCTTCCTAACTTTGACCAAGTATTCGAAGTTAGTTGTGATGCTTCAAACACTGGAATTGGAGCTGTTCTCAGCCAAGAAGGACATCCTATAGCCTTCTTTAGTGAGAAACACAACAATGGGAAGCTCATGTACTCTACTTATGACAAGGAGTTTTATGCAGTTGTTCGTGCTCTTCAGCATTGGAGCCACTACTTGTTGAATAAGGATTTTGTTCTTTACTTTGATCATGAAGCCCTCAATCACTTGAACTCTCAACAAAAGGTCAGCCGCAGACACGCTGCATGGAGTGAGTTTCTTCAGTCTTATCCTTTTCTACTCAAGCACAAGACATGAGTCCATAATGTTGTAGCAGATTCCCTCAGCCGACACCATATTTTACTTACTACTCTTTAAACGAAAGTTATCAGATTTGAGATTATCAAGGAGTTGTATCCAGATGATCCCGACTTTGGTAATGTTTGGAGTTCCACTATCCGCAATCATCTCAAGGATATTACAAACATGACGGATTCTTGTTCAAAGGAAAAACTATATGCATTCCCTAACGCTCTCTAAAGGAAGCAATTATTTTGGAAGCCCACGATGGAGGACTAGAAGGGCACTTTGGGCAAGATAAAACAGTGGCCTTAGTCAAGGAGAATTTCTATTGGCCTAAGCTGGAAAGAGATGTCAATAAACACATCCAAAGTTGCAAAATTTGTCACTTGGTCAAATCCAAAAGTCAGAATACAAGGTTACATATGCCACTTTCAGGGCCTAAGGCACCTTGGGAAGATGTTAGTATGGATTTTCTCCTTGGACTACCTCGAACTCAACGACAGAAGGATTCCATAATGGTAGTCGTAGACAGGTTTTCTAAAATGGCCCATTTCATACCATGTCAGAAGACTAATGACGATGTTGATGTTGGTCAAAAGTAAGTATCGTTTTTATATCGTTCCACAAGGATTAATGTGATATCATAAACCGTTCAACGTCGATTATCGTCTTAAGTTAGGGTTTAACCATTTTTTATACTACACTACTCAACATTTGAAAATATAATAAATAAATAGTAGAGTAATAGGACAAAGAAGGTGTTAGGATTAACTTTCATCAATCAAACATCGTTTGTATTCGATTGATCATAAATACGGATTCTAGCTTTTTCTTATATATGACATTATTACGTATTGCTCAACAACATCATTGATTTCCCAAATGACGTCGTGATATCGATTGTATCGTTTAATCGATGATTTCTCAATCTATTAAACAATTCAAAAGCTTTACGATCCAATACTATAATGTAATTATCAAAACCAAATCCCATTTCTAGAATTTCTTATCTTGATAGAATAACATTCTAAACCTAGATTCAAAAGTCTTTTTCAACAACATTTAAATCAAACATAAGATTGAAAAGCAAGAAGAAATTCAATGGTATATAAAAATGCTAGAATCATATATTTAATAACCAAAAGTTTACAACATGGAATGATTGATTACCTATTAATCCCAACAAAGGAGATTAGTTGATCATTGTCATGACAACTATTGCAAAATAAGAAAGGAAGATGAAGATATAGTAGAGCTTGATGTCTCAAAGCTTCTTAATGTCTTCTTCAATCCAAATCAATTTGCTATTTGAAGTTTTTCTCCTTCTATGCCTATTCTCTCTCTTAGATAACTAATATTTTGAGCTCTGGAAATTGAAAATTCTGATAAAAAACTATATATCTTGAAAATGAGCTTAAAAATCTATTTATATGCTGAGAAAATGCTCGCTCGCTACAAGCGACCAGCCTGTCGCTTGTAGCGAGGAAGTCAACTGGCCAATGGATGCTCTCCACGTCATCACCAAGCATTAAACCACCCTCTGGTCGCTGTAGCGATAAGGTCTGTCGCTACAAGCGATGGATCATTGAAATTCCCTGCCTAGGCTCGCTTCAAGCGTCCAGTTCATCGCTTCAAGCGATGAACCCTTGTAAATCCCTGCCTAAGCTCGCTTCTAGCGATGGAAGCTGCGCTTCAAGCGATGAAACACTGGAAATCCCTGCCTATCCTCGCTACTAGCGAAGGCTTCTGCGCTTGTAGCGATGGCATCAAGAAAAGCTTCATATCTTTGCATCAATCAGGTCCAAGCATGTATTTCCTGCATAATCACATGGGGTAAGGCTTAGGATCACAATTATTGCATTTTTAACACAAATATGCTCTAATCCTAAGGTAACTTGTAAAACAAGTAATCATAAGTGCCCTAAAATGTATCAAAATATAACAACTTTTAGGCACTTATCAGATGTCCAAGTTGCAAACTTGTACTTCAAGGAAATTGTTCGTCTTCATGGCATCCCAAAAACCATCACATCCGATCGAGATGTGAAATTCATAAACCACTTTTGGAGAACATTGTGGAAAAAAATGGGTACTAAACTCCAATTCAACAATGCTAGTCACCCTCAGACTGATGGGCAGACACATGCAATTAATAGACTTTTGGGGAACTTACTTAGAAGCTTTGAGGGAAAAATTTGAGGCAATGGGATCTTATTCTTGCACATATTGAATTTGCCTATAATAACTCCACCAATCAAGCTACCGGGAAGTGTCCATTTGAGGTGGTTTATGGCATGCGTCCTCTTAGCCCACTGGACTTGGCTCCATCACCTAGCACTCAGCAGTACAATGCAGATGCGGAACAAAGGGCCAATGAAATCAAGAAGTTGCATGAACAAGTTCGTGAAAGAATTGAAAAACAAAATTCAAGTTCGTGAAAGACTTGGCTCCATCGCAAGTTGCACACATTCAAGGAAGGAGACTTGGTATGGATCCACTTGGGTAAGGAACGATTTCCTAATAAACCAAATGCTAAGTTATCTCCAAGAGCTGATGGTCCTATCAGAGTTACACAGAAAATCAATGACAATGCCTACAAAATAGAGCTACCAGGTGACTATGGAGTCTCTGCTACCTTTAATGTTGCTGATCTTTCACCATACTTTGGCGATGAAGAAGACTTTCGACTCGAGGACGAGTCTTCTCCAACCCGGAGAAAATGATGAAGAATAATATGGAAGTCTCTAGATATAGAGAATACTAAAGAATAATAAGGAAGCTTCTAGACACTCTACTAAATAAAATTAAATTGCACTAGGGAAATCTTAACTTTTTTAGATCCTTCTAGTCATATGAACTAGAGTATCCATATCTCTAGACTTTTCTTTGTAATCAATGCTTCTAGATCACTATAACCTAAATCGCTGACTTGCTCAATAACTTACCAGCGTCTATGTGTTGATGTTGTGTTTTGTGTCTGAATATGGGTCAGTGCTTCGTAGGTCGAATTGGAATCTAAAAAGTTACCATAACCTGTCATTTGAAAGCATGTTCTAAAAATCCTTCAGAATTTCAGCTTATTATGGGCAAATCTGTCTAGTTTTTTTGTTTTGTCAATTGTTATTTTAAGTGTTAGACTTGATTGCTGATTGGTACTGTTAGGCGTATATATAGGAGCTGTTTAAGTGTTAGACTTGCATATCAGTATTTGACTTCACTTTGCCTCCAATGATCTCAGAATGAAAACATGGGTCTGACAAATTAAAAAAATGGTTATTGATAGCATAATGTTCATTGGAAACATTCACTTGACTGCATTTAAATTTTAAAAATTGGTTGGAAGGTGCATCGGGGCTACAGAGGTATGGGAAATTATTCTCATTTCATAATTTGCATGACTTTTAATAATGCAAAGAATATAAAGTATAGAAAAAAATACATGTAAAAATATTCTTTAGGTTAAAACCAACAAATAATAGATTAAAATACAGTATATCATATTAATAAAAATAAACAAGTTAAATTTTATTTATGCAGTTTGGATTGATTTTGAAAAATGAATCCGAAACCCGATTTGATTTGAGTGGTTTTCACAAAAGGGCATTGAAACACGTTCATTTTTTTTATCGGAGTGCGATTTTAATTTGGATGGTTTGAATATGAACACCCTAAATTGTGGAATTGATGGCTTGTGGTGAGCTCAGCTGATAATCTGTGTGAAGATAAAGACTATGAGAAGCAATGGCGTATCTTGTATGCGTGTAACAGGCTGAAAAACAATAAAAATATTACACTGCTGCTCATAAATTGATGGTTTGATGGTGATTGAGGGTAAAAGCAAAATGGTACAAGTTGTATAATGGAATGTTTTTAACAATTGGGATGGAAAGTTAATGGCTAAAACAAAAATATAGTATACTGAAGGCGTTTGTGATTGTAATCGTGTAAGTAATGATATGCTTATATTATAACTTTTGGCAGTTAGCACTATGTTCTATGCGATGAATAAGTTTTAGTTTTTTCAACCATAAAAATATGACAAATTTTTGTTTACCCATCAATAAAAGATAAGTAACACTACCCATACTGAGTTGGTCCAATCAAAACAATATATTTATATAACATTAAAAATAATAGAAAACAAATAAATAACTTTGATTGGTATCAACTCAGTATGGATTGTGTTTCCCATCTAGCAATGAAAACCAACATTAAAATATGTACTCAAATCAACCTCTTATAAAAACTAAACATATAAATATTGAAATCACAACCATTCACTCAAATTAAACGGTATGAGAAAAAAAATTAAAACAAAATTCTGTCTTTTACTAGTAATTTTGATCTTAAATGTGAGAACGAATGTAGGAAAAAGATGCTAAAAAGATGCCTAAATATTTGTTATAACTACAATTATTCACTCAAGCATTTCTCCTGAGTAAACTTTGCTTTGGACAGAATTTCAGAAGATAGTTCAATAGCCTGATTAAATCCATGCTCCCCTCCATAAGGTACATCTACAACACCAAGTATTTTTGCCTTAAGAAGGGGATTTAACACATCTGATTCACTCAGCGCAGTTTCGAAATGAGAAGAACCGGCAAGTATTAATCCAGAAACATTAGGCTGGCTGGTAGCAGGATTGATATAAAACTGGTTTGCATGCTCAGCAGTCTTCTTCACATAGTTATGATGCTTCTCCATGCGAACACGGGAAAACCGTAGGACTGGTACCCCTCCTCTTCCATGTTTCTTTGGAAGATCCACACTAAACTTGTGAAGCACTTCTCTTGTATTGCCACTCAAGGTCCCAAACAAAGCGCCATTGTGATCCATGACAATAAATCCAAACTTGTCTTCAGGTTCCTGGAGCTTATCAGTATGATGAGCATCAACCATCTTTGAATTTGAAAGAAATAACGACAACAAATAAGCTGTATATCCGCATGGATGCGATGTGAAAAAAATAAACTCGATGCATGGTGAAAAAACATATTATCAAACGTAAAACTGAAACTACAATCCTCAGACAACAAACCATCCTGCTGATCACACATGATTTTATCCTACGTAGCAAGGACAAAGACATACACACCAGACACGACACATGCATTGATACATTAACACTGATAAAAATTTGAGAAAATAAATTAACAAAATGTAATAACATGTGACGGTGTGAGACACCAGAGGACATACCTTTGATCTAACATTTTTATGACCGGAAAAATCCCCAAAACCAAAAATTCTCACTCAATCCACAAATTCTCACATAAACTAGTAAAGAAACAAAGATCAGAACCACCGCAAAATCCCCTAATATTTAAATTAATTAATCAGTAATTAGAAACACAAAAATCAATAATTAATCGTATGCGTTTGAGCACTGACACATGCATATTACAATTCTTTATAGAAACTCATAAACGTGAAGAAAAAAAATATATTGATTTATGAGAGAATTGTTGATTAAATTGGGGACACGACTTCCATCAGATTAGCGGCGTGTGAAGTCTAAAACATCACAAAAAAGAGCATTCACATATAATAATAATAATAATAATAATAATAAGGCAAAATTACACAATTCGTCTGTCGCGTCGAATTTCGGATATCAAGCTATTGGGAAGCGTTGAATCACTAATTTTAAATCACGAGTGAACTTTTAATTTTTCGGGGAGAAAAGGAAAAAAGTTCTAAATTACCTTGAAAAAAGAGATTTTTAGGTTCGAAAGTCGGTTATGCGAGGGGAAGGTATTAGCACCCCTCACATCCGTTGTACTCAACGGGAACCTCTTAGTCGGCTTAGGCTTAGAATGTTTCAAAAGTTTACTTGCGTGTTTGAACATATATATGAGGAAAAAGGAAATATGATATAAAAGGGAAGAAAGAGATAAAAACAAACGAAAGGAAAAAAAAAGAAAGTTTTTATTAATGGGCTTGACAAGATGTCGATCTTGCTCCTACGTATCTCCCGGTAGTCGGAGAATTCAAAGCGTACGTAGTTCTTTGGTAGAAAAAGTTTGTATGTTGGTTCGTTTTAATTAAAAAAGTTTGACAACGCACAGAGGCGTAAAATGTTTAAATGATAAAGACGACGAACGCTAAGGCGATAAACTCGCGCAAGGCGTAAATGTTTTAAAGATAAAGACAGACGCACGGAGGCGTAAAAAGTTTAAAGACAGACGCACGGAGGCGTAAAAAGTTTGAAGATAAAAAAACAGACGCACGGAGGCGATGAACTCGCGCAAGGCGTAAATGGTTGAAAATAAACGCGCAAAGGCGCGAAAGGCTCGGATTGACCACGAGGGCCAAGAAAAGGTTAAAAATGGTCACGGGGGACCAAAGGAAGGTTGAGCGTGCTAGACGCGTCAAAGGTGGAATGACGATTGCCCGAGCGACGAGACATACGTCACGCATTCGTGCAACCGAGGTTTGGGGAGACATACGTCAAGCCATTCCCGTTTCATTCAAGTTTGGTTTGGTTGAAAATCAAAGAATCTCAAAGGGAACCAAAGCATTTGGTTGGGAAACTCAAAGAAAAGTTGTAAAAAGGAAATCACGAACAAATTTGTTGTTCGAGTTTATTAAAATCATGAACATTACTTGTTGCTTAAGCTATTGAAACTCAAGAACAAGTATTTGTTCAAGTTTGAAAGATGAATGAATCACAAAACATACATAAATTTGGAAAGTTCACAAGTTCGGCTCGATTTGAGTTTGGTTTAAAAGAGTGAGCAAGCTCGGCTCAAGTTCATGTTTTGATTGAAAATCATGAACAGCATGGTTGTTCAAGTTTGGCTTTGAAAATAGAGAACTTAGCTTATTGCTCAAACTTGATTTTGAAAAGTTTAAGAACTTAACTTGTTGTGCAAGTTACTCAAAATTTATCGCACGAACTTGTGAAATTTCCAAAGTTGTGCAATATTATGGATATGGTTTGAACAAAAAAATGATTTTAACCCTCTTTAGGTTCTGAATCAAGGGCTGGAACCCCAAAAATTTGGCATTTGGAAGCCTGATTCATGTTCTGAGTTTCACATACTTCGCAGAGCAACCAGAACTTGGCTCTGCGAAGTCAGGTTCTGATGTGGTCGCACTGCGAACATACTTTGCTCTGCGAAGTATGTGAAATTTTGAACTCAGAAGCTGTTTCTGAACAGAAGTTCAGAAACTGCTTCTAAGCAAGCTTCAGAACCTAAAGGGGGTTAAAAAGCTTTGCAAAATTGGAAAAAAAAGGAGTGTAAAAACTCAGTTTTAATGCTTGGCCCCTTTGAGATCCTTTTTGAGTTTCAAAAGGGGTTTTTGTGCACAAAATGAAATTGACCAAAACAAGAGATGCAATCAGCAACCAAAATGAAAGATAAAGATTATAGGAGACTTACAGAACTCCTAGCAATGCTTGTGCAAGAGGTTGGAAGTGGCTTGCTTGATTGGTTAGAGGTTATGAACAAACTCTAATTGGTTTTGTGTATGAACTGTTTTGGTGCTGCAATGTGATGGTTTGTTGGTGTGAATTTCGTGTGTATATGGCTATTAAAATGTATGTGTGAATTGGTCTTTTTTTGAATCTCTTTCTTCCTTGTGCCTTGCATTCCTTTTATAGGCCAAAAACCAAATCTATGCAATGATGAACAATCTCTAGATCCTAGCTGGTTTGTGGGCTAAATCCAGGCTAAATCACTTTGCATTTAATGTTAAAGGATAGAAGTTACTTGCCTTGTGCCAAGGGTCAAGACCTTGACTGATTTCAGCCACAAAACCCAGCTGATTCTAGAAGGCAATGATGGAAAAAACTGAAAAACAGGGCAGCTTGAAATTGTGTGATTCTTGGGATCAATCCTTGCAATCTTGGAAGGCCAAGCAATGAAAACGTGTACTGCCATGTACAGGGAGATTGGGGGAAGCAAAATGAGCATGTGGGCTGGTGTGTGGGAGGAGAAATCCAGCTGAAAACAGGGCACACCAAACAGCTTTTTTGCAACCAAAAACACTTGTGTTTGACTGGTTTTGGTGAAGAAAGAAGGAAGGAAAGGGATCAAGTAGCTGGCTGGCAAGCTCAGGTTGGATGATAGGTCAATTGGGAGGGACAAGAGCTGACCAAGGGCAGCCAATTTGATTGAGCACATGTTAGGTTGGATGAAAATCCTTCTTTCCTTTTACTTTAATGTCACACATTAACTCTTACTTTGCTGCATCATTTCAGCCACAAATGGCAATAACAATAATAATAATACTAATAATAATAACTGCAAATGAAAACAAAACAGATAAATCAAAGAAATAAAAATTCTGCAGAAAAATCGCAGAGGTCGCAGTGCGAAGGTAACTTCGCACTGCGAACTCCCCTTTTTTTGATTTTTTGTATTTTCAAAAAATAAAACAAAATAAAAATAAATAAAAATGAATAATGATAATGGCAAGGGTAATAATGATAAGGCAAGTGATGATAAAATAATAAAAAGTGATGATAATAATAAGGATAATAAAAAAAATGAAAAGCTAATGATATTAGTAAACAAATAATAATAAAGCATTAATAATAAAAAGATAATAATAAAATACAAGAGTAATGGTATTAATAATGATAATGTTAACAAAGGTAGTAATGCTTATGTAAATAAAATGTAAATAAAATCCAATAACAAAAATGAAGTGATAAAAAGTAATAAAAATGATGAAATAATAAAATGTAAAACAAAGAAAAATATGAGTCAAAAAATGGGGTATGACAGATGCCCCTATTTAAGTTTCTTCGCCCCGGAGATTGAAAGTGAAATTTTGAAATGGACGGGTCGAAGAGACTTAAATATAGAGTACACCATTTTTTGACTAAATATTTTTTCTTGAATTGTAAATGCTATGCATGTATGTATGCGGATGTTATGAATGCTTGTAATGTAAATATGAATGCAAAGACGACCAAGATGACCACACTGGGGATAAAGGAGATAAAGGGATGCACGGGTTCGTTGAAGAAACGGGATCCGACTTTATTGGGGGGAACATGGTTCCACTGGGGATAAATGTCAGCTGTTCGGGTTAATGTCGAACTGCCACTGACGACAAGAAATCAAATTGAATGTCAACTGTTCGGGTTGTTGCCGAACTTGCCATGGACGACAGGAAATAAAATGTAAATGTCAACTGTTCGGGTTGTTGCCGAACTTGCCATTGACGACATGAAATAAAATGTAAATGTCAACTGTTCTGGTTGTTGCCGAACTTGCCATTGACGACAGGAAATAAAATGGATGTCAACTGTTCGGGTTGTTGCCGAACTTGCCATTGACGACAGGAAATAAAATGTAAATGTCAACTGTTCGGGTTGTTGCCGAACTTGCCATTGACGACACTGGGGATGCGGCTGACAAGCCGTTCCTTACAGAACTGCCCCTTCGATTGGGGAGAAGGGATGCACAAGCCGTTCGTTAAAGAACTTGCCACTTGGCACAACACTGGGGGATATGCACAAGCTGTTTGTTTGAACTGCCACTTGGCATAAAGACATGATAAAAGGATGCGCAAGCTGTTCGTTTGAACTGCCACTTGGCGTAAAAGGTGACATCTCTGGACCAGACAGACTGGGGATGACACTTGGGGAAAAAGGAGTTCATGAATTTTCATGATTGATTGGTGAGACTCATGAAGGTTAGAGCAACCATGTATGAATGATAGTATGTTGCATGCATAAATGTATGTATGTATGAATGCATGAATGTACAAATGTACGACCTTCACTGGGAATGTGGTGTGAAAGACTGACTCGTACTGGGGGTACACAAACTGTTCGTTTAAAGAACTGCCCCTTGGTATAAGAATATGATGAAGGATTGCACAAGCTGTTCGTTAAAGAACTACCACTTGGCATAAAAAAAAAGGGGGTGACATCACTAGACCAGACAGACTGGGGATGACACTCGACTGATTGCTGGGGGGAAAACAAATTATGGGGAATGCATGATATGAATTTGAGATGCATGTTAATGAATGAGTTTGATATGATGCATGAAGTATGCTGACATGTGGGATAACAGACGTCATGTTGGACGCTGGGGGTTATGATTTGGGCTTGGATGAGATACCGAGCGAAGTCGGGCTTTGGTAAGATGCCGAGCGAGGTCGGGCTTTGGTTGGATGCCGAGCGAGGTCGGGCTTTGGTTGTGGTTGTGCCAATGATGATTGGGCTTTTGGGGTTGAGACTCCACTGGGGGGATGCCAATAAAATTGGGCTTTGTTTGTGACTTCGCTGGGGATATAAGGATCATTTTGGAAGCATGATCGATATCCAGCCTTAGATGCCAATGGTGGTTGGGCTTTTGTGAGTAGGTGCCAATGACAATTGGGCTTTCGATTGTTTGGACAAAGATTGACTTCCTGGGGAGTTTGTTAATCCACTGGGGAGAAGAACTGATGATTCCGCCGGGGATGCTTATGCTTTGGTTGGCAAGTCTTTGCCTGAATTGTCCTTTCGGGCTCCCGATTCATTGGGGATATTCCCTATTGATTCACTGAGGATTCTGTTGGGGAATCCCTTTTTGCAATTGACCATGCTTGGCCTGCGAAGCTTCATCCGTTTTAAGGGCAGACATCGATGTACATTTCGAATATTCATGAATTCGAAAGGAATGTGCTTGTTATAAAATATAGAAGACTCAAAAAATAAATTTTGAGAAAAAAGCCTTTTTTTTGTTTTAAATGTACTATCATCAAGAATAAAAATGCATAAAAGAAATAAAAAAGGTAATTGATAAAAGGTAAAGAATGTTGGGAAGAAAAGTTTATTAATGGGGTGGTAGCCTGCCAAAGGCGTGGTTCCACGAATCTTTACAAAGTTTGAAGAAAAAAAAAAGGTAAATATAAAAGGGAGGGTACATTGAACACGATGGCCACTAGTATCCCTAACAACTTTGAATCCCTTGTTTGGATGCTTCCGATTCGGAGTCTTTAGACAATTGATGTGTCCCAAACGAATCACGACCAATCCGATGTAGTTACTTTGTCTTTTGATCCTTAATTTTTGCATAGGTCGTCCTTTCAGATGTTTGACCTATCAGGATGGTTGTTTCTGTTTATGTCTCTAATTTTTGCCTGGACCGCCCTTTCAGGTTTTCAGTCCACCGAGATTTTTTTTTTGTTTCTAGACAAAGTATTTCTTGACTACATCGGAGTTCACAGGACGCGGAAAATCCTCGCCGTCCATTGTTGTGAGAATCAAGGCTCCTCCGGAGAAAACTCTTTTGACGACATAAGGACCTTCGTAGTTAGGCGTCCATTTGCCCCTAGAATCGGGTTGAAAAGATAGGATCCTTTTGAGCACGAGGTCTCCTTCTTGGATTTCACGAGGACGAACTTTCTTGTCAAACGCGTGTTTCATCCTCTGTTGATACAGTTGTCCATGACACAAAGCAGTCATGCGTTTTTCCTCGATTAAGTTCAACTAATCGTATCTGTTTTGACACCATTCAGCTTCTGACAACTTAGCTTCCATCAAGATTCTTAATGACGGGATTTCGACTTCTACGGGGAGCACGGCTTCCATGCCGTATACTAAAGAGAAAGGGGTTGCCCCTGTTGATGTACGTACTGAAGTACGATACCCGTGCAAGGCATATGGTAGCATCTCATGCCAATCTTTGTATGTGACTACCATCTTTTGCACTATTTTCTTGATGTTTTTGTTCGCAGCTTCAACCGCACCATTCATCTGGGGTCTATAAGGAGAAGAGTTATGATGCTCGATCTTGAACTCTTTGCATAGCTCTTTCATCATTTTGTTATTCAGATTGGTCCCATTGTCCGTGATGACCTTGTTGGGAATACCATATCGGCAGATGATATGATTCTTAATAAATCGGACCACCACTTGTTTGGTGACGTTGGCATACGATGCAGCTTCAACCCATTTGGTGAAGTAGTCAATTGCCACTAAGATGAAGCGATGCCCATTTGAAGCTTTGGGTTCAATCCTACCAATCATGTCAATGCCCCACATGGAGAAAGGCCATGGTGAAGAGAGGACATTCAGAGCCGTTGGCGGCATGTGGATCTTGTCCGCATAAATTTGACATTTGTGGCATTTCCTGGCGTGCTTGTAGCAATAGCTTTCCAAGGTCATCCAGTAATATCCGGCTCTTAAGATCTTCCTAGCCATTGTATGTCCGCTGGAATGAGTTTCAAAGGAACCTTCATGTATCTCATGCATTATGAGATCCGCTTCTTGCTCGTCAACGCATCTGAGCAGTACCATATCAAAATTCCTCTTGTATAAAACTTCTCCATTTAGAAAGAAGTTGCCAGCTAATCTTCGTAGAGTTTTCTTATCCTTGTTGGATGCCCCATGCGGGTACTCTTGCTTTTGGAGGAAACGTTTGATGTCATGGAACCATGGCTGGTCATCTATGACTGCTTCGGCTGCAAACACATGTGCAGGCCTTTCTAAGTGTTGAACCTTGATAGTTGGAATTTCATTCCGGCGGCTGACCTCATACATAGAAGACAAGGTTGCCAAAGCATCTGCCATTAGATTCTCATCTCGAGGAATGTGATGCAGCTTGACTTTGTTGAAAAAGGTTAGCAAACGTCTTGCGTAATCTTTGTAAGGGATCAAGCCGGTGTGGCGAGTTTCCCAATCTCCATTGATTTGATTAATCACAAGAGCTGAGTCTCCATAAATATCGAGGTTCTTGATCCTTAGATCAATGGCTTCTTCAATTCCTAAAATACAAGCTTCATACTCTGCCATATTATTTGTACAGTCGAATGATAGTCTTGCAGCAAAAGGGAGATGTTTGCCCTCAGGGGTGACGATGACTGCCCCAATTCCGTTGCCATAGACATTGACCGCTCCATCAAAGATTAACTTCCATCTAGATTCGGGATCTGGACCTTCGCCGAGTAGTGGTTCGTCATAATCCTTCATCTTTAGATACATGATTTCTTCGTCGGGGAAGTCAAACTTGATTGGTTGATAATCCTCAATTGGTTGATGAGCCAAATGGTCAGCGAGAATACTGGCTTTGATAGCTTTCTGAGTGTGGTACTCGATGTCATATTCTGCTAACAACATCTGCCAACGGGCGATCCTTCCGGTTAAGGCGGGCTTTTCAAAGATATACTTGATCGGATCCATTTTGGATATCAACCAAGTAGTATGATTGAGCATATAGTGACGAAGACGCCTAGCAGCCCAGGCTAATGCACAGCAAGCCTTTTCGAGTAGAGAGTATCGGGACTCGCAGTCCGTAAACTTCTTGCTTAGGTAGTAGACAGTGTGCTCTTTTCTACCGGTCTCGTCTTGTTGCCCGAGTACACAACCCATGGAGTCCTCCAATACGGTTAAGTACATGATTAAAGGTCTTCCTTCAACGGGAGGAATAAGTATTGGAGGTTCTAGCAGGTACTCCTTGATGCTGTCAAAGGCTTTCTGGCAATCTTCCGTTCATACCACTTCTTGATTTTTGCGGAGCAACTTGAAGATGGGTCCACAAGTGGTCGTCATGTGGGATATGAATCTAGAGATGTAATTTAAACGTCCTAGAAATCCCCTTACTTGCTTCTCAGTTTGAGGAGCAGGCATTTCTCTGATAGCTTTGACCTTATCGGGATCTACCTCGATACCCTTTTGACTGACAATGAAACCTAGGAGTTTTCCTGATCTCACGCCGAATGTACATTTGTTGGGGTTCAAGCGAAGCCGATATTTTCTCAGGCGTTGAAACATCTTTAACAAATACTCGACATGCTCTTCTTCAGTTCCTGATTTGACAATCATGTCGTCAACATATACTTCAATTTCTTTGTGTATCATGTCGTGGAAGAGAGTAGTCATGCCCCTTTGGTAGGTAGCACCCGCATTTGTTAAGCCAAAAGGCATCACTTGATAGCAGAAGGTGCCCCAAGGCGTAATGAAAGACGTTTTTTCTCTATCTTCAACAGCCATTTTAATCTGATTATATCCCGAAAAACCATCCATGAAGGAGAACACCTTGGATTTGGCAGTATTGTCGACCAATATGTCAATGTGAGGTAAAGAGAAGTCGTCTTTTGGACTAGCTTTGTTTAAATCTCGGTAGTCGACGCACATCCGGACTTTACCATCCTTCTTGGGAACTGGCACTATGTTGGCCAACCATTGAGGATATTCCGAGGTAACGAGGAATCCAACATTAATTTGCTTTTGCACTTCCTCTTTGATCTTAAGAGCCATGTCGGGGCGAGTTCTTCTCAACTTCTACTTGACTGGCGAACATTCAGGTTTTAGAGGTAAGTGGTGCTCCACAATCTCAGGATCCAATCCTAGCATATTTTGGTATGACCATGCAAAGATATCCACATACTCTTCAAGAAGCTTGATTATTTTCTCTTTGACGGGCGTATCCAATAACGCTCCAATCTTAATTTCCTTCTTTTCTTTTTCGGAACCCAAGTTGACAACCTCTACTGCTTCCTCGTGAGGCTGAACGGTCTTCCTCTCTTGCTCTAATAGGCGCTTGATCTCATCCGAGATTTCTTCATCCTCTTCCTCTTCCGCTTCGTAAACAGGGAATTCAAAGTTGGGAGGGAGCCTAGGGTTAAGGTGTTCGACGGGTTTATTGGTGTTTAGTCTGCATATGATGGATGATTGATTTTAGCAAAAGATGAAGAAAATGCAGACTCTTTGAAATTGAAAAATAGAAAATGTTTTTTTGGTTTTTTTTTGTATTACCATTTTTTGAAAATAACAAAAAGAAAAAGACAACGTATAAATACGTAGAGATTGTGATAGAAACAAACGATTTTTATTACTTGATGATAGTATATTAAACAAGCCCTACATGAGTCTCCCTTCGCTTCGGGCGAGACGAAGGGTTTTTTTTTTTGAAAAAGATAAATGAACAAACACATTACTTTGAAGACTGAATAACAGAAGGAACATCGACAGCAACCCAATTGCGGCAAGCTCCTCCAGGCGTTACAAGGACATGTGCTGTTTCTTCCGGCCCATCTTCAGTGATGGCGTTGGCTTCCTTCGTGGAGTGAATGAAATTGGCACTACGAAAGATGTTCTCGAGCGGTTCAATGCTAGTGCTTGGTTCGGTAACTCTTGTGGTTGGAGTGAAACCTAACCCTTCTCTATGCTTACGCTCCGACAGACTTATTGTCTTTCCCCAATCCGGGAGTAAGTCATCTTGCACTGCTCTTTGTGCGCTCTTGAAAGAAGACATGGATGCCCCACTCTTTGTGGCACTCTCATCATCTAAGGAAAGACCTTGGAATGATGTCCCATCAACAATATCGGCACCAATGAAAGAGAAAGCTGACAGATGGCTGATTAACAGAGCTTCCTCTCCTCCCACAGTTACCAACTTTCCATTCTTCACAAATTTCAGCTTTTGATGCAGTGTGGATGTCACTGCTCCGGCCTCGTGGATCCATGGTCGGCCTAACAAACAACTGTATGCTGCTTGTATATCCATTATTTGGAAGGTTATTTGGAAGACGGATGGCCCGATTGTAATAGGTAAATCCACCTCCCCGATCACTGATTTCTTCGAGCCATCAAAGGCTTTAACAACTACCCCACTTTGCCTCATGGGGGTCCCCTGGTAGGAAAGCTGGTCAAGGGTTGTCTTGGCCATTACGTTCAATGAAGAGCCGGTGTCTACAAGTACGTTTGATAAAGCATCCGACTTGCAGTTTACCGATATATGTAATGCCAAATTATGGTGCCTTCCTTGCTCCGGGAGTTCCTCATCACTGAAGCTCAAGCTATTGCAAACAGTGATATTTCCGACAATGCCTCCGAATTGACCGAGGGTTATGTCGTGCTCCACGAAGGCTTGGTCCAAAACTCTCATCAATGATTCTCTATGTGCGTCGGAGTTTAACAATAAGGACAACATAGAGATTTTGGAGGGCTTTTGCAACAACTGGTCCACGACCTTGTATTCGCTCTTCTTGATTAGCTTCAACACCTCATCGAGATCCGAATCGGCATTTGCCCCACTGGGCTGACCTACATCCTTGCTCATGCAGGGGTCCTGGGTTGGCTTCGATTTAAATATCGGGGTGCTGATCTTTTCTTGGACTGTTGTGGGAAGAACATGTCTGCTCCTTAGCACTTTGCTACTGTCTGTGATATTACCGACAGGGGCTAAGGGGGGAATTGGCACCTCTTGACCGTTGTTTAACATGGTTGCAAGGTACTTGTAAGGAACTGCTTTGTTGGAGGTGTATGGGGCAGGCCCTGGTAAACATATTACGAGTGGAGTAGCGGCAGACTCTTGGCTGCTGAAGGCTAACTCCAAATGTTCCGGGATATCAAACTTCGGAATTATGACACATACACTTTCGTCCTTTTTTGTGACGACAAGCTCCTTTTTGTCCATTAGTCCTTGTATGTCTTTTTGGATTTGCATACATCCTTGAGGACTTACCGAACACTCTTCGCAACTGGCATGATCGTGCTCGAACATGGCTGCCTTACACATCTTGATGTGTAGTGGAACTAAAGGCGTCCTGATATTTTGGGCTTTCAAAATAGGACTGGTTCCTTGGTGTTCTTGAACCATGTTGATTGAGGAGCCATGGTTCGGCAGCGGGTTAGTTTGGACATTGGGGTTTGAGTCCTTGAAGGTTAATACTTTGGTACGGACTAGCCTTTGGACCTCATTTTTTAGAGCAAGCCAACGTTCAATGTCATGGCCTGGTGCCCCTTGATGGTATGCACAAGTAAGGTCAGGGCGATACCATGGAGGTAATACACTCGGTACGGGAGGTGGTGCTCTTGTTTGTACGAGATTTCTCGCAAGTAAAGCCGGGAGCAAGTCCGCGTACTTCATGGGTATCGGGTCGAATGCCATTCTTGGGCGATTCTGATGGTTGAAGGATTGTTGAGGTGCTTGAGGTCGGTATTGTTGCTGACCTTGTGGGCGCGGCTGCTGATAATGTTGTTGTGGATTTTGTGGGTGTTGTTGTTGATAGGATTGTTGATAATGAGGGGGAGGCCTTTGTGGGACCTGAATTTTGTAGTTTGGAGGTGTAGAAATGGAAGGTGAGATGGCAGAGACATGCGGATATGCCGAGTACCCTTGATGAGGTCCTCCGTGGCCAATCATGCCAATATCCTGCTCTTTTTTCCTTGGGTTGCTACCCCCGAATCTCTTTGTGCTGCTAGATGAAGCACTTTCCTTCACTAAGCGTCCTTCTCGGACCGCATCCTCCAAACGCACGCCCATGCTTACCATTTCTGTGAAGTCACTTGGCGCACTAGCAACCATTCGCTCATAGTAAAAGGAACCAAGAGTATTCAAAAAGATCTTGGTCATTTCCTTTTCTTCTAGAGGCGGGCTAATCTGAGCCGCTATCTCTCTCCACCTTTGTGCGTACTCCTTAAAGGTCTCTTTGTCCTTTTGGGCCATGGCCCGGAGTTGGTCCCGGTCCGGGGCCATGTCCAAATTGTATTTATACTGGCGGACAAATGCCTCTCCCAAGTCGTTGAAGGTTTGGATCTTGCTACTATCCAAACCCATGTACCACTTTAAAGCGGCACCGGTTAAACTATCCTGGAAGTAATGGATGAGTAGTTGATGGTTGTCGGTTTGAGTCGACATTTTCCTTGCGTACATTACCAAGTGACTTTGCGGGCAAGTGTTCCCCTTATACTTTTCAAAATCCGGGACCTTAAATTTAGGAGGGATTTTGACGTTGGGTACAAGGCAGAGGTCATGGGCGCCTTTCCCAAATAAATCTTTCCCTCGGAGGGCTTTAATTTCCTTTTGCATCTCATCAAATTTTTCTAGGAAATCAGCCATCCTATCTTGGGCACCTAAACTTTCGGCATGAAAGATAGGCCTGTGATCAAACGGAGTGGTATGAACCACTGGTGTAGAGAAGGCCGCAGTAGCCTGGGTGAAGGTAACCTCGGGTTGGGAGACCGGGGTTTCTTGAAGAGTAGTGGGAATAGGGATGAATTCCTCACCAAAGTCAAATGGCATGCCCCATGTACAACCGGGGGGTCTAGTGTAGTGCTGAGTACCGGCATGTATTGTCGGGGTTGAAGTAGAAGCTGACGCTTGAGCTTGAGAGCTAGAGGGAGGAGGAGGTGTTGGAATTTGTGCGGCTGCTAGTAACTTCACTAACTCCGCTAATTTTTCCATCTCCGTTCGCATAGATGTCAATTCTTCACGAAGCTCCTGATTCTCTTGTTCTAAATTCTCCATCTTTCTCTTTATGGTTGCTCGAGTATTGTATGTATAGGTTGCCTCGGGACGATGAGCCATTTTTCCTTACGGGAAGACACGTAGTGTTGCGGAGAAAATGTGAACACTGAAGACTCAATTTGGATTATAAGAAATCCTAAGGATAAGAAAAGGGAAATGAGTTTTGGATTTGAAGATGACCGTATGATAATGAATGATGTATGTAAATGCATGAAAAAATTTTGTTTTGCTTTATAAGGAAATTAAAAAGTGTGCAATTAATATTGGCAATTAGAAGTATTAAAGGCCGGAGAATTAACATTGTCCAAAATATATTTATTTGATTGAATAACATTGAGATTACAAAGTGTAACTAATGCTAATACAAATCAAATGGCCGCTCGCTTTTCGGCCTTGTCTATTTCCTCCCTATAGAAATCTACTGTGTCCTTGCAGAACCTCATAAACTTCTGGATTTCCGTAGGGATGACAAAGTAAGGCATGACCATCTCGGCCTTTGCTAGTTTCTTCGAAAGCTCGGCAATGACTAAGTTTGAGAATGCAACCAATTTAGTGAAGTCCTCACTTAATCGGGTGGCGTCTCGCCATACAAACTCAATCACTTCCTTGTGTTGGGCTAGCTGGATATTTGCACTTCTAATCTCATCAAGGAGTCGTGCAATGTGGTTTCCATGCTCTCTTGCAATCTTATCGAAGTATTCTTCGAATTTCTTGACGTCCGCTTCGAGACGATTGCAATGTAGCTTCCCTTGATGAGAAAGACCTTCATATCTTTGCCGTTGGACACGTTCGGCTTGGAGCTGCTCCTTGTGGTCCTTCATGACTCCTTGGAGTTGTTGATTTTCTCTTGAAACTTCAACCTCCATTTCTTTTGAGCTTCTATAGCTAGCTCGCCGAACTTCTTGAGTTCTTGGTTGGAATGCAAGATTCTTTCCAATTCCTCGTCCTTGGCTACAAGGTTGGCATCCGCACTAACCAAACCGCCTCCAATCCAATCTCTCTTCCCCTCGGAGATCTTTAGCCGCTTTTGGCACACTAGGAGAGAATTTGTTACTTCATCTCGATCTCTCTTCGTCCTAGTGATTTCTCCCAAAGCTTGGAGGTGTTTTAATTCTAGCTCTCCATTTTTATTTTGGAGTTCTCGAATTTTTGCTTTGAGTTCCTCCGCTTCTTTGTTCGGAACGGTTGTGCTCGGCTTAGGTGTAGGAGGTTTTGGAGGGCATATGACCTCAAAGGGTAGCTTGATTGTTTTAACCCTTTTCTTCACCCACTGAGTATATAGAGGCTTGGCCACACAATTCTTCTTGCCGACCCTTCCCTTGCGCACTTGGCTCCAAGCCCTTCGGATTCTTTCTAGCAAGGCCGGGTCTTGATCTCCCTCTCTTAAGAAGAAAGGTTCTAGCAAGAGATCACCGGGTTTGTCTTCCATGGGATAGCCTAGCTGGCGGAGAGAGAGGACCGGATTGTAGTTAATGCATCCCTTAGTACCAATGAGGGTTACATTAGGGAAATCCCCACAACTTAGGATGACTTCCGGGTCCTCTAAATCCGGAGAAAACCAATGAATGTCTTTCTCGGTGAGAGCTAGCATTCTTTGCGACCATTGAAGCTTGGCCCGGTTTTCCATGAAATCTCGGCTCCTTGGCATGTGGGATGTCAACCAAATTTGTATCAAAGAAGTACAACATGAAATTGTGCGTCCTCTCCCTTGTCCATGCCTTGAATAAAGGGAATGGTAAAAATCCGCCAAAAGTGTTGGAACCGGATTTTTAGTCATGAATACCCTTATGGCTAGAAGGTCTACAAAGTCGTCCATATTGGGGAATAGAACTACTCCATACACCAAAAGAGCTAAGATAGCGTTGAATGCTTTCCTCTCTTTGTTAGCCAACAAAAACCGAGCTTGGGTCTCCAAAAACCTTCTCGTAAAACCCTTAATGTTCCCTCTAGTTTCCCACTGAGGTGCTATGTCTTGAACATTAAGGTGTAAGGATTCGGCGATGCTCTCTAACGTAGGGCATTCTCCCGAACCGAGATAAAGCTCATGGTCCTTCATATTACATCCCAAAATCTTCTCATACTCCTCCAATGTTGGGGCTAGTTGGAAATCTTGAAAAGTAAAACACCGGAGAGGCGGGTCGAAGAACTGAGCCAAAGTGGTTATAGCCGCTGAATCTATCTTCACGGGTAGGAGGTCGAGTATTAGCCCATAACTTGCTTCAAAGTTGTTCTTGTCGACCGAGGAGAGCCGCCTACTCAATGCTAACAAACTTTCCACTTTAGGGGTCTTGATCTTGAAAGCGAGCGTATTTCTATTTTTGGAGGCCATATTCTTTTTGCTAATATTGGTTGCTCTTTTTAAATTCCTATAAAGCAAAGTGGTATGCGAAAATTATTTTCCATGAATGTACATGTATGATATGCATGGGTATGAGATGTATGCTCAAAATTTCCCCCATCCTCACGTGTAGGCTCTAAAGGTGAGATTTCCTAAGAAGAGGTCCCTATAGTCATAGATCTCACATGGAATTAAGGTTGTCGACGGACATACGTCACGTGACCTCAATTCATTCCACGTGAAAATCTCCTCTAAGCGGGGTTTGGCATCCTACCTCATGGACATACTTCAACGCGGGCTTCCGCTCACAACCACCATTCTAACTTAGTTTTCTCTCGAGCTCGGGTAGAGAGCCTCACACGTCCGGCATTAACCCGAACAATGTGGAGTAACATCGCTCAAGCAACCCCACAATTGATATATATGAAGCAATATGATATATGTAAATATAGAGCAAAAGAATAAAAACAAATAATGATAAGAAGATATGAACACGCAAGTAAAATGAAATAAATTAGCCTAAAAGCCGACTAAGATAGGTTTGACTTGTCATGCACAAACAAAGTGTTTTATGCATGGTCCCCAGTGAAGTCGCCATTTTTGTCGCGTCGAATTTCGGATATCAAGCTATTGGGAAGCGTTGAATCACTAATTTTAAATCAAGACTGAACTTTTAATTTTTCGGGGAGAAAAGGAAAAAAGTTCTAAATTACCTTGAAAAAAGAGATTTTTAGGTTCGAAAGTCGGTTATGCGAGGGGAAGGTATTAGCACCCCTCACATCCGTTGTACTCAACGGGAACCTCTTAGTCAGCTTAGGCTTAGAATGTTTCAAAAGTTTACTTGCGTGTTTGAACATATATATGAGGAAAAAGGAAATATGATATAAAGGGAAGAAAGAGATAAAAACAAACGAAAGGAAAAAAAGAAAGTTTTTTATTAATGGGCTTGACAAGATGTCGATCTTGCTCCTACGTATCTCCCGGTAGTCGGAGAATTCAAAGCGTACGTAGTTCTTTGGTAGAAAAAGTTTGTATGTTGGTTCGTTTTAATTAAAAAAGTTTGACAACGCACAGAGGCGTAAAATGTTTAAATGATAAAGACGACGAACGCTAAGGCGATAAACTCGCGCAAGGCGTAAATGTTTTAAAGATAAAGACAGACGCACGGAGGCGTAAAAAGTTTAAAGACAGACGCACGGAGGCGTAAAAAGTTTGAAGATAAAAAAACAGACGCACGGAGGCGATGAACTCGCGCAAGGCGTAAATGGTTGAAAATAAACGCGCAAAGGCGCGAAAGGCTCGGATTGACCACGAGGGCCAAGAAAAGGTTAAAAATGGCCACGGGGGACCAAAGGAAGGTTGAGCGTGCTAGACGCGTCAAAGGTGGAATGACGATTGCCCGAGCGACGAGACATACGTCACGCATTCGTGCAACCGAGGTTTGGGGAGACATACGTCAAGCCATTCCCGTTTCATTCAAGTTTGGTTTGGTTGAAAATCAAAGAATCTCAAAGGGAACCAAAGCATTTGGTTGGGAAACTCAAAGAAAAGTTGTAAAAAGGAAATCACGAACAAATTTGTTGTTCGAGTTTATTAAAATCATGAACATTACTTGTTGCTTAAGCTATTGAAACTCAAGAACAAGCGTTTGTTCAAGTTTGAAAGATGAATGAATCACAAAACATACATAAATTTGGAAAGTTCACAAGTTCGGCTCGATTTGAGTTTGGTTTAAAAGAGTGAGCAAGCTCGGCTCAAGTTCATGTTTTGATTGAAAATCATGAACAGCATGGTTGTTCAAGTTTGGCTTTGAAAATAGAGAACTTAGCTTATTGCTCAAGCTTGATTTTGAAAAGTTTAAGAACTTAACTTGTTGTGCAAGTTACTCAAAATTTATCGCACGAACTTGTGAAATTTCCAAAGTTGTGCAATATTATGGATATGGTTTGAACAAAAAAATGATTTTAACCCTCTTTAGGTTCTGAATCAAGGGCTGGAACCCCAAAAATTTGGCATTTGGAAGCCTGATTCATGTTCTGAGTTTCACATACTTCGCAGAGCAACCAGAACTTGGCTCTGCGAAGTCAGGTTCTGATGTGGTCGCACTGCGAACATATTTGCTCTGCGAAGTATGTGAAATTTTGAACTCAGAAGCTGTTTCTGAACAGAAGTTCAGAAACTGCTTCTAAGCAAGCTTCAGAACCTAAAGGGGGTTAAAAAGCTTTGCAAAATTGGAAAAAAAAGGAGTGTAAAAACTCAGTTTTAATGCTTGGCCCCTTTGAGATCCTTTTTGAGTTTCAAAAGGGGTTTTTGTGCACAAAATGAAATTGACCAAAACAAGAGATGCAATCAGCAAGCAAAATGAAAGATAAAGATTATAGGAGACTTACAGAACTCCTAGCAATGCTTGTGCAAGAGGTTGGAAGTGGCTTGCTTGATTGGTTAGAGGTTATGAACAAACTCTAATTGGTTTTGTGTATGAACTGTTTTGGTGTTGCAATGTGATGGTTTGTTGGTGTGAATTTCGTGTGTATATGGCTATTAAAATGTATGTGTGAATTGGTCTATTTTTGAATCTCTTTCTTCCTTGTGCCTTGCATTCCTTTTATAGGCCAAAAACCAAATCTATGCAATGATGAACAATCTCTAGATCCTAGCTGGTTTGTGGGCTAAATCCAGGCTAAATCACTTTGCATTTAATGCTAAAGGATAGAAGTTACTTTCCTTGTGCCAAGGGTCAAGACCTTGACTGATTTCAGCCACAAAACCCAGCTGATTCTAGAAGGCAATGATGGAAAAAACTGAAAAACAGGGCAGCTTGAAATTTTGTGATTCTTGGGATCAATCCTTGCAATCTTGGAAGGCCAAGCAATGAAAACGTGTACTGCCATGTACAGGGAGATTGGGGGAAGCAAAATGAGCATGTGGGCTGGTGTGTGGGAGGAGAAATCCAGCTGAAAACAGGGCACACCAAACAGCTTTTTTGCAACCAAAACCACTTGTGTTTGACTGGTTTTGGTGAAGAAAGAAGGAAGGAAAGGGATCAAGTAGCTGGCTGGCAAGCTCAGGTTGGATGATAGGTCAATTGGGAGGGACAAGAGCTGACCAAGGGCAGCCAATTTGATTGAGCACATGTTAGGTTGGATGAAAATCCTTCTTTCCTTTTACTTTAATGTCACACATTAACTCTTGCTTTGCTGCATCATTTCAGCCACAAATGGCAATAACAATAATAATAATACTAATAATAATAACTGCAAATGAAAACAAAACAGATAAATCAAAGAAATAAAAATTCTGCAGAAAAATCGCAGAGGTCGCAGTGCGAAGGTAACTTCGCACTGCGAACTCCCTTTTTTTGATTTTTTGTATTTTCAAAAAATAAAACAAAATAAAAATAAATAAAAATGAATAATGATAATGGCAAGGGTAATAATGATAAGGCAAGTGATGATAAAATAATAAAAAGTGATGATAATAATAAGGATAATAAAAAAAATGAAAAGCTAATGATATTAGTAAACAAATAATAATAAAGCATTAATAATAAAAAGATAATAATAAAATACAAGAGTAATGGTATTAATAATGATAATGTTAACAAAGGTAGTAATGCTTATGTAAAGAAAATGTAAATAAAATCCAATAACAAAAATGAAGTGATAAAAAGTAATAAAAATGATGAAATAATAAAATATAAAACAAAGAAAAATATGAGTCAAAAAATGGGGTATGACATCGTCTCTTAACTTAATTTCAAGGAACACTTTCGTCCTTTATTTTTTTTTTTTCGATTTAATCTTTTATGTTATAATTAAGTATCATTTTCGTCCTTTATCTTTTTCTTTTCCCGATTTAGTCAGCATGAAGCCTAGGAACTTTCCTGCGTGAACCCCAAAAGAACATTTGGCTGGGTTGAGACGCATGTTATATGCTCGGACCTGATCGAAGATCTCTTCCAGGTCTTTTGAATGGCTTTTATCTTGTTTTGTTTTCACCACCAGGTCATCGATGTAGACCTCCAAGTTCTTTCTGATTTGCTCTGCAAAGGCGGTGTCCATCAATCTTTGAAAGGTAGCGCCGACGTTCTTTAAGCCGAAAGGCATGACTTCGTAGTGGTAATTTTGGTGGTTGGTCATGAAAGCGGTTTTTGGGGCGTCGAGAGGATCCATCTTTATTTGATTGTAACCGGAGTATGCGTCCATGAAACTTAGGGTTTGGTATCCTGACGCGTTGTCAATAAGGTGGTCAATATTTGGGAGGGGATAAGGGTCTTTTGGACAGGCGGTGTTCAAATCGGTGTAGTCGACGCACATGCGCCATTTTCCGTTAGCTTTCTTCACGAGGACGACATTGGCTAGCCATGTGGGATACTTGATCTCACTTATGAAACGGGTGTCTCTTAATTTAGCGACTTCTTCATCTACTGCTTTCCTCCTCTCCTCGCCCAACTTCCTTTTGCGCTGAGCGACCGGTTTCACTCCCGGGCGTAGAGCGAGGTGGTGGCATACGATGGCAGGGTCGATGCCGGGCATATCTGATGGTTGCCAGGCGAACAAGTCTAAGTTCTTTCTCAGAAGATCCACCAGACTTTGCTCTTCGGCGGGATCTAAAGAAGTCCCCACCTTGGTTGTTTGATGTGGTTCCGGGCCTATTGTGACTTCTTTCAGGTCTTCCGTGGGTTCAAGGCGCTCGTTCTGGAATTCTTCTCTTGGGTCTAAGTCGATTGCGTTAACTTGCAATGCTTCGTTATGGTTACGAAGCTGTCGGATCTGTTGTTGTATTACTTCTACCGCCTTTGGGTCCATGAGCAACGGTGGCGATGATGGTTATCTGGGTCGGTTATGAAGGTTGGAGGCTGGTGACTGGAGATTAACGGTTAGGATCGCGAATCTCAGGGGGAGGATTGATGTTTTGAACAAGGAATGGGTTGAATGTTTGACGGAAGTTAGGGGTAGATTTAGGGTTGAATCGCGGCGGATTCGAAGGTTCTAAGGTTGCTCCTGAGAAAGCCAACTGTACTGGCTGTGAGTACAATGTATGGAAACTAGGGTTTCTGTGCTCTGTTTAGGTCATGCCTTGGGAATGATCCCAAGGTTACTATTTGTAGCCTCTCTTGGGCCTACCCGGTCACGGTTTTGGGCCCAAATCGTAAAGGATCAAAACCACGACTTGGGCGCCCTCTTAAGCTGCTGAGGGCGCCCTTTAGGAAGGTCACCTATGGTTATTTATGACTGTAAAGTGGGCCATGCGCCCTCCTAGAGGGCGTGCAGCCTTATTCCAAGGGTTCACACCCTTGTCTTTAGGATCTCAAGTCCTAGATGGTGAGATCTACGGTCCAGGAACATCGTTAAAAGTACCGTGGCGGCGCAGATTTGAGAGGTGGACACAAAGCATTAGAGAATGAAAAAGCGTACCCTAACTGAAATTTGGAGCACTTGTATTGTATTTGAGGAGGAGGAGAGTAATTTAGTGAAGCAATCAAAGGAAATTTGTTTAGGATCAAAGGAATATATAATACGGGAGAGAGAGAGAGAGATTTGATTCTATGAACGATAATTCTTGTACCAGGAGTTGATTTTATAAAAAGATCCTGTAACTTCTATTTTATATATATAATATAAAATCTAATAAAAAGATTTTCCTCAAAAAATAAAAATCTAATTAAAAGATCAACGTGTTGGAGTTGATTTTTGACCAACATTAACAATTTTTTTTTAAAGAACATTAACAAAAATATGTTTGTAAAACTAATACCTCATATGACAATGTGAATATTATTAAGTATAATACATTTAGTCGGTTCAAACCGTGAACCTTCGTATACGCATGTTTCGGCTGTATTTGTCTCGGTCTATAGATATTGCATTAGAATACCTTTAGGAAAAAATTGGACTTCAAGGTTTCTCTATTCTTCAAAACCATGATTTTAAATTGTGGTTGGGATCGCGGTCGTGCAATTGTGGTTGTTGTGACACACATTACAACTTTTGTGCCGTGAAATAATTTTAATTTTTCACAAACTATATAAAATGGCACCATTGTTACACTGCATTGTTTATCCACCATATTAGAGTCTCAGTTTACAATGGAAATATTCATCGATAATACACCGATTGTAAAAAGTAGGATTCTTCGTTAAGGATGTAATGGCATAAGAAAATTGCTCTTCCCCCAACTAAAATTATTCACTCCCATACAAACTGACGAAAATACCTTCAACATGATTTAAGTCACGCAGGTTATACACCAGTGTGACTTAAGTAACGTTCGATACATCAACGTGACTTAAGTCACGTTGGTGTATAACTTGTGTGATTTAAGTCACGCTTGTTTTAAGTAAGTTATTTTTTCACCAATTTTACACAAAAATAATATTTTTTGAAGACCCCAAACATATAATATGTTATGTTCATTTTTTAAAAGCATGTCATGTCTTAGAAACAACAATAACAACAATTCATTCATGATCCAAAATAATTCATAACTAAAAATACACAAGTACGGGTAATAAATTACAAAATTAATAGAATATATACACAAATTTATTTAATTATAATTCCATCTCCGTTCAAATAAACGAAGTGTTACATTACATTACATTCCTCATAAATATGTTGTATCTTCATGATGTTGGATTAAAATTAAATTCATGAAAGTTTGCTAAAAATGTTGGTATTGAAGTGTCTTATACTTAGTGTAAAAATTTGCAAGTCTCTTTGAAAACTCAAAAAAAAAATGAAGAGAACACAACACATCTATTCTACCGAATCAACTATATAAGTTATCACATCGAATCCCTTCATATAGGATGAGTCATGACAAAAAGGAATGCATTCCAATATATTCTTTTGAACTTAATCATACTGCCCTGCCAACTGACAAGTTTCAATTGACAGAGGAGCATGATCAAGCACAAAACAACATCTTAGAACTGCATTTCCTTTTGTCACACTCATCTTATACGAAGGAATTCGATGTGAGAACCTATATAATTGATTCGACAGAATACATGTTGTGTTCCCTTCATTCTTTTGAGTTTCCAAAGAAACTTGCAAACCTTTATGCTAAGTATAAGACACTTCAATGCCAACATCTTCAGCAAACTAACAAAAATTAAACTAAAATCCAACAAAATAAGGACACAACATAATAATACTACCTAAACATCTTCATCTGGCCGAATCAAACTCTAGAGAATATCTTCAGACGACCTCAGCAACGTAGCATCCATCTCGATGGGGATCATGTTGTGCTGAGCAAATATCGAGAACATGCTCCTCACGTCGTTGTCGTTTGTTAACTCTGGCCGAGTGAACGTCAAATTCCCCTCTAAGTCGAACGATGGACGTTCATACCAAACGTATTTCACCCTCCTCGTGTCTCCGTGGTTGAGTCGTTGGTTGATTTCATGAAGTTGATCATTCAACTCTTTTAACGTGACATCGTCGCGAACCTTGAAAAAAACGAGGGTTTCCACCGTTGAAGGATACCTGAGCGTATACTTGAGCGTTGGACCGATTTTCCATCGTTTCAGATCTACACCATAAGAAATTAACAACAATCAATGAAAAACTCATTCAAACATTTCATCAAACACTTGGAGTGCAAATTATACATAAACCCTAAAACTAAAAACTACAACATAAACATGCAAAGATCTAAACATTTAAGCAACATAATCATTTGCATGTAAACATTGTATCATTTCTTGCCAAAAAAATCAAAATTTAAAAATACCCTGAAACTTAAAAATTTATAATATAAGAGGAAAAATGTAAAACATAAACATAAAATGACATGGTACTTGATTAAGAAAACTTACTTGTTGTTGGAGTGGTGGGTGATTTGAAGTTGAAGAAATTTGAGGTTGGATGATTTGGGAGATTTTTTAGAGATTTGAGAAGTGAAAGGAAGTGAAATGGAGAAGTGAGGTTCTGTCTGGGTTATAAAAGCACGCAGCGTGACTTAAGTCACGCAGGTTATATCCCTTTGTGAGTTAAGTCGCGCAGGTTATACATCAGCTTGACAAATCAGGCAGAATGCCCAATTCTCCCTGTTTTCATTCATTCACCATTCAATTTTCATCCATTTTTCATCCACTCAGTCAATAATTCAATCATTCATTCATTCAAAGTTAAAATACGCAAATTCAATTAAATTTATAATATGCAAAAATAAATTCAAAAATTACCAAAATGTCATAATAAAAATGAGCAAAGGCGCGAGTGTAAATATAATACTTCAATGTCATAAAAAAATAACTAAAAATATACAAAACTACATCAGCCATAACACACTACTCCGGTGGACTATGGCTCCTAGTCCTGATTTGGGGAACCCCCTGCTCCTACAATATGAGATACTCCGACTGGATGCCCTGCATAATTGTGGCAACAGTTGGATTCCCAAACACATCAGGACAAGTGAAGGCACTGTCCACTCTGCATCTGATGTTCTCAATGATCTACAGTGGGTCGGGAACCTGTCAGGCATACTGATGCTCAACAATAACCTCCTTGTAAGGAGGGACAGGAGGCGCGTCCTCAGCAACGGCATCAAGGTCGGTCATGATGGGATGAGATACCTTGTAAAACCATCTCATGTACCTCTTCTGATACTTCCACTTTGAGCCTCTGGTGTTGGTTGACCCCGAAGCGCCATGTGGAAGGACATGGAGCAGAAAGTCCTGAAAGGCCACAACAACTGCCTCAGCTTGAATATCAGTAGGAGATCTGGGGATGGTCTGCACGTGTCCGTACTGTCTGAGAATCCGCTCTAGCAAGTGAAGGCACATAGTCTGATTGTCGGCCATGATCGAACCGGAGTACCAGCAAGGCATGATGTGTCGTCGGTCCTCGTACGACCTCCAGGTCACATCAGCATTGATCATCAGATCAATGAGCCACGATAGTGTGCAGCATCAGCATGGCCCCTAAACGGTCTCCATCTAGCTGCAAGCGGTGAAGCAACATGACACTCCTTAGTCAGCTTCCTCGTATACATATTCCTAAAGTGTGTCAATATCCATCCCTACAAACAAATATTTCAGCATCACAAGCCCATAAACATACACAATAATATCGTAACTCATTCACAATATGTTATAGAAAAAAGAAAAAAAATACTACCTCAAGTAGAGTCATGTAACCGCCAATGCCGCTCAAGGTCGGGTCCGTAACATGAGAAAGCTCGTGATAGAGCCAAGCAAGTGTCATCCCGCCCCAGGACCACTCGTCCAACGTGTCCAAATTCAGAAACAGCTTCATCCACAACAGCTGAACGCTTTTGTTGTTCCTGTTGGCAAAAATGGTGAGGCCAACCAAGTACAACAAAAACACTTTGGTGCACCGCGCCCTAACCCTCGTCTGCTCCTCAGCCTCCTCATCATCAGCAAGAGGATGCTCCAACTGATTGCACCCATGCAAGAGTGTGCAGCAATGCGTCCTCAGATTAGGTATATTGATATAACACCCCACTGCGCCTTTGTCTCTTCATCAGCCTCATCCGTCGTCAAACCCAGACCCTCCTGCAGCAGCACAATACATCTTTCATATCCCACTTCATCGACACTCAGGAGCCTCCCATGGATGGGGATATGTAAAAGACACGCCACATCATTGAGTGTGGCGGTTATCTCCCCAACGGGCAAATGGAAGTTGCTGGTCTCCTCATGCCATCTCTTTGACCAGGCGGTGATGAGGGCATGGTTGATGTTCTCGTACCTAGTGAGAAGGAGGGGGAAAAGACTGGATGCATACCGGTTCCAGAACCAGACCTGATCGTTTGTCGGGAGTGTCATCTTCTTAAATTTCTTCCCGTGCGAATAGCGGTCATTTTACACGTCATCTGCAACTGAAATACAAAAAATTAAACAAACAACAAACCGTTAAAAATATAAACATTTCAATAACTAAAAAAGACATAACTATTTAATAGTAAAAAAAATAATTAAAATAAACATTAAACATTTTACGCGTAATTAAAATTGACGCGTAATAAAATTGATGCGTAATTAAAATTTTAATTACGCGCGTAATTAACATATTTTAACATAAAAATTAAATCGTACGATTAAATTAAAATAAACATATCAATTGACGCGTAATTAAATAAAATTAAACAATTATACTTACTTCGACGTCGCTCCAAAGCCGACATGCCACGTGTTTACCGAAATTTGGTAGGAGCGACAAGTCATGTGGGCCCCCAGGAAAACTATTTGGCGCCTCCTCCTCCTCAGCCTGATGATGGGTCTCACCCTCCTGCTGGTGAGCCGCCTGCTCATACTGAGGCTGATACTCCTCAAGTTGCTGCTGATGTTAAGTGGGGTCCACTATTTGGGACGCACCCGTCTGGGACGACGATCCCACCCCTTGTTGTATCCTAACGTCATGTCTCCGTCGAGTAGTAGGAGGGCGCGCACCCGCCATTTTGGCCCGTGCACTACCTGGTCATGCTCTCTATCACCTCTAAGTTTGTCCGGTCTCTGAGACATATCTACACAACATTTTTAAAAGCAAAAATCAATGCAAAAATAACAATCCAAACTCACTATAATCAACATTAACAATCCAATTTCTAACTAATTTCATCATTAACAATGCAAAAATCAAACAAATTTTCATTGAGACATTTTATCAAACACTTAGAGTGAAACATTTAATAAACATAAAATCTAACAATTTCTAAACCTTAAACTACCACATTGGAGTGAAACTTACTCTAAACAACATTTAAACTACATTTTCTAACATATTTGATCATTAACAATAAAAAAATCTAACATGCAAATCAACCCTAAAAATCTAAAATTTCAAAATTTCCTCCAAAAACTCTAACATTTAAACCAAACAAAGCCAATGCCAAATGATTTTAATCACTTACTTGATATTGGAGTAAAAGTGGAACTTGATTTGCTTGAATTGGTTGGAATTCGAATGTTGGAGAATTGGGAGAATTTTGGTTGATTTTGAAACTGAAGGGATGTTGTGTTCTGTTTGTGTGTGTATACCAGAACTCCACGTGACTTAAGTCACGCTGGTATGTACCGAGCGTGACTTAAGTCACGCGGGGGTATTTTCGTCACTTTCTTTGAGAGGAAGCAATGTTGTTTGTGGAGAAGAGCAATTTTCATGGCATAATGGGGTGGAATTTCAAGAGATTTTAAAAGACTTTGACTTATAGAAAAAACTCTTATAGTATTCAATCGAGACTTTTACAAAATATGAATAATAAACCTTACGTATTTAATTTAAGAAAATCAAGATTGTTAAACTCACAATTTTTGTGTTATCTCTCCAATGAGATTTTCATTAGCTTTTATGTCTTTTTTTTTAACAGTTGTGTTATTTGTACCGGCAGAATTGGACAATTAATGCAATATGATATATAAGCAAGCAAATTGAAATCAATCAAAAAATATTAAAAAGTAGTAAATAAATTGTCGGTTGTAGAAATGGGTAGTTCACAAATCATTCTTCTTTTTTTATTTCAGTTTTCTTTTTAATGAGTTACAAGGTTACAACCAGCAACACTTCATCCAATCACCCATGAAGAGTTTCTTCCGTTATCATCTACTCTTTGTGGCTATTCCGGTGCATGGATATCATTTTAATGAGATACAAAATTCATATATATTGACGTGATGATGTTACATGAAAGTGATCACGAATTCTAATAGAATGTAAACGAAAATAAAACATTGGATGAGAAAGAAGAAGAAGAAGAAGAGAAGAAGAAGAAGAAGAAGAAGAAGAAGAAGAAGAAGAAGAAGAAGAAGAAGAGAAGAAGAAAGAAGAAAAGAAGAAGAAGAAGAGAAGAAGAAGAATAAGAAGAAGAAGAAGAGAAGCGAAGAAAGAAGAAGAAGAAGAAGAGAAGAAGAAGAATAAGAAGAAGAAGAAGAATAAGAAGAAGAATAATAATAGAAGAAGAGAAGAAGAATAAGAATAAGAAGAAGAAGAAGAAGAAGAAGAGAAGAATAAAATAATAAGAAGAAGAAGAAGAAGAGAATAATATAATAATAATAAGAAGAAGAATAATAAGAAGAATAAGAAGAATAAGAATAAATAAGAATAATAAAATAATAATATAATAATAATAATAATAATAATAATAATAATAATAATAATAATAATAATAATAATAAATAATAATAATAATAATAATAATAATAATAATAATAATAATATAATAATAATAATAAATATAATAATAATAATAATAATAATAATAATAATAAGAGGAATTATTTAGCAAAAACATTTGGGTTGCTATGTATCCTCTAAATTTTTCCTGTGATTTATCTTAACCAAGCAAAAACATTTGGGTTTGCTATGTGTATCCTTCAAAAAATTTCCCGTGATTTGAAAAAACTCACTCCCCTTGTGAATTTTTTACTAATTCAAGTAGTACTTCAAAGTTCAAAGTAAAAGCAGGGCACGGGTGTTAATATAAATATACTTTATTGTAATAATAAGAAGCTGAAGTTTTCATAAAATCACACTAGCAAGCAATCTATTAATAAGTAATATACAAGCCATACTGCTAATAGACGCGAACCATGAGTACAGTACCAATAGTAAAACAAAAAGAATATGTTTCAATGTAGCAAAAGTTCCAAAAGTATGATTGAGGCACAAAGGATCAACAACATGAGCTTTGATGTGCCGTGCATATGCCCAATTATCCTTGAAGAAACGAATACAACGTAATATCTAATTCACCTACAAAAACAAAACCATGTTATGCATTTATTCAATTCAGTACGGAAATAGACACGAGAAGTGCTGCATATCATTTAGTGATGGGATATTGGAATTTCAAACAATGCATGTGCAAGTTGCCTCTAATGTAATGATAAGGTGTAGTGCCCGTGTAAACACTGTTCTAGCAAAGTGTGGCATGTAAAACGGATATGTAGCATACGAGAGAAGAATATAACATAAACAAAGCTTGGTGCTTAACAACATAAAAATTAAAAAAAGCTTGGTCTAAATTAATCAAAAGAATATTAGCCAATCCTTATCAACATTCAAATGGGGTCATCCACACTTACTTACCTTAACTATTAGAAAATAGAAATCAATATCAGCAGGTAAATTATAAGTTGGTAGAAATTATTACAGAAAAGCACTCAACACAAAGAAACTACCTAGTTTCTTTTCGTTGCAAAGTATAAACACTGAAAACATTCTCTAATCAATGACAATCAAAACCTGTACTATCATTAAAACATCACTCAATGGAAAGCGGTAAAAGTAAATGGACCTTGAAATCTTAGCGGGCGAGCTGCTTTTTCATATCAAAGCGTTGCTAGGTTACATCCACAGGCAGGTTCAACAAAGACTGCAATACACAAGAAATTTCGATTTGTTTAAAATATACCCAAAAGACTAACACCAGAAAAAGGAAGCTAGAATATAACACTGTTATCTAACACAGCACAGAAAGAACTCTGCAACCATGGCTACAATAGAAATAACCTTTCACTTGGTAACCCAAAAGGAATATGCATGACTGTATTCCCAGGTTAGGAAAACAAAATGAATTTTCAGTTAAATGGAGCCCCATTTGACAAAAAGCAAGTTAAAAATGAATAAAAAATAGTAAGCAGATTGATATAATGGAAGCTAAGCTACTTGAGATAGAAAAAAAATGATAACGCCTGTGTTGACATATATTATGTACACTGACCTTTGTTGATGCTAGGTTGTGTTCTTTCGCGAGTATGACTTTGTTTTTGCCCTTCTGAATACAAGCAGATATCAAAGGAGCTAAATGACACAAAACAGCAAATTTTAGAGATGTTGGGCAAATGAATAAAGAATAACACTAATAATAGATAGATTAAAACTTACGAGGAAATGACATATCTTCACCAGCTGTTGCCAGCAATGTTGCTGTAATTTGTAGTGCAGAAGATCGAATGATAGGAGAACAAGTAAGGTAGTAACTCCTATCAGATGGTACTTTTGGGGCAAAGCAGCTGAAAATAAATACAAAGAAAGTTTATGGAACCGATTTCTCACAAAACAAATATACGTCGACTATGCTAGAAATATAAAAGCTAAAAATGATGCCTGAAAGATCATTAAAATTGAACCTCATTTTGGAATCAAACTTTCCATGCAACACAACAGACATACGAGGAAGAGGAGGAGGAGCAGCAGCAGCACGTGCAGCCACCTCCCATACTGGTGCAGGTATTTTGGCCTCCCTTTCCTGCACCAGTAGTGGGGAGGATTTCATTGATTCCTATTTGTCATCAGACACACTTCCATCATCAGAAAAATCATCAAATGTTCTCATATCAAGCTGGTAACGCAGCATCCCACCTATCCCACCAAAGCCTTTGCAAAATTGTGAACCTTCTTGTGATTTGTTGGTGACAATCTCAAGAGTGCAACCAAACTGTTTGTATTCATTTGCAAACCACTCAACCAGAGACAGCTTTTCCTGAACCTCATAATCAGAAGAGTTTTCAGGATCTCTAAAATTACTTTGGTTGGCTTCCTGCTCCTTGTTGAAGTGCTTAATGACAATTTCCCCGGTAGTACTATTTTTTAGAACATACCTAGTCATATCCAGATTTTCCCAGACAATAAGTGTCTCAACAGCTCCTGCATCCAGAGCTTGTAGAGTATCATCAACGCCATAGACAGACTTCCCCGTATCTTGACCAATTTCCTCAAAGTATTTTTCAATCAAGCGTTTCTCCTGAATAAACTTGACATTGGACAGAATTTCAGAAGATTGTTGAATAGCCTGATTAAATCCCATCTCCCCTCCATAAGATACATCTACAACATTAAATATTTTTGCCTGAAGACGGGGATCAAACATATCTGACTTACTAAGCTCAGTTTTGAAATCAGCATAACCAGCAAGTATTAATCCAGAAACATTAGGCTGGCTGGTAGCAGGATTGATATAAAACTGGGTTGCAAGCTCGGCAGTCTTCCTCACATAGTTATGACGCTTCTCCGAGCGAAGACGGGCAAAACGTACGGCTGATTGCCCTCCTCTTCCATGTTTTTTTGGAAGATCCACAGTATACTTGTGAAGCACCTCTCTTGTATTACCACTCAAGGTCCCAAATAGTGTACCATTACCATCCATGACAATAAATCCATACTTGTCATCAGATTCCAGGAGCTCATTCAGAGGTTCAGTGTGAAACTTGTTGTCACAAAGATAGAGAGACGCATTGATAGGTCTAAATGGTTCAAAATCAAAGGTCTCCTTTTTTTCCTTCTCACCATCAGTCACAATTGTGCCACAATACAAAACAAGCCCATTTGGAGGAACCTTGTTATAAAGCTTAAGCCTCTGCTGAGCAGAAGTGATTGCACCAAGCACAGACTGTCGATTCACCCTACTTTTGATGTTTGAAGCAGTTCCATACTCATCGCCAAGCATCTTGGTAACACGAGATATTTGATCACGCGGGGGTATGATAAGAGAAATCATACTCGTCCCATTTCCTCTGGCAGCTTCAAGTTTCTTCATCAATTGCTTGATTTTCCACACCCCAATGTTCTTATCAGTATCATGAGCATCAGCCATCTTTGAACAATAAGAAACCAATAACCTCTAAAGAAATAAGAAAGACAACAAATAAGCCATATCCGCATACATGAGTACAAAAAAGCATAAACTGCATACATGAGTACAGAAAAGCATAAACTTGAAGCATGATAAAAAAAAAACATCAAACATAAAACAGAATGTACTAACACAAAGGGGATTCAATAAAAAATTACTTTCGGACATGAAGAAAATAATTCAGTGCAAAATTACACTTGGACATCAAACAATCTTGTGAAACACAGATCATTTCATATGTCCAAAAACTCAAAACCAAACATAGCACTCCAATAGAGAAAGCAACAGAATAAAACAAGATAAAGTAGCAAAGTAGTTATCATCCAGATTTAAATTTGAAAGCATTTCATAAATGACATATAGGTAGGAACAAATATCCCAAAAAGGCATGAGTAATAACTAATAAGGCTAAAACTTTCTGCCATTTTAAGAATCAAATAGAATTGGGAATTATAACAGAAATTGAAATACAACATACAATTTTATTTTATTTTATTGTGACCATACATGAGTTGAAAGTTATCCATATTAATATCAAATCAAATTCAATACAGATACAGGCATACAGCTTTCCCATCTATCCTTTTTCCCCAGAAAAATTACCAAAAACACGGGTCTATTTGTTTGAGATTTTTTTAGAAAAAAAAAATTATTTTTTATATAAAAAAAATTAATTTTTATCAAAAAAATCTATTTTGACTCTAAAATGAAAAGAGTTTAATTGTGGTGGGTTGACGGTTCAAAATAAGTTTGCACACACAACCTAGCAAAATATTTAGAATCGCCACATCAATTAATATTTTTAATTTACATGGCAATTTGGAATGTTTTGATTGTTCGTGTGTGTAAAGTTGTTTTGGACTGTCAAAACACCACCATTAAACTCAAATGAAAATCTAGTAGGATTAGCTTTTCACAAAATCTTTTTTTTTTTTCAAAAACAAGGGGTAAATTAAAAATGATTTTTTGGGTAGTAAGCAATTCAGATTTTTTATAAAATCTATAGATTTTTCTAACACAAAATCTAATTTTTTAAAGCTAAAACAAACGCGCCCAAAATCCAACCTCAAGCAACAAATTCTCACATAAGTAGTAAAGAAACAAATGATCTCTAGATGTTAGGTAGCTCAACTGGTTTGAGGGAGTTACTAGCATTTACCATTCCAAAAAAACGATTTTAACAACAAAAAAAAACATATAATTGCAAATGTCTCCTTCTCTCTTTCTGATTCATACCCACTTTTCCCTCGTGTCAAGTTGCACATATAAAATTCACACCACACAAACTAAAGCAAAAACCCTTATGTTATATTTAAATCAAATAAATTAGCTACTTAGAAACACAATAGCGCATATTAATAATACTAATCCTAATACTAATACTAATACGCACACTAACAGACACGAGCATGTGAAGTGTAATTTAAAGCATCCCAAAATGGAGCATCTTTAACACAATCGATACAAAATTCTTATGACGATTACGAATGGGGTGATAAAATAAATGACGATATCGCGAAAATTCACAAAAGAAGAAGACAACACAGAACCCTAAACCCTTCTTCGGAGACTAGGGATTGCAAACAAAAACATAAGGGGAAAAAATGAGAGACAGCGTCAAGAATGCTCACCGCGGCGTAAGCTTGTGGTGTGGAGGCCGGAAACAACTGAAAGTGGCGGAGACGGCGCGACGGAGACTAGGGTTTGTATCGGAGATTTGCGATCGCACTTTTTACTTCTCGCGTCTTTCTTTTGTTTTTAACTTTTTTTACTGCCTATTTTATGCTTTGTTTTTTGGGTTTTAACTGGGAGGGTTAAAAAGCCCATGTCCGTTTGATTAGAGAGTTTTGAAGAGGAGGGAATAAAATATTTTTAATTTGACATGTTTGGTTCAATTTTTAGAAGAGAGAAAGGTAGCAATCGCTTCAAGACCCACTTTTTGCTTCCCTCCAAATTGGAGTTTTTCTTAGGCTATCAACAATGGTTCACAATTTAAACCCCAACTTTTTCACTTTCAATACTCCACATCATTTTCTCTCTCTTCCACATAACAATTAAACTATTATTCAACTTTTACTCCTACAATGGTTTAGTTTAAACCAAATACTCTCTCTTCCAACTCACTTTCATATACCCCACATTTTTTATTCTTTATTTATATTATTTAATTTTGTATAATAATTATTATTATTTATATTTTTTTGAAATAATGAATATTTTTATTTTTATATATTTAATATTTAAAATTATTATTCTTCCTTAATTTATCAACTAAATATGACAATAATTTTTTGGTTGGTTGGGGTTTTGGTTGGGGTTGTGGTTGGGGTTTTGGTTGGGGTTATGACAATTTGATGGATTCTGAGGTTGTGGTTGGTTGGGGTTTTGGTTGTTCACTGGAAAATTGCTTGAACTTTGGCTATGAAATGGATAATTATTTGTGTTTTGGTTGTTAAACGAGTAATTATTTTGATCCATTGCACAAGGAAAAACTAGAGAAAGAAGTGTAAAAATGAGTTTTTTTTTATGTTGAAAGTATATCAAACAATACCTCTATTTATAGAGTTTTAAAAATTATGAATTTTGGTATTAAAAAAAAAATTTGAAAAAAATATGCTATGCAATAATTGCTCTGAAAGTATTAGAATAAATAAAAATATACATACCCAATCAAAATATGACACATATATATACATTTAAAAAAAAACGAAAATTCAAGACCCACCTCCCTCTTGAGCAAGTGCACCACACTTGCTGGAGGTGGCCTCTCATGTTGCGCCACGTGTCGCATTACACTCCCCCACTCTTCCACTCTCCCACTCTCCCACTTTCCCTCTTTCTCACTTTCTCACTTTTCTCTCCATTCAACTCGGTTGAATTCTTTCATCTTCTCTTCCCTCCAACTCATTCAACCACCATATTAAACCTCACCAATGCATGCATTCAACTCCTATTTTGGGGTTTAATATCCACCATTGTAACTAGTCTTAGGGGAGTGAAGATTATCTCTTTCAAATTTTATTGCACTGCCAAAATTATCCTTAGATTAATTTAAAATCTTAATATTATTCTTGTAACAGCTTTTATTATTATTAAGTTATATTATCCTTGTAACAACTTTATTATTATTATTATTAGGTTATATTGACATTGTAACAACTTTTATTATTTGATTATACATCACTCTTATTTATTGCCCGTAAAAACCACTATCCCAACCCTACTTCTACTTTGTTGCCGCCAACCACTGCTTCAGACCTCCTCTAATGTGAACTGTGAGCAATCCATTATTCCATTGTTATCGATTATATTGTTATTGTTTCGTTATTTTATTATCATTATTTAATTAAGTTTTAGGGTAAAACAGTAAATTAATTTTAAAATCTCTCTCATCCCCTTGTGAACCAAACACATTTTTAATTAAAATCTCTCTCTTCTCCTCCTCTCACCTCTTTTGAACCAAACATATATTTAATTAAAATATTTCCTCTCCCGTCCCCTCCCTTTCCCTCCCCTCCATTACAATCCCTCCCTCCTCTCCCCTCCGTTGAACCAAACGGACCCATAATAACACATGCTTAAAATTTAACCCTTTTTTATTACTTTTTTCGAGTAAACCAAGTCTTGTCTTTGTAAGTCACTCTCAAATTAGTTCATGACTCTATTAATATTTCAAGATAGTCCATCTCTTTGTCAAAAGTTTCTCAATTAAGTCCCTCGTCATGTGACCAAAACATTGAGGCAGTGATCTAATTGAGAAACTTTTGACAATATTTCAAAATAGTTTTTGTCAAAAGTTTCTCAATTAAGTGTCTCGTCATGTGATAAAAACATAGAGGCATGGATCTAATTGAAAATTTTTTGACAAAGACAATGACTATTTTGAAATATTGATAGAGTCAATGACTAATTTGATAGTGGCTTACAAAGACAGAGACTAAATTGGTGGTTTACTCTTTTTTTTTCACTCTATGGTTTCTCAACCGTCCTAATCATTCTTGGCTAACTTATCGTAATTTTAAGTGGAAATTGCACTCATCTTCCCTAAGGTCTACTAAAATGACACTGACACCCTTCTACTTTTAAAACATATGTTAACCTTCCTTAAGTTTTATCAAATAGACAAACACCTCTGATCTCTATTAACACCGTTAACTTAGTGTTATCTGAGAGAATTTTCTGGACAAAATACTCCATGTTGAATCTACCATTGAAAATTGATCCATTAATGTCATCAATCAAATTCAAATATGAACATTGGTCTCAATCAAACATTCAATAGTGGTATTCCAAGCATTAAAGCGAATAGTATTTTTTTTAACGCTAATGAAGATGAAACGAATATTAAAGTTGTCAAGTTAACTAGACAATAATGACAGCTACTATGATTCCAATGCTACACAACAACCCGAAACTTTCTCTTCTAAACAATGGACTCAAAGTTATATTCCTCTATCTTCACATAATAATATATTTCTGATACATTTCAATATCTCAATGAAAATTTGTTTAGGTTTTTTATTATAATGTCTCTGTTTTGGTTTATGATTTATGAGATAGCAAGGCAATTGATCCGATCCTCTGACAGTTGTTGCTGGTTCAAATCTTGGATCAATTTTAAGAGTCCCAAATCTTATTTACTCAAGTTTTGTAAGATGTCATCAAAGAGTTATGTAGAAACAAAATGGAAAGACATTTTTTCTTTTTGGTAGTCGAATTCAAGAAGGGTTCAATGTTTTTTTCTTTCAAAAAAAAGTTAACGGAAAGTTAACGGTGTTAATAGGGAAGGGAGTCGTTTGTATATTTGATGAAAACTTAAGGGAGGTTAGTGTAAGTTTTAAAACTAGATGGGGTGTTGATGTCATTTTAATAGACCTTAGGGTATGTGAGTGTAGTTTCCCTAATTTTAAATAATTTTCTTTTCTTAAGAAAAAATTAGAATTGGGTTGTTACATTAAAGAACAAAAAAATATCAATAAAAAAAAATTAATCCAGTAGTAATAATAGACTCATACAAAAACAATAATGGCAATAGTAGCAGTAATTAGTGATGACAGAAAATTTATATGTATGATATCCACGTATAAAATTCACTATAAACATGAAGTTGATAGTTTAATGAGTACACATAAGTTCTCAATAATATTAATGGATAAAGACGCATAAGTAATAGTAATCATACTCACAATTTATGATGATACTTTTTTTTTACAAGATTTATAATGATACTTAATGTGTAATTTGAAGAGACATTTATATTATAAAAGATATCATATTTTTAATTAAAAAATTATCTACGATCTCCTGTCACAAAACACTCAGCTTACAAATGCTTGAGAGGCGCGATAGAGGGGCGCAGCTGCATTGAACAACCCGTGAAGCTCTCTAAAACCCTAAAGCAGGGGGTCTTCCAAGTATGGTATCAGAGCTGACTGGCCACACCCGGCCTGAGCTGCCATCTCTTTCTCTTGGTCAAAAGGCATTTCCGCTCCTAAAGGAAACAGTCTTGCTCGCCACAAAAAAGCAATCCCCGACACATGCATATATCACAAAAAAAAATATAAAATTGACTAATATTTTAGAAGAAAAAATAAATCAAAGTTATTGAATCAAATTATTTTATAATTAAATTTTAATCCAATTATGGTGTTAAAAGATAAAGAAGTGATAGCTAATGAAGTCCTATTTAAAAATATTAAATGAAATATTTTAAAAAATATAAAAAGATAAAAATATTGAGAATCCATATATGTGTGTGTATTCATTCTGTATACTGATAACAAATTAGTCACTAACTTAGTATAACAAATGAAATAATTTGTATGAAAATTTAAGAGACAATTGTAGCCTTTTAATTTTGTCGAGAATTCAATTGACCAGCACACAAATTATGAAAAACCAAATTTTCACAAAATAAACAAAGAAACTGACACTTTAATTAATTACAACTGATTTTGCAATAACAAAATCTCAACCAACACACTTAATCGGATTTTCTCAGAGTGTCATTCTCTATTCCTCTTTCTTTCAAACCAATAAACCCCAATTTGGTTCAAACCTTAATCACATTTCTTCTTTTTTCTTCGTTCCTTCCATGCGCTTTATCTTTCTTGTCTTTCTTCAATGGCTACTTCTCGAGAAGAGTATTATGATGAGATGCTTGAAGCATCATCGCCACTGTTGTATTCAACTTGTTGATGATGGTACATTTCACTACAAACTTTGAAATCTGTTATCAAACACGCATGGATCGATAATTCATATGGGAGACGATTCTCACATAAACAAAGTTTTACGTATTAAGAATACACCATTTAAAGACAATTCATATGGGAGATAATTCATATGAAATACACCTTTTCTTGAATGTTCGATTTTGATTCCAGCGAAGATGCTTCAGACCTAGGTATTGAAGTTCAATGTTGGTGAGAAAAAGGAAAGCAAGTAAAATATGCATTGTATGTACGTTGTGACGATATGCTTATACTTATGGATTCGTTCGTATATCAACAAAGCATGAATTTCTTTACAATACCAGTGTATTCTCCCGACATTGCTCGGGTTACATACTAATATTGATATTTGTGTTATATGTATAATATTTATTAAAATTTTATATAACTCAAAAGTAATAAAAGAAAAAAGATTAATCATATTATAACATGTACTTTATTAAATAAACTATCAATATCTGCTTAAAATACAAAAATAAATAAATCATAGCTATCTAAGTTGAATAATCATCAATAGTTTTTGTGTTTGTGTTATATGTATAATATTTATTGAAAATCTGTATAACTGAAAATTAATAAAAGGAAAAAGATTGCTCATATTACAAGCCGTAATTTTTTTGTGGTGATATAACTCGTAATTTATTAAATAAATTATTAATATCTACACAAAACATAAAATAAATAAATGTTAGCTATCTGAGTTGAAAAATTATCAAAAGTGTGTGTTTAGAATGAAAATAATGAGCACATGTAGGCATCAAAAAAAAAAATTCATCATAAATGTATAAAATTGAATAAAATAAATAATTCAATCAAATGATTATCTAAAATTTTTTCTATCAATTTATATTTAAAAAATGAATCGAGTATCATTTAAATTTAACAAAAACTATGTTAAATTAAATATAATTTAAAAAGAAATTTGATGAAGGTGATAACAGAGAAATAAACAAATAGTTAGAATTAAGGATAAAAATTATGTGAATTTACTTATGTATCTAAAAATACATTTTTTTTTGCTATAACAAATGCTGATGAAATTGTCGATTTGAGGAAATCATGAGTAGTTTAGTTGAGAACCATACAAAAAACAGCTTAGAAAATGCACCTATGTTTTTTCCTATAATCAAATATAAGCATAAAACTTAGGTCCATTGCATTTCCTTAAATGTCTTTCGTGTGATTCTTCACATAAAAAACTCATAATTACCAATGATTTCTCATATCCATAATTTTCTCAAAGTTTGTTATAACATGAAAAGTAAATTTTATGTGAAGAACCATACGAAAAATATGTAACAAAATATACTCTTGTTTTGTCCTTAAAATAAATAAAAAAATCTTTAATGAAAAATATTAGCAATTAGTTGTCAAAAGAACAAAATATATATAAATACAAAATATCTAATGAATATAGTAGTAATAACTGACTTATGAAGAAAAACAATAAGAGTAATAGTAGCAGTGATTAGGGATAAAAAAAATTTATATACATGATATCCACGGAATTTATGAAAAAAAAACAACTTATAAAGATACAATTTTTGTTAATGAGAACTTATGAATTAACACAAAAACTTATTTATTTGTATAAGCTATTTTTTCATAAGTTCAAAATTAGCTCAATCTAAAAGTGGAAGAAAAACTTATACGATCTAAAAAAGAAATTTAGTCATTGACAAATTGAATTTTTTTTGACAAATTAGTCTCTAATTTAATATATTATTGTAATTTGTACTATGTTTTATTCTTGTGAGTGATTGATTTAATTGAGTAACATATTTTGGATTTAATAACTGGATCTTGCAACCGCCTCAACCAGCACATAACTGAATTTTCTTTTCTTTCACTCCCACTTCTCCTTCTTTCAAACTTTGTTCTTGTTCTTGTATTCAAACCCTACCATATTTCCATTTCCTTTTTTTTTCTTGTGCTGCAATGGATTCTTTCAAAATGAGAAGACTGTTGCAATGCGATGTTTGAAACACATGCGTCACCGTTACATTCAACTTTCTGAGGGTATTTTAGTTGCAGTCTTTACAATCTCCGTTTCTCAAACACAAGTTCATTGGTTACATGAGAGAAAATTATCATGCAAACAAGGTTGTGTCTGCCAAAAAAGCCTGCTAAAACAAAAGCGTTGGCCATTTTTGAATGATGTTCTGTTACTTGATTTTGATAACATGGAAGATTTTACAAACCGGATGTAAAAGTTCTTACAAAAATGGCTGAATGTTTAAGGGGAACACTAAAATGTGTTCATGAAGATGATCGGTTAAAAATAGACATAAGAGACAAATGAACCCAAATTATGTTTTATTTGCAACGAGCAAATGAAACATGGGAAAGATGCGGCTTCCTTGCTTGCTTATCATAACTTGGCAAGACATAAGAGACCCTGCATGCATACGATGGTATGGCAAGGCGACCCATCATATTTGAGGTAATTTTAAAACTGTGGTTAATTATGAAAACACAACATTATTTGCTGATGACATTGACTATTGTGGTTGAAATTGATTCTGGGACTTGTGAGTAAAAAGGGGAAAAGAAAAATAAGTTAACATATAGTGGATGCTCTATGTCTTTGAAGTCACGGGTAGTTTCTGTAACACCCCAATTTTATATTTTAAGTAATTCAATAAATTTTAATAGGTGTGGCGTGGTGAATATTATTATTAATGCTGTTTTATTTGAATGTGATGTAAATGTTGAGAGGGTTGAATTATATTGGTGAATTAATTTATGATACCAGAATTTAAATAATATAGAAAGAGAATTGAAAAACAAGTAGAAAAGAGTAGGAGGTGTAGAAAATAGGTTTTTAATAAGTGGGGGAGGGGAAAAGCAAAAGAATAGTGAATAGAAGAGGAAAGTTATATGAAGAGTGACTAGACCAAATATAAATAAGGGCTTTGGGAAATTAGAACCAGTTTTGCTGAACGTAGAAACAGAGAGAAGAGCAGCCGTCAGAGAAAGGAAAACCTAGCTACAACGAAGTCAAGCCAAACCAGAGATTTCAGAGGAATCGAGGTAAGAGGGAGAATCTTTGCACTTTAGGGTATCTTAATATATGATGGGGGGTGTTTAATTCTTAAGATGATGTTTCTGTTATGATGTGAGATTGTGATGAGAGATTGATGATGGACGAAGGTAAAGACGAGGTTGAATTATTTAAAATTAAGAGAAACTAGTTTACGGTTTACGAATAGAGGATTGACCATGAAGAGAGTGTGTGAATCAGTAGGTTAATGGAAAATTAGTGTTTGAATGATAGGGTAACCTTAGGGTGATGTTTAGGGACGAATTGGGTGAGTTGGGGGGGTCGAAATCGGAGCCGGGGAAGCTCACATGGTGGAAAATTACAAAATCTGCGTTCTGATGCTGACAGAATCGTGATGCGATTTTGACACAACTTTTTGACCATTTTCAGTTCCGAATTGAGCTTAGGTGTCTTCATGAAAGTTGTAGATATGAATGTTAGCTATCATGTGGCTTTGGAGTGACCTCATTTAGACATCCACAACTCGATTTATTGTCATATTACTACACAGGGGTCGGCACGGTCGTGCACTCTGCCCAGGTTTAGGAAATGAAACATTTCCACCCCTCTCTGTCCCGAATTGGACTTAGGTCCCTTCATGAAAGTTTTAGATATAGATGTCATATTTCATTTCCCTTTGGTTTGAATCCATTTAGATCTCTAGAACTTGAGTTATGAATAAAATATTGTACCTGGGTCATGCTGTGATATGAATAGTAAGTCTAAGAAAGTTGTTAGCGTGAAAAGTAAGTGTATACTAGGGTTCCGAACCTATAAACATAAATGAAGGGAGTCTAGTCTGTTGTGTTAAGGGTAGTTCCCCAACCCCTTAACGAATTAATACATGGAAGAACTTTAGGGTGTTAGAGACAAATCCAAGAAGAAATAAAGAGAGAGGAGTAGGATAGTGAATGGTGAGAATGAAAGCGCTTAGATAATGAAAGCGCTAATGACGTTGACTACTGAATATATAAATATGATGAAGTTGGTGAAGCATACTCGTAATGATGATGTTGATTATATAAATGATGTGAGTGACGATGTATATTCATGATGACAACGTTTTCTTATGCTGATGATGTGAATATCGACGATATGTTTTGTCCCGGTGTTGTGAAAAATATGAAGAGTTTGCATCTATGACTGTAAGCTGTTGTTGATGTGTTGACATTTAATACTTGATGAGTCTTGAGCCTAAAAAGGTGAAGTAGTTTAAGCAGTAGAAGGAGAAGTGTGAGGGATGTAGATGAGTAGTTCACGGCGGAGTGATAACGACAGGATTAATCCATTGGGGTATTTTTAAAAGGTTTAATATGGTAAGCTGATTAAGAGAGTATAAAATATGAAGAGATAAAGAATTGAAAAGAGACGATGATAAGAAGGGATATAACGTAGGTGCCTTCCGAGTAAGTGATGAAGTTAAATATAATCTTCTTCAACAAATAATGAGCTTAGGAATATTGTTAAGTTGAAGAGTAAAAGAGTCAAGGTAATTAAGGAACTTAAGATGAATGTTACGTAGGAACATATAAGGTGTGTATTGAGTAGTGAAAGATAATAGGAATGAGGATAGCGGTGAATAAGACGGGAATTGATTAGAAGAGAGCGAGATGAATAGGAAAGAAGATAAGAGGTAATAGTCATAATGTTTGACGATAATAATAATGACCGGTATCGAGAGAATAAAACCTTAAATTATAATGAAGTTTTAGTGAGGAAAGTTGCTGACGTAGAAAGTATCGATAAGGTGAGATAATAACTTTGAATTAGAATGAAGTTAAGATTAGGGGAATGGTAGAGGTTATAGATGACGACAAATGTGAGACGGGGATTAAGGTATAAAGTCGTAATAATGAGAGGGATAAGTAGGAAAGAGTTATTGACGATGGTGAGGTGAAACCTAGTTGTATAGAGAGGAGACGTTATATGTAATGTTAATGGAGAAGTAAGCATCTTAAAACTAAGAAGGAGGAATAGGGTGTGCTATCAGGATAAAATATCTAGAGAGCCTAGAATAGACGAGAGAATAGAGCATGTCCGTAAGATGAATAATAAAATAAAATAGAGGGTTGTTGACGTAGAAACGAGTCGTGCTTAAGGGTTGGATTGATGAGGAGATAATGTATGTAGAGATATAGACGGTAATAGAGAGTAATGATGAGGAATCATATAACTATGACAAAGAGTGATGACGATTGATATTATATACAAGTGTATAAATAAATATGATGAGAAATGATGATACTTGCGTTAATATGATGATGAGAGTGATGATGTTTATATTATAATGATGATGAGAATGATGATGTCTATATTACTATGACGATGAGAATGATGATGTATATATTAAAATGATGATAAGAATGACGATGTCTATATTATTTTGATGATGAGAATGACGATGTTTATTTATGAAGACGATGAGAATGATGACGGTGTGTTTTGCATTAATGTTGTGCATATTAGGGAGAGTCTTGCATTTATGAATGTGAATTCATGATGACGTGATGATGTGTAATACCTGATGAGTCTGTCACCATGCATGCATATAGAGTCGTGTCTAGGAATTATGAAGATGAAATGACGATGAAAGTCCAGTAACATATCTCTGGCAATTTATGACGACGAAAGTCCAGTAACATATCTCTGGCAAATTATGACGACGATAGGTGTAGTACCACATTCATATAGGTCTTAGGGTGAGTCCATATGCATTTAAATGATAATACTTATACTTGGTGTTTTTAAGTGTGAATTGAATGAGATGATGATATGTATGATTAGTTGAGAAGAATATAATAAATGTCGATGATCATATGACGACAGAATATTGTTATTGTTGTATTATAATGTTGTGCGTGCTTTTCCCAAATATTATGTTACGGCAGGATTTCTCACCCCTTTGTTGTTGTTGTGTTGTTTCCTTTGTGGTGATTGTACTCCCGGGTACAGACACTCAGGTTGAGGAAGTTTAGCTGTGGGACGACTTAGAAGGTGGAGATGGAATACGTCTTCCGTCTAATTTTCATTTTATTTAGTAATATATTAAGCATGTAGTCGCTACGAGCTCTGATTCTTGTAACACCAGGGTTGGGGTTGACGTTGAAATTAATTTGTTTTTAAGTCGAGAACTTGGAAATATTGTTATTTCAATTTATGATGTTGAATAACAAGGATAATCAATATTAATGAAATCAATGAAATGTTTTCTGCTGTTGAAATTATTATTTAAAGAAAGTGTTTATGTTATATGTGATATATTGACGAGTTTTGTAACATCCTCTTTATTAAATATATAATTATTATTTAATAATTATCGTCGGGAAATAGGGTGTTACAGTTTCAGTCATGCTATGTTATTTAATATACAAGCAGCATGCGTGTCTTTATGTTTTTCCGTTCTTTCACCAATTGAAAAAGGTAGATGTAACTTGAAGCACGAACATCTCTAGGATTAGGTGTGTCGCGGTGTCCGACATGCGTCGGTGTCTGACACTCTTATGTCACTCATACGACACATGTCAGACAAGTGTCTCTTTACTTCGACACTCCGTGGACCGGTGTCTGACACCTATATAACACTTATATGAGGCGTGTCGGACAACTCAGACAAATATTTGGATTTTTTTCTCTGCTTCTACACAATAGATCCAAGAGTTAAAGATGTGTGAGAAATGTTGATCAACGAGGGGATATAGACATTAAAGTTGATTACAATGCATTTAAATTTTTCGGTAGTGTAGATTAATAAATAAATGCCAAATATTATTGTATCTTATTATAGAACTTATTTTAATGAAATAAATTGCTAAGTTAGATGCATGCGTATGTATTTTGATTCTTAATTTAGATCTTTTATAAATAAATTAATATATAGATACCTTTGTGAGACAACGAAATTTCTACGAGACATTCCTTTTGTGAGACGATAAATTTCAGGGTTTGAACAAGATAATGGAATTTTGATTCTTCATTATAGAAAATAGATTATAGACGGTAGACCTTATATTTTACGTATTCATGGAAAAAGAAAAAAACATAAAAGAATAGATGAGAACAGACGAGAGTACAAATAAATAATTAACGTTGTTGATGTTTTCGGTCTAATTTCAAAGTGGTAAATTATGTAATTTATAATTTATCCATAAAAAGTACGTTACACAACTTTATACGATTATTTATAAAAAAGTAAATTTAGTTATTTGAAAGATAATAGATACCTAATTTATAAATATAATAAGGGTTAAAATTTGCAATCACTCTGAATTTATAACATGTATAATATTTATTCTCACATAACATACATGACTTAAAGAAATTTATTTAATTCATGAAGACTTAAGAAAATATACATTCTTAGTATAATATTTTGGTGGTTCATACATATAGTTGACGGTGTTGTTTGTGATTGAAATACATGACTTTAACAGTCATATTTAATATACATGAAAAATGAGATAAATATACATCATTTGCAAGATATATTGGTGGTTCGTGCATGTAGTTTGTGGTGATGTTTGTGATTAAAATGCATTACTCCAAAGTCATGATTACTTCATGAGAATGAGAGAAAATCAATTGTGTGTGATGTATCTAATTTTTAAAAATGATAAAGCTAATTATACATTAATTGTATTTTTATTTTTTATTTAATTAACAAATCATACATTCAGTAAGATTTGGTTGGTTTCTAAAATGATTCACTTTAAAAATTTATTCAAGCAAGTTGTGAATCAATTCACAACATTAATTAACAAATTTTGCGACAACATTAAATATTGCAATGGTTATTTTCTCAGCAAAATTTAAGTTGTTCAATTTTTTTATCATTACATATCAACAAAAAGAATAAATTTGGTTGTTTATTGAGACTAAGATTTGATCAATTTTGATAAAAAAAAAAAAAGAAAAAAGTTGATATTTTATCTAGTGTAGTTTGTTGCGATGTGTCTTAGATTTATGTGTGTACTTTGCAATGAATATTTTTTTTTTTATTTTGTCTAGTTGCACTCGTAGTCCCATTAATGCTAATTATACATGTGAATTTGTCCTTTTTTTTTTGTTTGAGAAAAAGGATCCGTGGTATTTTGTTTAAAACACACAATTGAAATTGACAAAATTATAATTTATTTTTAAACAAGTTTAAAATAGTGGAAAGTGGTTTTTTTTAATCCAAATAAAAAAGGGTAGATTACTAACTTACACCTTGCCAATTTAAGCAGGAGCAAATTAACATCTCTCTTCTGATTTAGTTATTTTCACATATTAAAACTAATTATATTTTTTTTACAGATAGACGAAATGACAATAATCATCATTGAAAACTTAGACACACAAATAGAAAAGTCGGTGTCTGAATCTCAGTTACATCTGACCTAATAATTTCGACATTTTGCCAATTGAGCTAAAACTTATGTACAAAGTAATTATATTTTACCAACAAAACTTATGGACAAAGTAATTATATTTTACCAAAAAAAAAATGTTAAATATATTTTTAACTATACAATGACAAAAAGATTATTTAATCACTGTTTGGTGGATTATCATCTATTTTTTTTTAACTAGCCTAGGTAAAAAATACAACATTATCTATTTTTTGAAGCAATCTGATATTTTTTTTTATAAACAAAACAATATTGATTCATTTAAATTGATAAAATGCACCAAATACAACCATTTATTTAACATTGCTAGAATCGTAAAAGATGAATTTACAAACTCATTTCTCATCCAAGTTAATAGCATGTAACAACAAAATGCCTACAAATAATATGATAAATTCAAAGTGACCGAATGTTCATGTGTCTGAATCTGCAACGTTGACGCCTAAAACATTGATCAAATTTGGAATTGATTGAAGTCGATCTCTCATTAAACACCAAATAAACACTGTAGCAAAACAAGAAATCAAATTGAGTCGCAGAAGACCAATGTTTGTTTAAAAGTACACAAATATTAAGAAATGAAAGTAGATTTTTTCTTTTTCCCGATGGGCATAACCAATATTAACAAAACAATCACTCCTCATGGATGCAACATAGCGAACTCGAATACGAACGCGAAACTAGGTTACAAAAAAGATGGAGAATGGGCATCCGTATGGATCAAAATGGGTTATAAGCAGGAGACTGGATCAACCACTAACACATTAACAAGGTCAACGTTCCAACAACCTCCTGATCAAAGCAGCACACATAACAACTTTTTCGAGCATGATAGTCCAGAACAGTCACAGAGACCAAGACAAATAATAAGTCGGTACCAGAGTGAAGGTCGACCTGATGCCTTGAGACCTTCATATCTTAACATACCTGGAACACTAAAGAATCAAACATAAGATCACCAACTCAACCAATTTCACAAGAACAGACACATTCGAACCCAGGTCGAGGGATGAGTCCAACACAATAGTAACAAGCAGCCTTTTTAGGTTAATAGAACCATACCCTTTCGAGTTTAAGAAATCGAACCACCGCAAAAGAAGCCACATCTGTTACCACCCAATCTCTAATCAGAAACACAAAAACATAAAAACAAACAAAATTGTACGAATATAACAATACGAACACATAAATAGAAAACACAAAATGCAAAAAAAAAAAAATGGTGCAAACCACCACCCGAACCCGAGACTTGAAGAACAATGGTGGCAACTCCACCTACGACCCAACCCCCAATCTTTCAACGTGGAGGAGGCAAATCCCGGAACCTGTAGCAACGAAAAGAGACAGACCCGGTACACGTACAATTAAACAGTAAAACTTGAATCCAACCCAAACATAACCAACTCCTTGCGAACAGAGAAAAAGCTGGAACGAGGGACCGCCAGAAAAAAAAAGAGGGCCATTGGTGGTGCGGAGGTTGAAGCTCATCGCACCACCATCCATGAATCCTACATCGTGTGAAGAAAAAACTTGGATTTGAGGGAATAAGGGATAAGGCGGTGGTTGGAAAGTTGTTTTCTAGAGAGAGGAGAAAGAGCGCTACAATTCTAGAGAGAAGATCAACCCGAAATAAATATTTTTCTTATATAAAACTGAAATTTCTGGCTTAGCAACTGGTAAGGAGGTTAAACTGGTTCTGAATAACAGGTTCAGAACTTAACACAATTAAATCACAGATAAGCAGCAGGAAATAAAGTGCAGAAATAAAAAGAACACACAAGGTTTGTTAACCCAGTTCGGAGTAAACACCTCCTACTCTGGGGGATACCAATCCAAGAAGGAAATCCACTATTGGAATTAATCCTTAAGACTCAGACACTGACTCCCAGTTCCTATCCCAAGCAATCAATCTCCACCTAGTCAGACTTCTACCCACGCATGAGTATTAGAATCCACTAACTTCCTATCCAAGCAACAACCCAGTCACTTGAACTAACCTTGAACCTAAACCAGTTCTGAAACAAAAACTACCCAGTTTTTGAAGAACACTCTTCAATACAAAAACTTCATTCGTACCTAAAGGCTTTGAATGAATTACAACTCAATAAAACCTAAACCAACTCAAAACATATGAGTGGTGCACAAAACAAAGCTAAAAAGCTTAAAAACTAACACAGACTCTATTTCTGAATTATACTCTGTTTTTCTCATGTCTTGAATAGCATCAGCACTCCTCCTTATATAGCCTTCAGTCCAGCAGCATAAATAACAAACCAATCTTCTGCTCATGATTTGTTTCTGAATTATGATTGGTCCAATCAGAAAACAAATAAACCAGGAAACAATCTTCAAAAGATTGTAACAGAAAAATACGAGTTTTCTTAAAACTGAATCAAATCTTCTCCAAAACAATCAGCATTCTAGAAGCAATATGCTAGGATATTTCCTTGTTAAATCTCGCCAAGATTTGCGCAGAAACACCTTGAAAAAGATCAGCTTCTGATGAAGTCAACCAAAGTCAACGCGGGCATCAGAACCTGAATTTAGCTTCTGAAGTGCTACAGTGCTTCTGATGGAAATTCCAGCTTCTGAACAGCTTCAAATCTAAAAACTTGCAACTGAAGATTTGTTCTACATATGGAGATGCTCCTATTCAACACATTTGTTTTGCCAAAATATGCAGCCAACACCAAAAGACTAAACAATCTCCCCCTTTGGCAAATTTTTGGCTAAAACCAATGTTCACACAGCCAAGTTCTTCAATCTCCCATCAAATTAACTCAACAATGAAGAACTCCACAATGATTAATCATAACATAAACATAAGCAGCGGATTCAGCTATGATTATCATGAAAAACACAAACCAGCTTCAGTTCTACACAACATATAGCTTCTGAAGCACACATAAGAGCTACTGATCAACTCCTGATCATCACAAACACTCTCCCTGAAGCTTTTCAAACACATAAACAGACTAAACAGCTTCATAACTCTCCCCCTGCAACTCAGCTTCTCATAAAAACCACAAAAACTCCCCCTGACTCCTGAACAGCAGTGCCTCATGAGACAAGTAACTTTTGAAACTGAAAACACTTCAGGAATACATCATCACTCAGGAATTTAATTAACTTGAACTCCCCCTGAGACACACATTCCCCCTTAATCACAACTGCACAGCTCATGTTGCATTGCATCTGAATTCTGATCAACAGCCACAAAACTGCACACACTACAAACTGACAGCTCACACTCAACACAGCTTATGTCTGATCTTAAACAGGTTTTTCTCCCCCTTTTTAGCCACAAAATTATGACAAACTTCAGACTTAACATAGGGTTTAAGAATTGCACATACATCATCTGAATCAGTCCCAACATTAACTTCAGACCCAGGATCAGACACACACTCAGCTTTAGCCAAAACTGGCAGGTACTCTAACTTCCTCACATCCAGTTTGCAGTAATTGCTATAAATCCTTGTGCTGACAAACATTTGAAGAACCACAACCAAAAACATTCCTCCCAACAACTCTTTTCTTAACATACGTTATAGCCTCTTCAGATTCACAAGAAAATAGTACCTTCTGATCAGGAACAGGAACTTTGCTCCAGACTTTGGATGGTCCAGCACCAGAATTCTTCTGTGCTACAGGAATTGGCTTGCTGTCATCAACAACAGCCTTTCCCTTTCCTTTGTTCAGATTCTGAGCAATACCTTCACTCTTAGGTCTCCAAACTTTCTTGATTTTGCTCTTGTTCACAGCTGGTTCAACTTTTCTGTGTTGCAAATGTTTGGGATAACCATGCAATTTGTAACAAAAAGGTTTAATGTGACCCTTTTTACCACAATGATGACAGACCCAAGGTTGATTCCTTCTTTTGTTTCTGTTAAACTTCTGGGAATGCATCTGAGCATGCTTCTAAGGCAGCATCTGAACTTGCTTATGAGGTATTATCTGAGTTTGCTTCTGAGGCTGCTTCTGAGGTTGCATTTGAGCTGGCTTCTGAGCTTTCTTCTAAGATTGCATCTGAGGTCTCCTCTTTGATGTTCCAACCATAGAATCATAAGATTCAGAAGCAGGTACAAATTGATTAACATGATTTTTCTCCTTGAGCTTCAGACTCTGATCAACATAACCTAACCCCGTTTTTCCTTGCTTCTGGACATCCAGAATTTCCTCCAACTTATCAGTAGCAGTGTTCATCATCCTAACTTGCTTCTTCATCTGATCAAGTTGAGAATTCAGTTGGTTAACTTCTTCTTTTAGATCAGAGTTTTGTACCAAAAGCTCACCTTTCTCAGCCTCCAGTTGACAAATGGCCTTCTTCTGATCCACTACTTGCTTGCAAACTTCTAAACTTCTGATGTGTAGATTCTTGTAATTTTCAGACAGTTCATCATATGAGAGGTTTGCAACTTCAGACACAGATGAGGCTACAGACTCTGAGTCAGACTCAGAAAATGTTTCAGACTCTGAAAATGCATCAGACTTTGAACTAGCTCCTGAGTTTTGTTTTAACCTTACCATCAGGCCTGTATTAACCTTAGCAGATTCACTCTCAGCATCTTCTTCATAATCATCATCAGACCATGAGGCAGCTAGGCTCTTCTTCTGCTTCTTGAGAAAATTAGGACATTCTGACTTGATATGCCCATAGCCCTCACACTCAAAGCACTGAACACCTTTAGCTTGATTACTTTTCTCCTCAGACTTGGTCTTTTTCACATCAGTTTGTTGCTTTTTGTTATTGAATCTGAAATTCTGACCTTTGGTCTTGGATTTTCTGTCAACCTTCTTCAGAATTTTGTTAAATTGTTTTCCAAGCAACACTAGAGCTTCTGATAAATCACTATCCTCCTCATCAGACTCTTGTTGATCATCAGCATGAGCATTGACTGCAAAAGCTACTCCTTTCCCTTTCTTTTCAGGCTGTTTGCAGAATGCAGTCTCAAAATTTAGCAAAGACCCAATCAGCTCCTCAACCTTCATGGTGGTGATGTCATGAGCTTCTTCTATGGCTGTAACCTTCATGTCAAACCTTCTAGGAAGTGACCTGAGGATTTTTCTCACTATTTTCTCATCTGACATCTTTTCCCCAAGAGAATCAAAGGAATTAGCCATATCCAGCACATTCATGTAGAAATCCTGGATATTTTCATCCTCCTTCATCTTCAGGTTCTCAAACTTAGTAGTCAGCAACTGGAGTCTGGACATCTTGACTTTAGAGGTTCCTTCATGAGTTGTTTTTAGAATTTCCCAGGCCTCCTTTGCAACTGTACATTGCTTGATGAGTCTGAACATATTCTGATCCACACCATTGAAAATTGCATTCAAAGCTTTTGAATTTCCAAGTGACAAATCATCTTCAGCTTTGGTCCATTCTTCTTCAGGCTTCAGAACCTCAGTTTTGTTCCCATCTTTGTCCAAAACCACAGGATGATCCCAGCCTTTAATCACAACTTTCCAAGTCCTGCTGTCAATAGATTTTAAGAAGGCACACATCCTAGACTTCCAATACTCATAGTTTGTGCCATCTAGTAGGGGTGGTCTATTGACATATCCTCCTTCTCTATCCATGTTTGCCAGAAATTAATACCCCTGGAACTCACCCAAAACACAGGCAGGGTGCCTGCTCTGATGCCAATTGAAATTTCTGGCTTAGCAACTGGTAAGGAGGTTAAACTGGTTCTGAATAACAGGTTCAGAACTTAACACAATTAAATCACAGATAAGCAGCAGGAAATAAAGTGCAGAAATAAAAAGAACACACAAGGTTTGTTAACCCAGTTCGGAGTAAACACCTCCTACTCTGGGGGATACCAATCCAAGAAGGAAATCCACTATTGGAATTAATCCTTAAGACTCAGACACTGACTCCCAGTTCCTATCCCAAGCAATCAATCTCCACCTAGTCAGACTTTTACCCACGCACGAGTATTAGAATCCACTAACTTCCTATCCAAGCAACAACCCAGTCACTTGAACTAACCTTGAACCTAAACCAGTTCTGAAACAAAAACTACCCAGTTTTTGAAGAACACTCTTCAATACAAAAACTTCATTCGTACCTAAAGGCTTTGAATGAATTACAACTCAATAAAACCTAAACCAACTCAAAACATATGAGTGGTGCACAAAACAAAGCTAAAAAGCTTAAAAACTAACACAGACTCTATTTCTGAATTATACTCTGTTTTTCTCATGTCTTGAATAGCATCAGCACTCCTCCTTATATAGCCTTCAGTCCAGCAGCATAAATAACAAACCAATCTTCTGCTCATGATTTGTTTCTGAATTATGATTGGTCCAATCAGAAAACAAATAAACCAGGAAACAATCTTCAAAAGATTGTAACAGAAAAATACGAGTTTTCTTAAAACTGAATCAAATCTTCATTAAATCTTCTCCAAAACAACCAGCATTCTAGAAGCAATATGCTAGGATATTTCCCTGTTAAATCTCGCCAAGATTTGCGCAGAAACACCTTGAAAAAGATCAGCTTCTGATGAAGTCAACCAAAGTCAACGCGGGCATCAGAACCTGAATTCAGCTTCTGAAGTGCTACAGTGCTTCTGATGAAGCATTCAGCTTCTGATGGAAATTCCAGCTTCTGAACAGCTTCAAATCTAAAAACTTGCAACTGAAGATTTGTTCTACATATGGAGATGCTCCTATTCAACACATTTGTTTTGCCAAAATATGCAGCCAACACCAAAAGACTCAACAAAAACCAAGTTGAAAATGATCGTTAGGTTTAGTTCAACTGACCATGCCGATATAATCAGGTTAGATATCTTCACTCGAGTTCTAACCATCAACATCACAATTGTGTACGTGAGTTTCGACTTTGATTGACACTCCGTTTACATAAAAAAAATAAAGCTAAAAATAAATAAATAGAGTTAAAATTAAAAGAAATTAATTAAAGTTTAACAATTAGAGCTCAAATTGTTAATGAATTTTACCATAAAATAAAGGTTTGTTCAGTCGAAATAAGTTAGATTCTTTGGAGGGACAATTAAAACCTTAAAAAAACCAAAATGACAACTTATTTTAAGTGAAGCAAGCTCACTCATAAAAAAAACTTATTTTTAGCGAACAAGTTGAAACTTTTGGTCCCTCAAACCAAAAAAAAAAAAAGAAGTTGAAACTTTTGGGACCAATTTGGTCATTTCCACGAAGTAGAAAATTGTAAAACCCTTGTAAACACTGCAACGCAGCTCACACACACACACACACACACGCACACGTACATATTCGACAAAAGCGGCACGCACTTAGGTTCTGAAGTTGAACTTGTTCAGTTCATCAATGGCTCAGTTGAAAGCGTTTCCTTCACATCCATGCACCACTACTACTCCTTCCCTTCATGTATCAGGTTCTCCTTCGTTTTCATTTCACTCTCTTTCAAAAATGCTATTAACAATTTCAAAAACCCCATTTTTTGAATGTTATTAACAAATTTATCACGACCCTTTATTGATTTTCATTACATTTCATTTTCTCATCATCTTTTTTGTTTCCTTGATTGTTATTTGCAGAGAATATTCTGTTTAATCGGTTCTGGAAGGCAAACCCATGTTCATTCAAAGAGGTGATCTTTAAAAGTTCAAACTTTATTATTAGAGTTTACTAATACATGCTTTTATTTCATATTTTGTGACCCTTTTTTATTATATGTTTGTGCTGGTCTTATTTTGGACTTTTTTAATATGTGTAGTTGAAACCAAGAGCTAGTGTTGGTGCCGGTAGACTTCAAGGTGAGATTATTTTGCCTCAAGATCCATTGAAAACTGTATGTGGTTTGCATTGCCTTTATTTGATTGATTTATAAACAGTGGTGAATCCGTGGTTTTAAACTGCGGTGACAGTTTAGTTTCCGTTCGTTGTGAACCTTTGTATTGCAGCAAAATCGGTCAAAATTGTTGTTACGACGCTGTTGCGGAAACCTCAAAATCTGTTATATTGTGGTTGTGGACCGCAATTTAAAGCCATATTCTCTAAGTTAAAACAGAATTATTCATTAGCATGTGGTATTTCATATTGTTGTTTGTAGTTGAATCTTTTAATTAAGATTTAAAACCTTATTAGCTATTAACATGATGTGTCTCCTATTGTATTCTATATCTGTTGGAATTGAATTGACTCATTTGTTTTCACTTGGACTTTCAAAATGATCATTTTCCAAACAGAATTATTGACATAAAAACAACAAACAAATGAATTTCTGGAGTGTAATTTGCGTTGATGTTGAAAGTGGATAAATTCAGTGGAGGAACTGTGTGTTCACCAGTTGATTATATTGATTAGATGCTGTTTGATAGTTAAGTTTAATGTTTGTAATGCTATAGAAGTTTTCATAACATGCAGTTGTAAAAGCAGTATCGCACAGTGATACGGATGTTGAAGTTTCCGAAGCCAAGAAGGGTAGCGGGCTACGTGGAAAATTGAATAAGGTTGTACTTGCTTACAGTGGTGGCTTAGACACATCAGTCATTGTCCCATGGTTGAGGTATATATGTTGCCTTGTTCTTTTTTATTTTTCTACTAGATTTCCATCACAAGTTCACAATCCTTTTCCTTTGTATATTCTGAATGGAGAATGCTCAGTAATTTAGATTTTAGAGATGTAATTTAATATTGAGTGGAATGGGTAAATAAAGATTAGAAACCATTTTGAAGTTACCTATTGTTGTATAATTTGTTCTTGTTATATTATCTTACTTAATGATTTTGGCGCTGCAGAGAGAATTACGGTTGTGATGTTGTGTGCTTCACTGCTGATGTTGGCCAAGTATGTTGTTACTTTTCAAATTTATTTCTTGTAATCATGATTATGCTGTCTAAATTGGTTATTGGAAGAGGCGTTATAAGATTGTAAATATCCGGCCAGGAGAATTTGTTTTACTCAGTTTATTGTTGATGTGCTACATGTCTGGTAACTAATTTCATATAGGGTATAAAAGAATTGGACGGTTTAGAAGCCAAAGCAAAAGCCAGTGGAGCCTCCCAATTAGTCGTAAAGGACTTGAAGGAGGAATTTGCTAAAGATTACGTATTTCCTTGCCTGCGTGCTGGTGCCATTTATGAGAGGAAGTATTTGCTTGGGACCTCAATGGCCCGTCCTGTAATTGCAAAGGTACTTCGGCTTGAAGTTTGATATTTCATTTCAACTTGTAAAACCTTTTTGCTTGTAAATATGTACCCCCAACACTTCAGATTAAAGGCGTGTCCGGTGTCCAACACGTGTTAGTGTAAGACACTGACATGATACTGACACATGTATTTATATTCAATTTCTTCCGTTCTTCAAATAATAATCGGTTGACATGTTAGTGTTATGTCCGGTGTCCGTGCCATTGCTTCATAGTAGTTGTAATTGACGATGATAGTAGAACATACTTATCCCCCGTGTCTGTGGTTGTTGTACTGATTGATCCGTGCTGACTGGTAGGCCATGGTGGATGTTGCTAAAGAAGTTGGAGCTGATGCTGTCTCCCATGGGTGTACAGGGAAAGGAAATGATCAGGCATGTCTTCAGTCTTCTTACTATTATAGTTACAGTACTTTGTCATGTCAATTATATTATTCTGACTGATTTATTTATTTTTTATAAACATTTAGGTTCGATTTGAGCTCACTTTCTTTGCGCTGAACCCCAAGCTAAACATTGTTGCTCCATGGAGGGAGTGGGATATTACAGGGAGAGAAGATGCCATTGAGTATGCTAAAAAGCATAACGTTCCTGTTCCAGTGACAAAAAAATCCATCTATAGCAGGGATAGGAACCTGTGGCATCTTAGCCATGAGGTATGCTTTGTGGTTATCCTCAATCTAGCTCTAGTTGTAGTGTTGAATGTTGGCTGAGTTTAATGATTTGTTTGCTTTTTCATTGGGTCTTGGCTGCTATTGAATTTAAGGTCAAATGATCCTTTCAAAGTAATAGAGTTGGTCCTTTAAAGAATGGTCTATAAGAACAAATATTCATAATGTATCAGAGCAAGATATACAAATTTCTAATAGATTAATAGATTCTGGGAAATGTCAAAAAATCCTGTGATTATCCACACAAATGTCTGTAGTCTAAGATTTTATTTATCAATTTAGTTCCTTGTTAATTTTGTCCTTTAATTATCCTTTGTTGGAAGGCCATCTAAAGGATGCTAATATACAGTGTCTGCATGTTTGGAAGCACATATGGGTTTGACCTACTCGCCACATAAATGTTTGTTAGATGGCCTTCATTCGTTCTGTAACAGATAGACCAAAATGACATGGGGTCACTAAATTGGTGACAACAAAACTCTTAAGATCTTATGTGTGATGACACTTGAATCTTTGAAGGACAAAAATTATGGTTCACTGTAATTTGTTTCTAAATGTGTGTAACATAACATATTTTTAGAACTATTTAAAGAAATCCTATCATTTGTTACCGGTCTCAAGAGATCATATGAATCCTCAAAGGGAATGCACTGCATCATTTCTATGCTATATTGTTCAAAATTGCTTATCTTTAGTTTGATCTAGGATTATGCTTTATGAAATTGTTTATCTATTATCTGAAATTGTTTATCTTTGAGAGTGAGATGCTACTGTTTCTCTGATATATGCAATCTGTGTCTCTAAAGGGTGATATTTTGGAAGACCCGGCTAATGAACCCAAAAAGGATATGTACATGATGTCTGTAGACCCGGAGGATGCTCCAGATCAAGCAGAGTAAGCTTCCTTCTCATGGTTTTACTAATTAAGGATCTGTTTGGATTGACTTGTTTGAGTTTACTTGCTGGCATAAACACTTGTGAGACTCGTTGGGAGAACCTATGTAAACATCTTATTATATGTCCATAAGATGCTTTTAGGTTACTTCCATAAGCTCTCAAGGATAGCTTATGAAAACAACTTATAGCTTATGTAAAAACAGTTTGATAAACACTTATGCTATAAGTATTAAATTAAGTTGTTTATCCAAACAGGGCCCAACTATATATACAGCTTCAAGTTTCTGTTATGCTTTTAAAAAGGGTGCTTACTATTGTTTTTGGAAGTTGTACCTTACATTTTTTGAAAGCACACATTATTTCTTGCAGATATTTGGAAATTGGTATTGAGTCAGGACTTCCTGTTTCACTCAATGGGAAGATGCTTTCACCAGCAACTTTACTCGCTGAGCTCAATGAGATAGGTGGAAAGCACGGAATTGGCCGGATCGACATGGTTGAGAATAGGCTTGTAGGCATGAAGAGCCGCGGAGTCTATGAAACTCCTGGTGGGACTATCCTTTTTGCTGCAGCACGGGAGTTGGAGTTTTTGACACTTGATCGAGAAACAATACAGGTGAAAGATTCATTAGCCCTTAAATATGCAGAGTTAGTGTATGCTGGTAGATGGTTTGATCCACTTCGTGAGTCAATGGACGCCTTTATGCAAAAGATTACTGCAACCACAACAGGTTCTGTTACTTTGAAATTGTACAAAGGTTCTGTTACTGTAACAGGTAGGAAGAGTCCCTTTAGCCTGTATAGGCAAGATATCTCATCATTTGAGGGTAGTGAGATATATGATCAAGCTGATGCTGCTGGTTTTATCCGGCTTTACGGTCTTCCAATGAGGGTCCGGGCAATGCTTGAACAGGGCCTTTAAGCGTTGATTTCATTTCAAAACGTATTTGATTGCCTTAAAAAGACATGCTTTGTTTCACAAAACAGCAAAAGTGTTTTCTCTGTTATTTAAGTTTTGTTGTTTAGGAATTGGATTGTAACTAGATAGTAGTTTTGAATTGTTAGTGGATCACCTCAACTTTAATAAAAGGATGACAAATGTTAACAGAGTACCTGTAATGGTACACTGATCAATGAATGTTATCATCAATTAAATGTTTTATCGTTCAATAAATAAGAGCTGAAACTCTGCTAATGTAATAATTGTGTTCTCAATAAAAAAAAATTATGATGCTTGAACAATTATTGTCAAAGGCAGACAAACTCCATACAAGGTGGTATTTTGTCCTTCAGTCGCCAAGCACGCTTTCTGTTTTCTTCGAGATCCCAAGTTTCGAAGTGCTCTTCATCCGGTGGTCTCAATTTTGGTTTAGATGGTAACCTTGTATCAATGGTTATTTTATGGAGTTCATCTGCATTCTCAACAATGTACATAACTAATTCAACTTCACACGCTGTTCCACAAAACCCAACCAATTCCAACTCCTTAAGACTATATCGACATTCCGTTGTGAATTTGTGTTCTGTTTTATAAGTTGGTTTGGTATTTAGCATCTGCAACATATTAAAAACGTAGAATCAAATTCACAACTATCCTAGCTTTTGGGCATAAATAATACTTGATGCACCTTACATGACAAAGTAAGGTGCTAGAACTAGAAGTGTGCAGAAATTCTAATGAGACCTGTTATAGATCGTGAGATCTGTGCATAAACATGAATAAATTAACATTTGTTAGAGATAAAAGTGATTTTAGAAACATAAAATTCAATTTAATCATTATCTGATACACACACACACACGAGTGGTTTCAAGTAAAATCGTTTTTACCTCCGATACGAGATAAAAAAAACCTCAATGTTATTATTCATCTCATTTTCATATGAATATATTCATTTAAATAATCAAATATCTGAAAGCAGTAGTATCTAACTTATTCATAGTGTGTTTTCTTTAGTGACTACAAAAAAGGGTCATAATCTAGGGTATTTTTGACAGAAATTAACAAAGCTAAAGACACAAGGATGTTCACCTTGATTGTGAACCTCCATAGTGAAGGTGATGCCTTCAATAACATAACACAAGCACTAATGCCATCATCAACACAAGCAACCAACTCCAAATGCTTGAGATTTTTTAACTTGGGAAGTTGACTTAACCAATAAATCTGAAAATAACACAGTAAAAAAGATATCACTCTTGATAATAAGCAAACCAGTCTAAGAAAAGAAAGGTAGGTAGGGAAGTTTACCACTTCAGGTGAGTTTTGTGTGATATCCAAGTTTAAGCACTTTAATTTGTGGCAGAAAGCTTTCTCTAACAAACTCCACAAAGGATCCTCCAAAAGATGCTTCCTCAAGGCATGGAACACTCTTGAATTCTGTCTCCAAATGTGATCCATAGTATTTGAATGATACTAATTTCTCAGCAAAAATTTCAACTTTTGTCAATTCCCAACATCTTACCAATTCTAAACATTTCAACTTCAATGATGAACCTGAAACCTTCATAGTTTTTGGAACTCTTGAATCAACTAAACTCAATGTTTCAAGTAATGGACAGTTACATAGTAAATACTCTAGCATCTCTTCGGCCACCGTAATCGATTTCATACGCAAAACACACAAGGAATTAAATCTTTCCACCTTAAAAAAGTGCAATGGAAGAACATAATCAATTGTATGACCAAAATACAGTTCAAGCTTTTGAACCTTTTTTTGAACTGCAAAGTGAATCCAGTTATCAATATCACTAACAGTTTTCATAGGAAACCAAAACTTCAATCCTTGTAAAGTGGAACATTGAAGTGAACTTAACAACTCATTGATCCAACTTGTATATGTTTGTCTTTCAGCATCATACATGATTTCCATTGCCATTTGTAAACGCCCTCCTGTAACCTTCTTAAGATCTTTTTTCATATCTTTCATAATTGGCGAACCTTCAAATATTAAGGTTCCTGAAAAATAGGTCCATAGATTTTTCCATTTTCTTGAGAGAATGCTTGTTCTAGCAGCTTCATTTATTGGTAATTTTGATAAAATGTTTATAGGGATTCCATCTGGTAATTGGTTAATGAGATCTTCTTCATAGTCTTTCTCATTATTAGATTTTGTTCTCTTTTGTTTACCATCCTTGCTAGTTCCATCTTGCATGGTCCTAAATTTTATCAAAATTTCTGGATCATCAAGATAAGGAAATAGACTAATACATAAAATTACAATTTCGATGATTAAGAAAATTTCGATGATAACTAAATGACACCTCCTTAATTTTGTCAATATGTCATCAAATGATACATCCTATGTAAATAAAACACATATGATTCAAATGTAATAAGGCTTTTGAATACTTATTTTTGAAAATTAAAATAAACAAGTTTTTTTAATCCAACAAAAATGAAAAATGGCGAAGAAAGCAAGAAATGAGTAGTTACCTCTTTATGTTCTCTTTGTGATTTGTGAATGAGACCTGTTTGAAGAGCCTTGTAATTGTTGTGATCTACAAAGAATAACCTTGTACTTTTTTTGGATAGAAGAAGATCCGGAGTATGCTCCGTTAGTGATGATTGATGAACCTCAACTCAAGTTACCTTTTTCTTTTTTTACTATTTTCTTTTTGAGGGGGTTCATTTAATATGGTTGGTTTGCTTAGGAATTTAGTGATTCTATTCCAAGCATAATGGAACAGGCTCTGCAATCTGCATTGCTTACATTTTTAACAAAAAAATATATTTAAACACATCGATCATGATTTATATGATGCGATTTAAATATGTGGTTAGTTACGTTTGATGGATAAATTATGTAGCAAGTTGTTGCAACTCATTAATGTTTCACTTCACTTAAAGTCATTAGCCACATTTTTTGACATCATTAAACACGTATTTTTTTCCCTTCAAATCTTCAAATATATATTAGATCTTTCAACCGTGTAAATTGTGTTCAAACATACATGATTTTCATATATTCAAAATAGACACAAAATCAATTAACCATAATTTGTGTTTAGAAGTCATGGTTAATAACATTCAAAATCATTGTTAACTGTATTAAATTGATGATTAATGGGTTTCATCGCCTTATTATAATTTATAACTTAGATTGCCCCCTATTTTTCTTAAAACTTCTTTTAGGTTATACTGTATACTAATTTGTTTTAGTCCTCTCCAGTTATCAAACCTTAAACTACTTTTTTTATTTATGGATTTCCTTGTCATTTTTCACATTTATTATAAAAATTTGGCAGTATAATTAATGTGTCAATTTTGTATATGACTATCACTAAGTTATCATTTGTGTATAGATGTGTTCAATATTGACTTTCATCTTCAAAGACAATATTGAGTAAAAAAAATCTTCAAAGACAAAATAGTAGTATTAGTTTGGGATATGTCTTAAAATAATAATAAATATATCTAATAATTTGCATTTAAACATATATTTAAGGACAATTTTTTTCTCTAAAGGGATTTTGCCATGAATTCTATCTAACTCTTGTGCAAATCCAACAAGATGATAGGTGGAGCAAATAATAATAATGACAACCAACAATCAAACAATCCAAACAACAATTGTCAACCAAGAAAAAAGTATAGCAATCTAAGTGTATAGCAAGCAAATCCACAATTAAATTAAAGAACAAAGATAAAGAGAGTAGAAGAACAAACACGCCAAAAGTATTTGTGAAGTTCGGCCAAATTATCTACGTCTGAGGGAGAGATCATATCTTCATTACACTATCAATGAGTTTTTATAAGAGATACAAACAAGTTACAAGAAACTCGCTTCAATAATAAACCTTAATGTCTACCCCCTTTGTCTTCCTTTTCTTAACCCACAAGAATATATCTCAAGAACACGAGAGAAAGCTTGAATCCTTCCTCTATCCAAGTTGTTTAGAATGTGTTTCTCAACCCTAATTTTTCACCCAAAAGCTCTCAAACCCCGGCCTTTAATTTTTTTTTCTCTAAAAGTTCTCTCTTTTAATGATATCAAACAATGAGGTAAAAAAACTCTATTTATAAGCAACTTATAAATGGACTAAACTATCCGTCTTTTGAAATCAATATTTCACAACATGTTTACATTTTAAGACAAATATATAATAAAATAAAATAATAAAAAAAACCCACTTTTTGCATCTCCCTCGCTTCTCCTATACGCACAACTCAAGCATTTTGGTGTACTTCTTTTCTACCTTTAGATAGTCCCTCTTGAGACCTTAACACTATAGAGAACTAGGAATTCTTTTTTTTTTCTCTGTCTCGTAGGTTTCTTCAACCTAGAACATTAAATATTGATTCGTCATGTTATGAGAGTCAAGTCCCTTCTATTAAATTTATAACTTCTCTTTGGTTTATAATTTTTCTTTTGCTGGTTAATACTTTTTAATAAATAAATTTATATATTTTACTTCTTTAAATACAAGAAAAATTTAGTTTTTCTTTTGAAGGAATATTTTTTTTAGTTGTGAAATAAATTTATGTATGTGTTTTTACTCAAGTCATGTATGTGTAAATACATTTACAATTTTTTTTTGTATTACTTAACATGATCAGTCATACATTTAAGCTGTATTAATTATGATGAACACAATCCTTGAAGTTTGGTTGAATATATATACATCCATCCAATTATTTAATGTTATACCATATATTTGTGTATCGTTTAAAAAAAAAAAATCAAATTTTAAATAATTTTTGTTTAAAAATATCGACACTCAATAAACTCTGATCTGTCCGATAAAGATGTTATCCATACGAAGATAGATCATCCCACATTTGATGACGGATTGATAAAGATGATGCTTCTTTGTCGAAGAACTCGCCTGGAATCCATGGAAGAAACCCCGTTGCCGGTGAGACGGAAGGGGGTGGTACCTACACATGCGCTCTGACGCCCAAGTTAGGTGGGAAACAAGGAGAATGTGAGGTTTTTGGATAGAATGAACTTACTTGGATTTGTGGTGGAGTCCCCCTTATATAGGCATGATGGAATGTAATGGGCTTGAAGTCTTAGTGGGCCTTGCCATGTAATTGGGCTTTGCTAAGTGGATTTGGCCTTCTGGCCGGTCCAGAACAGTTGCCCCCAAGCCTTTGATGCCTTTATGGCACAATGACTTAATCATGAGAGGCGCTCTATCAAAGGCGCTCTCAGGACGACATAAGTCATGCAGAGAGGAGAAGTACTCGTGACCGGGTACACCTGCAAGGTTAGCTAGATGCTAAAGTATGAATATATGTAAAGGCAATGAAAGAAGACTAAGGTGTACCCAATTTTCTGCGCGCCACACCCTATTTGTATACCCCCAGGCGTGAAAGTATAGGACTTGGTGGTTGTACTTTGGCGTTTGCACGCCTTGCTTTAACTCATCCGGACAATGTATGATTTGTTTTTTCGTCCTGCAAAACGGTTAAGTTAAACTGGTAAACCATATAAATATATCTGTCAGTCACTCAAAATAGATTATTTGCCCCCAGTGGAGGGTCCTTGCCGGCCTTGTGCCCGGTCTCGTTGTAGCCGCCGAGGCGCTTTGGACTCCTTGCGAAGCCAAATGATATATCTGCAAGTGGTGCCGCCCTCATGACTGATACGGGAATGAGTGGTCCTGGCCGTGCTTGGGAGCTTTAGTCGTTGAAGGCACCCATCTTTCTTTTCCTGCCAAGGTTCATTAATTTTATTTGATGAGTTATGCATGAAAGTTGTATATTGATCAGGTTACTTAGGTAACGAAACATAAGTAATGGCTTTAAAGCAAGATGATTAAAATCATTGTTTTCTATCAGACATTATTTGTATCATATTTAGATGATCATGGTTTTTTTTAACATGCATGTAAACAACTTTCGTAAAGAGCTGGATGAGTGTGGAGTAGTTGTTACTTATCTTTTAATTGGCGCCTCGTTATGCCACGGAGGGTGGCGTTGTGTCCTCCGTTCCATGCCTCCGCTTCTTTTCCTAATTTGCGCTTTCTTTAGTGCCTGGGGGAACATGACCGGCCAAGGTGCAGTGTCCCCCCTTTAGAGGGCGTTTGAGGGGCGAGACGCCATCAGTGGGGTGGCTAGTCCCATCAGTGGGTCTTCCATGGCCGCCTTAGGCTTGTGAAGGTTCTTTCCTTTCTTGGACTCTTCCATCCTTGTTAAGCACCCCTTTCGCTTTCGAGGGATCGTGCCTGCTAGGAGTGTTGAGCTTTCCTTGCTCCATTGTATTGTAGCGCATGATTGTGCCGGCTAGGAGTGTTAAGCTATCCTTGTTTACCTGAAACGAAAGTGAACAAACGCGCATTCATATGTTAACTCTACCACTGTCCCCTTACGAGGATGAGAGGTGTTGGCTTTGGGCATTGACACTGCTCATCTTCATCATAAGAGAGGGACACACTTATGAGCCGCCGGGGAGCATGTCCTTCAAGCTAAATGAGATGCTGGAAAAGATAATCCAGTCTAAATAATATGATGCCAGAGATGGTAATCTGGTTTGAACGATATGATGTCGGAGAGAATGACTCCGTATAATGAGATGTTAGGAAACCATAATTTGTGTTGAAAGGGTAGATGGAGAGTACGACTAACCTCAATAATGTCAATCAAATATAGACTTAATAATAAGATTGTCAGTTCTGATTATCTGGACTTTGTGATAAGACGATCGTGTCAAAAATAATGTCGTAAGTCTCTCATTGAAGCTGAAAAGTTGTGAGTGGAATCTGATTGAATGAACATATTGTCGAGGGATAACTTCAAGACTAAGCAATATGAAGATGACGGGATGACTCTCATCCAAATAGAATAGCCGTATAGAGAATGTAAAGGATCCATCTTGTATAGTAATTGATTCTTGGCCATTTGGCGCCTTTATAACCATAGGGGGTCTCGAGGGATAACTCCCTTTATCATATCCTACGTCCAAGAAACAAAAACGGAAGCGAGTATATCTGTTGTATGGTAATGAGTGTGAACATGACAATGTGAATATGACCCAACTAGGGTGTCCGATATCCTTTTTGAGACATAAAATGTATAGGTTCTCCCCCTTCGAACTTAGAAGTTACGTGGAGGACTAACTTGTTATCGTTGAGGCTACCATTATTCCTGCCAAATCTTGATGCAACATGTGATATATTCATGATCTACAATATAAAATAAAGTATCATGAGATAAACAAGGATATGAATCTGGTGGCTTTGATATGTCTTTTCCACCTAGAGAATTATGCATGAGAGAGAGAGTGAGAGAGAGAGAGTAAGATCCTTTGCTTGAATTAGACTGTGCGCCTTGTGTTGAAGTTACGAGTATTCCGTTCACTTTGCCTTGGACGTACGCCCTCATTTGCCATATGGTTTGCCTTCTTTCCTAAGACAAATCCAAACAAATAGAGATAATTTGTTAGGATGGATTATCCTTGCTTTGAAGCCGTTATGCAATTTCACAAATAATTTGTCGTTTTGATAAATCTTTAGATTTTCAAGAATAATCATGTTTTGAGGAACAATAATTAAATAAAATATATAATATCAATGAGAGAGACATTTCATATGATCATTGATCATGAGAGAAAGTAGAAAGGGATTTGCACTTATCTTTATGTTTGTGGAGTTTGTAAGATCTTCCACTTCTTAGGTGACATTTGGATGCCTTGCACTTGATTTAGGAATTTCTCTATGTTGGAATAATTCACCACTTTGTTGTAAATTTTCCATTTGCTTTGATGAACATTTTGCCTTGCCCCCTCGCTTCTTTTTTGAGGAGTTCGCGCGTCCGGTTGTTGGCAGGAACGATCATAAAGTGTGTCGGGCTCGAAGGTATGCGGCTAGAAATAACATTAATGTGCCTGTGACATTTATCTCAACAAATTCTACGTTCTTTATGTTAGAACAGCTTGTTAGTAAATTATGGGTAACTCAAGTTTTAGCAACCATAGAGAAGTCATGTAGGAAGTGGCATTAATATGCTCATTTTGAATAATTTTATAATATGCTTTAGATATAGGGATGAGGTTTGAAGAGACGAAAAATGCAATGTTTATGCATCGCTTTGTCTAAATAAAATAGCAAAAGTAGGGATTTGATACAGTCTTATGTGTCACCACCTTGGGTCTACCTCATTTCAAGGCGTCACCATTCTTCGGCGTCCTCCCTTCTGGACTGCAGCACTTCATAGGCGGAAGCCTCTCAGGAGCCTTCAAGGCGGGAAGCCTTTCAGGGCAGAAGTCTTTATGGGCGGTCTCTTCGGTTGGCGTCTTTTTCTTTGACTTTAACACTTTGAAATGTGTTAACTTGCTTGTCTTTATGGCGAAGACATATGTGGCTTCACTGGCCTGAAGGTCTTTACCTGACTCAATTTGTCTTCGAATCTTGTCAGATTGTGTCGCTATCTTTGGCTTCAAATCTTTAAAGTGCGACACTTTATATCTCACCTGTATAAATTCAAACAAGCACAATACAAAATACATAGATATATGGTGACGATTAGTATTGCTTCCAATTTTATTGTGATATTGGACTTAACCATTCACCCCAAGCTCTCCCTTTTAACTCCACGTGGGTCCACTTGTGTGGGACCAACACATGGCCACTCGTAATTTCATCATTCAACTGTTAACAGTAGATAATGCATGAACATAATGGGTAATGGAATTTAGAAATCCTTTACCGTTTACTTCTTTCCTCAATATGCTAAACTGTGGGTACTGAATGGTTAGGAGTTATTGAGTGGATATGAGTTCCTCATACCTCACGTGTTAGAGCAACTCACGCGCATGCTTTGCTATGTTGTTTAATTTGCTCACCAAATCTAACTGGCTACACTAAAAAAATTATGTTATCGAAATGAAGTAATAATAACAATAGGAGAAGAAGATTAAACCATTATTCGATTTTGTCCTCTGCTTTTCGTTCAATCCGTTTCTTTTTGTGCAATTGAGGCTGGACATCATCACAAGCATCTTTGCTTATGAGTTTTCGACTGTTGTCTTGTTGTTGTCGGGTCTTATGTTGGGCGCGCTCAAACAATGAATGAGAGGAACCTGTTTACCGTCTTCGTCTTCACCTGTTGCCGGCTCCGTCTTCATGCCGCACTGATCGCACGCCGCCATCATCCATGGCGTGAACTTCAACCACGTGTGGGTTAGGTGTTGTCCGCCCTCGACTTCGAAGCGGCTCATTACTTCGGTTGCCGTCCTCGTTGTTGTTGACTGAGAACAGCTTCGATTTCTTGGACAGGGGCCTCACCGTCGCCGCCGTCTCATTGTTTTGCTTCCAATCCGTGCCGTAACCGTTTCGGATTTCACTTTTTGCAATGATAGAGATTCATCATCGCTTCTGCTACATCTTCATGATTTTCGTCTCTTCCCCTCGATGTCGAATCAGTGATTGGAGGAATCAAACTCGTAACAGTTTTTCCGTATTAATGAATCATGATCTTACCAGACCTTCATTGAATCTTCAAAACCGCCATGGATGTTGATTTTCGTTTCTTGATTCTGTCTTTGGGTTCTCAAAGTGCGATTGGATTCGTTGATGAAGATTGATGAGAAACGCGTTTTCTTCTTCAGATTTTGCCTCCATCACAGTCATTATACGAACGTTTCTGGACTTTTGCTTTCTTCCTGAATCTCAGTACTTCGTTCCTCCCAAACTGTAACGGCTTCGACGCCGTGTAACCGTCTCAGGACAAGGAAGCTCAACCATTGGACCTCGACGAGGATTTTCGCCGGAATCGTGCTTCTTGCCGGAACCACAAACGTAATCATTTTTTTCCGATATGCGTGCTTTTATGGATGTTGATGAAGACCCTCTCACGAACATTCCTTCTTCCATATTTTCATTGAATCTTGATGACATAAACATGAATTCTTTAAAGAATTTGTTGAATTTATTCCAGACCAAGCACAATGTGAGATTGAGATTCAAGGGATCGAAATCAAGAATTGATCCCCTCCCTCTATTGCCAATGATCTGTCCGATAAAGATGTTATCCAGGCGAAGAACTCGCTGGGATCAGTGGCGGATCTTGACTTATTTTGTTGGAGGTGCCAAATATTTGTAGAATGTATAGTTAATTTTGTTGGGGGTGCCAAATATTTGTAAAATATATACTTAAGTTGTTTCATTTGATAGACACAAATTGTTATGTGGTTTTAGTGTTTGAGATCTACCTTATGAGCAACGGTTCAAGTCTTGGCAAGACACTTTTTTGTGAATAAAATGAAAAATGCAGCAAAATAATAAAAGAAGGAGCCAGTGGGAGTAGAACTCGCGACTACATGTTGCAAAACTTCTATATTTTCCGCTGCGACACACTCAAATCTTCTTATGTTGTACGCTTAATATAATATTTATAAAATATATGGGGGGAGCCATGGCTACCATTGGCTCCCATGAAGATCCGCCACTGGCTGGGATCCATGGAAGAAACCCCGTTGCCGGTGAGACGGAAGGGGGTGATACCTGCACATGCGCTCTGACGCCCAAGTCAGGTGGGAAACAAGGAGAATGTGAGGTTTTTGGATAGAATGAACTTACTTGGATTTGTGGTGGAGTCCCCTTATATATGCATGATGGAATGTAATGGGCTTGGAGCCTTAGTGGACATTCCTATGTAATTTAGTCTGGCTAAGTAGATTTGACCTTCTGACCGGTTCAGAACAAACTCCAAAGTACCTAACAATTTACCATTAAATTATTTAAGTTAATATCAAAATTTATTGTCAAATTTTGATGTCAAAATATTGTACTCTAGTTGTAAACGTTGTTTTTTGGTCAAGTTTGCTGATTTTTTTAGGTTAATAATTGTAAACATTAGGGCAAAAAAATCTGATGTCACTTAGGCGTATTCAAATTAAATCATCATGTCATAAATCAAAATAGTCAAACTAAGATCCCTAATTGTCAAGGCATTAAAAAAAGATACCTTATTGTCAAAATTTGGTCACTAACCTTGCAAAATAGTCCCAGTTAATAGTTGTTTTTGGAAATGAGAAAAATCAAATAAGTTCTGAAATGCAACAATTTTTTTTATTAGTTTTTGTCCGAATACTACGAAATGACTAACATCGTATAAAATTTACACACACCATGTGAGGTCTCATGTTTGAAAATGTGTTCAGACTATCAATTCAAACATTGTCAATTGAATCAAATCTTTGAGACAAGTGAGAACTTAGTAATGTCGCAAATTGAAGTGAACTTGTACTTTTGTTTTTTAAATCTATAAATTAACGATAATTATTATAAAATAAAGAGTTATTTGTCGATATTTATATTTAATGAGTTTTATGAAATAAAGAGCTATTTGTAGACATTTATATTTTAAAAACATTAATAATTGTTTATAAGAAACATACTAAATTTTTTACATTTTTATCGTAAAAAATAATCGTTATTCTCTATTACGAGTAATAAAAATTTAGAAAAAATAAATTCTATTTTGTCGATACTTTTGATAAATAAGATTTAATTATTATATTTATAAATGATGGAAAATAAGTTTTTTTTCTTTAAAAAACAACTCATTTAACTAGTAATTTAAAGATTTGAAACACCAGTATACTCAATTTTTTTGGTGTACGTAGAATTTGTCGGAACAATTTTGTCCAACATCGAATTGTTTGGTTTAAATATATCATCAAATGCGAGAAAAACTAAAAAGAAACACTCAAATCGATCCAATTCGAATATTATAAACACCAAATTAAATTCAGTCTCCATATACAAATATTGTATTAGAATAATTTTCTAAACCACGGGAGATCTATATCATCCATATTTTTTTGAACTAGACTAGATAGATCATCCATTTTTATATATGAATGATTAATTACATATGAATAGAAGACAAACGAACAACAAACTGCGTCGTTAAACCTTTTTGGATAGCAAAACCAATAATCGTAAACACAATATTTATGGACCTATGAGTCATGATATTGTTGTGCATGACCCTTTAAACTCTATGTAAAAGATCAACAACATTTAGTGCTAGAAAGATAGATCATCCATAGGACACGCAAGAAAGAGAGACAACTCAGATGTGGGGCATGTGCGAAGAAAGACGAGAAGTTCAAGAATGATAGTATAGTGTTTGGATGAGAATGAACATTATTTAAAGGAGTATCAATTCCTTTCCGTCATTACTCATTCATTACCATACTACCAAATTCTGAAAATTGGGGTTGGGGTAGTTAATACTGTTGGCTACTATGTGTTTAAACTTTAAAAATATGTTTTCCCACTACGGACGCTATGCGTGTCATGTCCAATATGCATGGAGTTTGCGGTCAAAGTCAGGTAAAATACTTGTGTTCGTGGAACCAGCACGCACAATTGTTTATTGATTTTTTCAAAAGTTGGTAGTGTATTTAGGAGAGAAAATTAATAATGATTAAAATGAGATTTTCTTCACTTTCCTGTTTCAAACTTCTCCTGTGAAGAAAATGCAATTTCATAATTTTCCCCCATCCTTTACATGGTTCAGACTCTAAAATTCCAAAATTGCTGGGTATTTTTGGGTTTTTGGGTTTTGAGTAAAGATGTGGTGCCTAATTTCATTTACATGGTTGCTCTTAATAGCCCAATGTAATGATTAGGGAGGTAAGATAGTTTAACTAGTTTGAACTAAGAGATAAGAAGTTGGAGGTCATGAATTCAAATCTGAACAACTGATTCATTACATTGAAATTTTCCCTGATGGTCCAGCGGAGAGGAGAGAAAGTCATTAAGGATGCCTATTTTTAAGTCTCATCAAATATTATGGTGGCATTTAGGGTGCACAAATGTTAAATTTGTGCACCATGCACAAGTTACTGAAAGTTTTTTTTAGCCATTTGATTAAAGAGGAACATTGATCTCTATCATAGTCTGCCTACACTATATCTCTCTCACTTTGTCTTCAACCTCTCTACCATCTCTCTTTTCACCACCACCAAACACAACAGAACCGGTGGTCACCTCCACCCTCCGTCCAACACACCATCGGCCGTCACATCCGCTACCGTCATCACCATCCGCCCTCTGCAACCCTCCCAATCAGTTCAAATTCGTGTTCCTTTTAGATCCGTGCAGATCGTTTTTTCAGATCCGTTCAAATCTGTTCCTTTCGAATCCGTTCAGATTTGCCCTCTCCCTATCACCACCATCACGACCGACCGTCCGTCCCTACCTCTCTCTCGCCGGCGTCCCTCTCGCCGACGTCTCTGGCGAGTTGAATCGGAGCATGGATTGAGTAAAATCAAGGACAGCAAAGATGAAAAAAGAAAGAGATGGAAGATGGAAACTGATTGGAAGGATAAAAAAAATCATGGGAATCGCAGAGAAGAGAGAAAGAAGAATGAGACAGGGAAAGAAGAGGATGAAGGGTAGAGGGTGTAAGTCCTTGTGCATGTCAAATAGATCTAGAATAATGTAATTAAATATGCAAGTATCAACACTTCAGTTTATTTTTCGAGCTAGATAAAAGAGGAAGAACTGATTGTTAATCATGGGTTATCATGTTTTCCGAGTTTCAATTATCATACTTATACTTGCTTTGCATTTTTTTTTGTTGAAGGAACTTGCTTTGCATCATGTTTTTAGTTTTCTGGGTTTAATATCAAACTGATGGTGGGTGAATTGTAGATTGGCGGATTGGAGACAATGTGGAAAAAATATAATGTGGGTAGACCATCATAAAATCTGTACTCCTCTTTTATCCAATGATCAAAATAAATTGACAAGTAACTTGTGTATGGTGCACAAATTTAACATTTGTGCACCCTAAATGCCACCAAATATTATAGCCAAAATTTGGTTACCGATTCAACTCTGAATACTTTTTTTAACCGTTTAAGTTCAACAACTTTTTGAATTTGCTATAAAAAAGTTATATTTTTCTAATTTCAAATCAATTATTTAGTCGAGGGAAAGTGTCCATTTACTTTTTGAAATTATTTTCTATTTTCATTTTCTAAAATTTGTTAGTTTTCCTTGTTAATAAATAGAAAAAATGACTTTTAAAGTCACTCATTGGGATATAGAGAAGATAAAAATGATAGCTAGCGACGATGCAATTCAAGAAATATTGAAAATAATATTTCTTGATATTTTCATTGCCCTTGAAAATACAAGACAATTATCCTTTCATTTTTTCTTATTAATAGGTAAAATCAAAACAAATTTTAGAACATAAAAATAGAAAGGATAAATTACACTTTTGGTCCTTTAAATATTTTTCAGGTTTCATATTGGTCCCTTAATTAATAAAAGTAACGTTTTGGTCCCTTAAATCTTCTCTGTTAGTCACTTTGGTCCCTTCCGTTAGTTTGTGTTAAAAAACGTTCACATTTGGTCCCTTAAAATTTTTTCAGGTTTCACTTTTGGTCCCTTAAATATTTTTCAGGTTTCATATTGGTCTCCTAATAGAGGACCAATATGAAACCTGAAAAATATTTAAGAGACCAAAAGTGAACGTTTTTTAACACAAACTAACGGAAGGGACCAAAGTGACTAACAGAGAAGATAATATGTAACGCAATAACCAAGGACGTTTTGTAGATTTCAATAAGTTGTTTATTAAAGATTTATGAACAATGTAACGTAACGTCATTAAGTCATGTTGTTTACATTATTAGAGAGACTGATTTTGTAAATAGAAACTCAAAAAATGACCCGTCCTCATAATAAAAATGATGACCTCGTTGATGTCGATTCAACAAAAGTAAAACAAACAAATATTGATGTCTCAAATCTCACTTATATAAAGCTTCACTTGTTTTTTTTTTTGAATTAACACGGACCAAATCATGATCAATCTCTATGTCGTAAAATTGTGTTATCAAGTACTATCAACACTATAATACTCTAAAATTTGATTGAACACCTAATCATCCAATCATTTAGTATTATGTAATTTTTTTTAATTGATTTTACCTATAGACTGCCCGTATCCAACCAATTTCTATGATAGAAAGGAATTCTCCAAATTGTAGAGGACCCTAAATTACTACTTAAGTACAACGTCAAACTTTCTTCAAGTTTTGTTCAATTTTCTCCCGATCATATGTGACATGCATTTTCTCCAAAACGGATTGAAGGCTACAAATTGCGACACTTACCCCCACTAGTTTGTATTTTACACTTAGTTGCAGAATCATTTTATTTTAGTTTCTACTAAAAGTTTTAAGCACTGCTTCCACCATTAAATATTATTGAATCCTCACTTTTACAAAAAAGTCTAATAACCAAATTCACACAAACTATATATGTGAAATTCCAGACATTCACGCTCTAACATATCAAATATCCATAAAAAAATTATCATACAAGTCGTATTTCTTTTTTTTTTTGTTACGATATGAATCGTATTTATGTATGAGTCAACTATATGGAAAACAAATATAAAAGGTATTATATTAGAAATTGTATGTCAATTCTTCAAAAGCAAAAGAAGTGTATTTTTCAATTTAAAATTTTCATTTTTGGTCTCATTAACTAGTGTTTCTTTTTTGACCGTTAGTATGACCCTATTATATTTATAATGTATAATTTTGATTCACTAATGATGCATTTTTATACCAACAATATTTTATAAAAAAAAATGTTCCCACTAATCAAAATCTTTAGATATCTCCAACTTAAAAAAAAGGCCTAATATACATAAAAAAAAACGGAAATGATATTTGTCCCGAATAATCTTAACCCGAATGCATCGCGAATTAAAAACTAGCTAGTTAGCACATGTAGCAATACAACTTTCCACCCGTGTTTTCCGGCAAGTACATGATTTAATTAGCTGACTGCAAAATCACGATGCATTCGTGACAAAATCAGTCGCTATATTTAGCATCGGTCCTAAAAAAACACCACTAAAATGCACGACACACCTTTTCTATACGGATAAAACAATTAAGTTGACAAACATTGGCGGAGCACTGTATGGGCTAAGGTGGGCCACGGCCCACCCACCCAAAAACAAAACAAATTTTTCTCTAAAAGGAAATTACTAAAACACCTTTTGTTTTTAAAGAAAAATACAAAACGGCCCACCCTCTCCGCTACTCAAGCACGACCCTTCCTTTCCTCATGCTCTTCTAACACATTGTTTCACGCAAATTCCTACTTCAACTTCCCTCTTCAGCTCTTTTAGTATCGCCGCCTGTTAATGTATCTAAACTTGTGTTTAAACTTATTACGAAATAAATTTTGTGTTTATATATTAAAGTTTATACTTTGTTGTTTATTTTAAGGGCTCACCCGGGACTTTTTTTTCTGGCTCCGCCACCGTTGACAAAGGTATGGAAGTGTATCCACCTTGTGATTGCGGTGGCACCCTACACGTTTTGATACATATTGAGCGGCTCTGCCATTTGCCATTAACTACTCAGCCAACAATATATAAAAAATTTAAATAAAATAAGAAAATAAAAGTCTTGCACCAAAAAAAATAAATATATAAATAAATAAAATAAGTAAGTTATGTTCCTTTGACCGTTAATATAAGTTATTTCTAAGGACATTTCAAAATGTATTGTTCTGTCCGCGTTATCCACTTTCTCTCTCTTACCAAGCAAAATACACAAGGCGTGTGACGTTTATGCCATTTTTCTCTTCCTCGAACACACGAAGAAACTTGCTTGCACCATCCCAATCATAAATATTAAATCTTCCAGAAATTTACTTAACACACCTTCAAATTTCACAAACTATAAATACTCCATAACAAACCACCCAATTGTTTCATAGCCAACATAAAATTAAGCGTGTGCATAACTCCTATAAACAGCTTATAGTCCTAGTAACATTCGTATACAATATACTATTTGATTTCATTCATTTCTTGGAGTATATTGCTTTGTTGTCATTGAATTTCACTTTGTATAGTAGGAAATATATCTTGTAGTAACTTCCAATTTTTTTTGGTTGTGAACAATATATAATTATTAATTAACATGAGGAGGGAAATGGAATTTGAGCGTGTTCTAAGTTTCTTTGATGAAGATGGCGATGGAAAGATTTCGCCGAATGAGTTAAGAAGTAGAATGGCGAGGATTAGTGGAGAGTTTCAATTGAAAGAAGCGGAAATCGTTATTGAGGCATTGGATTCTGATGGTGATGGATTATTGAGTTTGGAGGATTTGATTACACTTATGGAATCAGGTGGAGAGGAAGAAAAATTGAAGGATTTGAGGGAAGCTTTTGTAATGTATGATAATGAAGGGTGTGGGTTCATAACACCAAAGAGTTTGAAGAGGATGTTGAAAAAGTTGGGGGATTCTAAGTCCATTGAAGAATGTAAAGTGATGATTGGAAGGTTTGATCTGGATGGTGATGGTGTGCTTAGTTTTGAAGAATTCAGAATCATGATGGAGTGAGTATGATGATATATATATGATCATATCATGTGTTTATATGCTTTCTGGTTTTGGCCAGTGGCTGCGTGGTTTCATTCATTCTTTTGTACAATTGCTTAATATACAGTGTAAATTTATATAAATCATTTTTTTATGCAATATAAATCATTGTTTTTGGAATTAATATGAGACATGAGACATGGAATACTAACTTGGATAAAACACAAGCATCATATTTTAGGACATGTTCAGTAGTTAATTATAGTATATTGTGCTTGTGCCTTATTATTACTTTTATATGCTATGCAAAAGGATATAAATCATTGTTTTTGTAATTTGCTAGCACTAAATAATATTATGAAACATGGCCGAGTTTATTGCCAGCCAGTAATATGCTCCACCTGACGATACCACAAAAGGGACTGCATGGGGTTGACATTCATGCAGTACAACAAACAACATGGTTTGCATGTCTGCATTATGCGCAACTGTCCATTCTTGACCCAACATTGTCTACTGAAAGGAAAGTGAAAAAATAAGTGAATACTTTCTATCCCTTTCATTGCTTGCGTAGTCTTGAGTGTCAGGAGAGAGCCGGAAGCAACAACAAGTTAATGTTTCGGTACCACCTAAAGTATTAAAGTTTTGTTTGGAAGTTTGGAGAGGAAAGTAGAGAGAAACTTTAAGGGAAAATAGAAAAATCTTTCACATTATTTGAAAGAGTAATTTTTTCAAAAATGATAAATTAATACTTATAATTAATATATTTTTAATTTTAAGAATATTTTAACAACATATAAAACTTTCAAAATCGGCAAAAACTCATCCTCCAATACAATTTTCGAGTTCTTTTGAATGAGAGAGATTTTGTATTATGAAGGGAAATAAACCCTCCAAAATTCTTCTATCTCAATGTCCTCTATTTCTTTTACTTTTTCTTCCTTTTTTTTTCAAAGATCTATCATCTATTTCCCTCCAAATTCTCAAACAAAACCTAAGGCATTCAAAATCTATGAGTCACATCTCATAGCTAATTATATATAGGCTAAATTACACTTTTACTCCCTTAACTTAATTTCAGGTAACAGTTTGATCATTTATCTTTTTTTATTTCAATTTTGTCCTTTTGGTTCATTTAGATATGAATTTTCAATCATCAAATTCATGATTTTATTTTCTTATGATCTTTCAATCTTCAAATCTATGGTCTTCATCTATGTTTGCATAAGAATATACTAGATTTGAAGCTTGAAAATCCATATGAAAATGAACCAAAATGACAAAATTGAAATGAAAAAAGATAAAGAATCAAACTGTTACCTAAAATTAAGTTAAGAGAATAAAAAATATATACAATATTGAATTCATTCATAGTTTATGTGAAAGTAATCATTCACACTTCAACCAACACATAGCACACAATTTGTGTGTGGGACAATCCACGCATTTTTCTCTTCCCTATGCACCAAAGTAAATTATTTACCTTTGAATATATCTTAAAGATCACTATGCATGCAAAAATGATAAGCACCGTTGACCAAGTAGTTAACTTTACAAAGTCTTTTATCCTCCTTTACTGAACCAAAACCTGCAAAATAGATTGTGCAATATGATCAACAAACAGCTCCTCAAAAGTAACTTGATGTCTAGTTCTTTGGCATGTGGTCGCATCAATACTTAATGGGATCCTTAATCATGGGATATTTAATCGTTTGGAGAAATCCAGAAATTTTGATAAGTGATGCAAAATCATATATTATAAATATTTAATCATTAAATAGCAATCAAAAGATTAAAAACGCATGCCTGCGTCTACATCTTTTACATTTCAGTAAAGCTACACATCCACCAGACCATTACTACAAATCTACAATATTATGTCATATATACAATGCTATATAGATATTGTTTTGTAGGTTAATCATATTTTGGTCGTCTGCAACAACAAGAACTATTTTCCCCACAAGAGAATATCAACGGTGCATTTGATAAGTTAAAAAATAAGTACTGGACAAAATAATACAAAACAAATTTTTATGTTTTGAACAATTTTTTTTCTTATACGATTTTTTTTAGACAAAAAACTATTTTGATATTTTGACAATTTGTGCTTGAGACAAAAAATTGTGTTGTGGATTAATGATGAACAAGAATTTCAATTTTTGTTTTGTCCATTACACACCAGTTTGTCATATCATTGAAACCGTTTTATAATCACATACTGTACAAGTGAAGTTATCATGCTTTGTTATTTATTTTTTAACAAATCAAACACACATAAGAGAGAAACAACAGAGAAACTATAATTAATTTCTCTTGTTTGGTACACTAAATTGGCATTGCAAGACAATTGGGGAGAAGATAGACAAAATTGATGTCGGGCCTTCGCCTGTCTCTCTCTAGAATTGTGAAGAAAGCCAATATAAGTTCAACCTATGAAGCACCAAGGTGAAGACGACACAGTCACACTAACACGTCGATATTTGCAATAATTTAGAAAAATGATATGATTCAATGTAATCGCATGTATCAATATCGGAGACATATCAAACACCAGACACACATTTGATCAAGAGTGTCAACGCTACAAAGAATTCAACAAAGAGATGGTTTTGAGTAAAAAAAAACGATATAGTGTTTGGTTGCGAAATTCTGAAAAACAGGGACCGGGTAGTTAATATTGTTGGCTACAACGGGATTACACTTCAAAATAATGCTTTCCCATTGCATACATGTGTGTATTGTACTATATGCATGGAATTTGGTGTCAACGTTGGATAAAAATGTAAAATACCTCATAGAACAAACACACATGGCTATTTAATTACTTAATTTTAGGGGTGTTCAAAACCGAACCAATCCAATAGAAAAACCGTAAACCGAACCAATCCAAACAAAAACCGCAAAAAACCGCATTTGGTTCGGATGTATTCAGATTGCTTTCTTACTCAACCGCATGGTTTGGTTCGGTTTGCGGTTTTTGTTTTATCAACAAAATCAAACCAAACCGCAACATACGAAAAACACTAATTAAACATATGTCACCTAGACCAATATTCATAAAAACTCAATGAAAACTTTTATAAAATGACATATTTTTCCTCTTGTTAAGTTTCTTCATAACTTTTTATTTCAAAAATATGTTTATGTGTTACTTGAACTTTTAGAGAATGATAAAATCTTATTATTTGCATTTCTTACCTAATAAGAATATTTTTTGTACACGTTTTTAATTTGGTTTATGTTGTTGGAAATATTGCTAGAAATTTGTTGTGTTTTAGCTCTTTAACTTGATTTTAATGCTGAAAACAAAAAATGTAGGCTTAATTGCATGGTTGGTCCCTTATGTTTATTTTAGGTTTCAAGTTGGCCCCTTTAATTTTAAACGTTTCAAGTTGGTCCAAGCAGTGTGTCTAGGAGGTATTCTCGTCGTTTTCCATGCAATTCCAATTTGAATCTGAATGTGAACATAATTGGAGCTCAAATTTTAATAGAAACTCTTACGTTTAGGTGTAAAAAGTCAACTTGAAAGGGACCAACTTATGCTAACGTTGCAAACAAAAGGGACCAACTTGGAAACATTTAAAACAAAAGGGACCAACATGAAACCTAAACTAAATGTTTTGGACCAACTTGAAACGTTTAGAACAAAAGGGACCAACTTGAAACCTAAAATAAACGTGAGAGACTAAACATGCAATTAAGCCAAAAATGTATTGGCTCGATAAAAACCGCACAAACCGCATTGGTTTGGTTTGGTTCGGATTTTATTTTAGAAGTCAACCGAACCAAACCAAACCGCATGTTTATTCATCTTGCGGTTCAGATGACTTTTAGCATCAAAACCGAACCAAACTGCACCGCGAACACCCCTACTTAATTTGGCGACCTCAGAGTGTTGAGGACCACATTATGACGATTAAGTAAGTTAATGACCGTGAGAACATTCACAACGGAGACACATATTTTTTTGTATTTAAATGGGTCGCACGTGTACACATCATTCATTTATAATATTTTAATAGTAGTACCTAATAAGCATTTAATCCATTCAACCCAAAATCTCACACAAATTTCTAAAATGAGACACACTAATTAACTATCAATAATTTTATATAATTAATTTTAATTTTTTAATATTAAAAAAGTGTCGTCCCACTTAAGATTGATGTCTTAAGTGAAACCCCGGGTCTTATAAGACCCCCAAAAAGTTTTTTCCACAATAGAGATACCTAATAGGTATCGGATCTTAAATGTTTAAGACCATTTTATTGGAGATGGTTTCAGTGTGATATTTTAGAGTTTATGAATAGTGTACGTAAATCTGAGTTATAAGTTAACATTTATAGGAGGAGGATTATTTGCCTTCTAAGACAGAAAGCCTAATTGGACAACTATGTAAGACGACAACCGCAAACAAATCATTGGGTCTTTTTCATCAGGTGGTCCTAATTTGATCTCCAAACCTTTTTGTTGTTGAATCAACGTAACTTTTTCATTGTTTTTTTTTTTAACATGTGATAAATAAATTGAATTTTTTAAGCGTAAAATATTAATGACAAAAACAACCAATCTGAACTAAAAAATCAAATTTTTAATTTTAAAAAAAATTCTAACTAGTCCATCACATATCGTATTTAATATTGACAAGGTATGGAAGTGTATCCACCGTGTGATTGCGGTGGCACCCTACACGTTTTGATACATATTGGGCGGCTCCGCCAACTATACAACGATTAAAAATAATAAAATGTCATAACTAAGTCACGACCCCATTTGACCGTTAATATAAGTTTTTTCATTCTAGGTCATTTGAGAAAGTCCTGTCCTGGCCCGCATTATCCACTCTCTCTCACTACCCAACTGCATAACATATGCCGTGACGTTTATGCCATTTTTCTCTCTTCCTCGAACACTCGCACCACCTTGCTTAAATTAATCTTCCAGATAATAGTATTAACACGCCTCCATAAATCATACACTATAAATACTCCATAAACCACAAACCATTTTTTTATCCAATATTTGCCAACACAAATATTTATTCTTTTGTGTCCATAACCACTGGTACCCTATATATTCATAATCATCATATTCCTACATCCTACTATACTACTTAGTTTGTTAGAGTATATTTTTTGAAACAATTTGTAAGAGTATAATAGTATATTACTTTGTTGTAATTATATTTTGTAGTAACTTCCAATTTTAGGTTTTTGGTTTTGAACAATATATTGTTAACATGAGGAGGGAAATGGAATTTGAGCGTGTTCTTAGTTACTTTGATGAAGATGGAGACGGAAAAATTTCGCCCAACGAGTTAAGGAGTCGAATGGCGAAGATTGGCGGAGAGTTTCAATTGAAAGAAGTCGAAATTGGTATTGAGGCATTGGATTCTGATGGTGATGGGCTATTGAGTTTGGAGGATTTGATAACGCTAATGGAATCAGTGGGAGAGGAAGAAAAATTGAAGGATTTGAGGGAAGCTTTTGAAATGTATGATAATGAAGGGTGTGGATTCATAACACCAAAGAGTTTGAAGAGGATGTTGAAAAAATTGGGGGATTCTAAGTCCATTGAAGAATGCAAATTGATGATTAAAAGATTTGATTTGGATGGTGATGGTGTGCTTAGTTTTGAAGAATTCAGAATTATGATGGAGTGAATGATGATGATATATATGTGTTGATCATCTGATGTGTTTATATGCTTTCTGGTTTTGGCTAGTGGCTGCGGGGTTTCATCCATTCTTTTTGTACATCATTGCCTAATTGCTTTTATGCTATTGTAAATTCATATAAATCATTGTTTTTGTAATTTACTAGCACTAAATAACAATTTGAGATTAAGACATGGGATGATAATTAACTTGGCTAAAAAAAACATTAAAGTTTAACACATTCACATCACCAGGAAATGACTCTCAGTCAACTCCTTCAATAGGGATTGCATTGGGTTTACATTACGCGCAATAGTCCGTCCATTCTTGACCCAACATTGTCCACCAAAATGACAACAATTTTTGAGTGTACTGGTACATTCCGATTTTTAATTAATAGTTAAATGAGTTTTTATTCGAAAAAAAAAAAATTTCTATTATTTTTGAGTGTACTAATACATTCCGTTTTTTAATTAATAGTTAAATGAGTTTTTATTCAAAAAAAAATATTTTCTATTATTTACAATTATAATAAATAAATTTTATTTACCAAAACTATCGGTAGAGCAAAAAATAATTTTTCTCAATTTTTATTATTCATAATAGTGAATATTGATTATTTTTTGTGATAAAACATAAAAAATTAGTATGATTTTTATAAACAATGAAATGATGTTTTTTTATGAAATGATATTTATTAAAATAGAAAAGTTGACAAATAACTCTTTATTTCATATAAATGACTATTAATCTATTGATGTAGGAAAAAAATGTACTAGTGCACAAAAAAAAAACAAACTTGTGAGTGAACCGTAGAAGGTCCCTAAACGAACAATAAAGTAATAAGTGAATATTATCTTCATTCCTATCATTGCGTGGGTCTTGTTGTGATACTCAGAGAGCGCCAAAAGCAACAACGAGTCAATGCTCTGCCTTCAGGACTACAAAAGAAAGAGACATTACATTTCTACACTAAACATTAAGACATTAGATATATGAATCACCTCTCATATATATATCTAACATTAAAGTCATTCATAATCGATGTGAAAGTAATCACTCACACTTGAACCAATGCATAGCAATTAAGACACAATTTCCGTGTTTGCCAATAAATACTAGACTTGTAAAGTTTTTCAATATGCACAATCAATCAAACAAACTATTTTACACCTTTTTATCTCTTTACTCTACATTTATATTTCATTTATGCATTTCTTAATTTAGTAGTTCGAACACCCTAAAAACATTGTACTTAACACTCTTAAAAGTAGTTAAAGAACTCACAACTAAAAAACATATTTCCTTCCTCGGCGTAATAGCTCGATGAAAGAAAATCATTATTAAAAGTTATTAGCTGATACCTCAACTAACTTTCAACTTAACAAACAACACTATTTTTTTTGGGCCAATTTTAATAAAATTTAATACCAAGAAATAATACCGTCATCCCTTAAAAATAAATGTTTTGGTTGAATTGAAAAATAGAAATAACTAACGTGTCATTAATAAAATTTTATCCATAAAAATTTTAACGAATTGCTAATGTATTTATGTTTAGAATTTAATTAGTATGTATTGTCACGTTAATTAATAAATATAAAAATCTTTGAATTGTCACATCCAATATTTGATATGACAACACATCATTGAATGCATGTATAAAATAATACTAGCTACACTGTCAATGTATAACAATTAAACTCTTTTTTTATCATATTAAATAAATAAATTCCATTATATCCGACTAAAAAATTAAGATTGTCATTGTCATTGTACACATTTATCTCTTTCATTCCTTTGACTTCCTTACCAATAAAACAAAAGAAGATAAAGTTTTTATCTTTCTTTTCTTCATTTTTTGACATCTTTCTCTTGTACCAAACAATCAAAAAAAAAATTTACACTTTCTACTCCTTTTCTTTCCTTTCACATTCTTTTTACAAGTTTATCATTTAAGAGCGAGAATTACTTAATGTTTGTATTATATTATTTATTATAGATTGCAGAAAAAATGTAAATTAATTAGTGGTATGTTAATAAAAAAATTAATACAATTGAAAGTTCAAAAAGAGCCTTATAAAAAGAAACAAAAAACTCGAAGTGGTCTTTAGTTAAATTTGATGTCACATACTCCCTCAATATCAAAATATAAGCAAATGTGAGTCAAAGAAAATTGATGTTTTTGATATAAAATTTGGACCAAATACATCAATTTTTTTGATTCATTTTTGTTTATATTTTGTTAGGGAGGGAGTACATATAATCAAATTAAATCATAATGTCAAAATCAAAATAATCAAACTATTACCCCTTACCGGTGTTTGTTTAAAGTTTCCTAGTTTATCTTAGGAATAACTTTCCATGGAATATAAGAATGAGAGTTTTATTCCATGATAGTTTTTTTATAAAAAAAATATTTGGTTAATATTATCATATTTTCATGAACGGTTAATAGATAGTTATACATGAATTTATTCTCATTTTCATGCAAACTTTATTCCCACTCTTTTTTTTTGAAATTTTTTTCCTATTCCCCTGAATAATTTATACCCAAGAATAAGATTTAATAAACTTTTAAGAAAATGCATATTTATATATTCTCATAAATCTACAAAGATAACTTGAAACAAACACACTATTATAGTTAAAATTTGGTCACTAATCTTAGCTACGCAAAATCAAAATAAACACCAAATTCAGTCATCCTTATATAACTATTGTATTAAAAGCGGATTTTCAGAGGTCCGTTTGTTAATAGAGAATATCAGAAAGAGAAAGAGTGGATAAACTATCATTCATTTCTCTTGTTTGGTACACGCAAGAAAGAAGAGATACAAATTTTATGTGGGGTCTCTCTATCTCTCTCTCTCTCTAATTGCGAAGAAATACTATAGAAGTTCGACGATGATATAGTGTTGGAACATTGGTGTGAAGTTGGAAGGAAATTGGAAGATTAAACACCAAGTAATAAGACTTTGAGCTAGTGTGATGTTAATTGAAAAATAGAGTGGGGGTCCCACACATAATAGAACACACACATTAGTAGTGTTTAAATTGCGGTATTTAATTTTAAATACTTGATAATGATAAAAGTAATAGTAAGTATTATTTTTATTCATGGATATCACTTCCCACAATTTTATCTTATGTTAGTTATGATAAGGTTTGAGAATCCAATTGAATCTTCTATCTTTTCTTCATTCATATCCAATGAGTTTGTTTCCTGCACTTTTGTGGATTTGTTTCCTTTTGATCTTATCCACAAGATTTGTTGGACTGATTAGTGGTTAAGTTTCATTTTGATCTTATCCACTAGAGTAACTGTTGTCGCAATTTTAGCTAAACCAGTTACAAAGCCTCTATATAAATAGAGGACTCCACTCAGTTCAAAAATCACACCAAAGAGCTCTATTGAGTTGTCAAGAACTATTTCTCTCTTCTCCCTCCAGCTTGTGTTAACGAGCTATTCTTCTCCTCGTATCTTTTTTTGCCCCTTCGGATTTAAGAGTGTTCTTAAGACCGTAGTCCCTATTCGGTATAATGTCCATTCGGAATTAAGAATGTCTTAAGAACATAGTCCCTTCGATAATATATGTCCCTTCAGAATAAAGAGTAGTTTTAAGATCATAGTCCATTTTTGAAATAATAATGTCCCATCGGAATTAAGAATGATCTTAACGATATATAAATATTCTTTTGATATTTTTCTACTCTTGGAGAAGTTAAAAAGTCAGAATGGTGATAACACCATATTTGAGTGGTCTTAGCACCATAATAGAGTGGTCACAATACCATATTAGAATGATTTCAGTATTAAAGAGTGGTCTTAGTATCATATTGGAGGTGTAAATCTCGAACGGTTTTCTACAGTGCAGTAGTTAACCGCACAGTTGTAGCTGGACTTGTTTTATCCTGGAGGCGACGTGGTTGATAGTTTGTCTTTCACAATTTTGGACAGTGCCACGAAACATCTTAAAGAGAGCGACCTGGTCGTGACTCAACCTAGTAACAACTTCGGTAGATATTCTCTTTCAAAATAGAATTTGAAAATTCAAATACAACAGTTTGAAAATCCAAAAACAACATATAGTTTTGAGTAAAAAAAAATGTTAACAAATATCCTTAAAACATTCTTTAAAATATCAAAAGAGGAAATTGTTGCATAGAAAATGATATATTTATGGAAAATGTCATTGTTTAAGCATCCAAAAAAAGTAACTTTTACATTGAAAACTGTATAGTTATGACTTTTACATGTGTTTGACTTATATTCTTAAGACAAAAATTTTTTCTTTGTAGGTTCCTTAAACAATGCATTTAGGACACTTATTAGCAACACTCTATATTTATTGATTTGTCAAATGATTTGACATATATTTTTAAGATAATATTTCTTTATTGATTTCCTAAACAATGATCTTGAGAATCAATTAGCATGAAGGAAAAAAACCAACAATGAAAAAAAAAATAAGGAACGAGGATAACAATATGAAATGTGTATATTTTTTCCTTTGCGTCGTTAATCCCCGCACTAGCAATTTCTGAAAAATTGGGATTGGGTACTAAGTAGTAATATTGTTGGCTACAACGTGCTTAAACTTTAAAGGAATGCTTTTCCACTGCAGACGTAATGCGTGTCCTGTCCCATATACATGAAATTTGTGGTCAATGTCAGGTAAAAATGTAAAATACTTTATGGACATTATAATCCGAACTGATCCTAGATCGGCAACCTGAGAGATGATAGAGTGATTGAGGACGGTGTTCTGAAGATTAAGTAAGTTCTTATGGATCATGAGTATGAGGTTTTGGAGTTTATGAATAGTGTAACTGGATCTGAGATTTAAGTTAACATTTATATTAGAAAGATTATGATTTCTGAGACGAGAACCCTAATTGGACGGTTGTCTTGGATGACAACTATAAACAAGTCATCGTTGTTTTTCATTACGTGGACCTGGTTTGATCTCCAAACTTGCTTGGATGTGCCTCTAAAACACATTTATGGTATTGTCCCTTGATGTGACCTTAGAGTGATGTGTTAACTCCTTTACCAATCCGGAACAATTTGTATTAGGGATGGACATCGGTCGACCGCGGTCGGTTTTCGGGTGGAAAACCCCAATCCGCAGCAAACCATGGGTGATAATATCCCACCCAATTCCGCGCACCTGTGACATCGGTTTGGCCGGTTGTCGGTTGAGACAGTTTGCCGGTAGCACGGGTGAAATGTGTACTTTCCACTGTGGAAAGAATGAATTGTTCTTGATCATCATGTGTAATATAGTTCTTGAAGAACTATTTTTATTAACATCAAAGATCCATGAAGGATTGGTCAAACAATGAAGATCTTTTATTATATAGTTCTTGTAATATTAAAGCATCCCTGAAGTATTGTCCAAAAATATATTTGTTTTTCATTGTTTATGAAGATTTAAAATATAGTTCTAGAAGAACTAATAATTTAACGTTAAGCATTCGTGAAAGATTGCAAAATAAAAATACTGTGATTTTCCTTTGTCATTGTCGATAGAGGTTTATGGTTGAGTCTCAAAGAACTAGATCTTTGTTCACAATTGAATTATATACGATCTATTGGATATCTTAGTATAAGTTGGACGAAATAAAATTAAAGAAAGCAAAATTGCCTCTTGAATCAGCTCCTGAAGTAGCGAAATCGAGAAAATAATATCACGAATTGATATATTAGAGATTATCATTGAAATGATACATGTGAATATGATAAAAGTTTATTATTTATGACATATGATGATGATCTTTACTACTAATGAGTTATCACAAGACATAAATTAGAGGTATTGTCACATGTCATCTCTTTGCATATTTGACACTTATAATTTGTGCTCCACATATTTTCTTTTCTAATGAAATAGTAAGTATTATAGTTGTCAATTTGGAATTATTGTTCTTTTTAATAGATTAAGATTTAAGAACAATATTGTGTTGAATTGGATTTTTTTTTAGTTGACATAATAACTATAAATGAAATTTGAATTATTGATTCCTTCTAAAAAGAATGACTATACTATTTTGATGTCTTAAGAAAGCTCTTAGAACTTGGCATCAATAAGGAGATAGTAATTTTATGTATATTTTGTTAGATATTGTTCGTAAATGAATGATTTCTTATGTAAAATATTATAAAAAAATTGGATGAGTGATACAAAGAAACTAATTTTATTATTATATCTGGCATTGCAAAAATTATTAAAGGCTCCAGAAGAGCCAATATATTGTTATATGGAGGAATAAAATTACACATTGAGAATGCATTATATTCTTCTAGGTCTCATAGAAATTTATTAAAGAATATCCTTCTAAATGGATATCATATCACAATTTGCAAAAAAAAAAAAATCTGCTGATTGTTGTGGTCTTTGGAATGTCTCGTAGATCCACCATCATATGGAGAAGATCTACATGCTTATGTTTTATTTCTACTAGCTGTCAAATTCAATCCTTCATTTTCAGATGCAAACCAAAAGAACTATGAAGATAGTAGATGACAGTTGCAAATTTTGATATCTATTGATTTGTGACTTTTTGTGTGTAGATTCTGATACAAATGAAAGATGAACAAAGAGTGGATTGGGATGCAGAACAAAGTCAAGGATGAAGATAATGGATGAATGGACCGTAATTCTCACTATCTAGGAATTAAGACCCCAAAGCCAAGGGTGTGAACCCTTAAAATAGGGCTGGACGTCCTCCAAGAGGGCATAGGGCCCACTTGACAATCACACATAACCCTTTGGGGGCGCCCTCAGCAGCTTACGAGGGCGCTCAAGTCATGGTTTTGGCCCTTTTATGATTTAGGCCCAAAACCATGACCGGGTAGGCCCAAAAAAGGCTACAAATAGTAACCTCGGGACCATTCCCGAGGCATGACCTAAACACAGCACAGAAACCCTAGTTTCTAGAAGCATTGTACTCACTGCCAGTACAGTTGGCGCCCACCGTGGGGCTACGGTAAAACTGACCTAGCCACCGTCTCCCAGAAAAAAACGATCGATACACGGCCCCTGAGAGCAATCAGAGCGCCGTATATCCACCATATCTCCCTAGACCTACCCCTAACTCGAATCAAACGCCCCGTTTCTTGTTCAAAACGTCAATTAGTCCCTCCGAAATTCGCAGTCCCGACCGGAAGCCTTCAGTCGAAATTTTTTGAACTTTGATAACCGACCCGAAAACAACCACCGTCGCCATCGTTGTTCATGGACCCGGAGGCGGCGAAAGCAGTACGACAACAGATCCAACAACTTCGCAGCCACAGCGAAACGTTGCAAGTTAACGCCATCGACTTGGATCCAAGGGAAGAATTCCAGAACGAACGTCTTGAACCCACGGAGGATCTGAAGGAAGTCACAATAGGCCCGGAGCCACATCAAACCACCAAGGTGGGGACCTCTTTGAATCCCGCCGAAGAGCAAAATCTAGTGGATCTCCTGAGAAAAAACTTAGACCTGTTCGCCTGGCAACCATCAGACATGCCCGGCATCGACCCTACCATCGTATGCCACCACCTCGCCCTACGCCCAGGAGTGAAGCCAGTGGCTCAGCGCAAAAGGAAATTAGGCGAAGAAAGGAGGAAAGCAGTAGATGAAGAGGTGGCCAAGTTAAGAGACGCCCGTTTCATAAGTGAAATCAAGTATCCTACATGGCTGGCGAACGTCGTCCTCGTAAAGAAAGCTAACGGAAAATGGCGCATGTGCGTCGACTACACCGACCTGAACACCGCTTGCCCAAAAGACCCATATCCCCTCCCAAACATTGACCACCTTATCGACAACGCGTCAGGGTACCAAACCCTGAGTTTCATGGACGCGTACTCCGGCTACAACCAAATAAAGATGGATCCTCTCGACGCCCCAAAAACGGCCTTCATGACTAATCACCACAACTACCACTACGAAGTTATGCCTTTTGGCTTAAAGAACGCCGGCGCCACCTTTCAAAGGTTAATGGACACCGCCTTTGCAGAACAAATCGGAAAGAATTTGGAGGTCTACATCGACGATCTGGTAGTAAAAACAAAACATGACAAAAGCCATGCAAAGGATCTGGAAGAGATTTTCGATCAAGTTCGCGCGTATAACATGCGTCTCAACCCGGCCAAATGCTCTTTTGGGGTTCACGCAGGGAAATTCCTAGGCTTCATGCTGACCCGGCGCGGTATCGAAGCAAACCCTGACAAGTGTCAGGCGATAATCAACATGAGAAGCCCCTCTAGCATCAAGGAGGTGCAGCAGTTGACGGGTAGGCTCGCAGCGCTCTCCAGGTTTTTATCATGTGCCGGCGATAAAGCTTTCTCTTTCTTTGCCTCAATAAAGAAGAAGGAACTTTTCCAATGGACTGAAGAATGCGAAGAGGCGTTCACAAAGATAAAGACGTTTCTCTCCAGCCCGCCAGTTCTACATCGTCCAGATGCGGGCGCCGTGCTCTTCCTCTACCTGTCTATATCAGAAAACGCTATGAGTTCCGTCCTCGTGCAAGATTCTGACGAAGGTGAAAAACCAGTGTATTTTGTGAGCAAGGTATTCAAGGGAGCTGAGCTGAGATACCAGAAAATAGAGCGCCTGGCTCTAGCAGTGGTAGCAACAGCGAGGAAGCTGCGACCGTATTTTCAAGGACATAGAGTTGTTGTCAAATCCAACTACCCCATCAAGCAAGTGTTGGGGAAACCAGACCTGGCGGGAAGAATGGTATCCTGGGCAGTGGAATTGTCCGAATATGACATTCAATATCTTCCTAGAGGCAGCATAAAGTCACAAGTCCTGGCTGACTTCCTAGTAGAATTCTCATCCCCTGTGGAAGAAGTCGCCCCTTTCGTATGGTTGTTATCGGTCGACGGATCATCAAACCTCAAAGGTAGTGGAGCCGGCATAGTGTTGGAGGGTCCAGGGGACCTAATCATAGAGCAGTCGCTGAGATTTGAGTTCAAGGCGAGCAACAACCAAGCAGAGTATGAAGCCCTAGTAGCGGGCATGAAGTTGGCACAAGAGATGGGAGCGGAAAACTTGAGAGCGAGGAGCGACTCCCAGTTGGTGACGAGCCAAATTACCGGGGAATACCAAGCGAAGGACAGTCAACTTACCAAATACTTAGCAAAGGTCAACAGTTTAGCCTCCACCTTCAAGTTCTTCGAAGCAATCTACGTTCCAAGAGAGCAGAATTCAAGAGCCGACCTTTTGTCTAAACTGGCCAGCACCAAACGCCCGGGGAACAACAGAACGGTCATCCAGGAGGTGCTGGCGGCTCCCAGCACAGAGATCATGGAAGTAGGCGCCGTGGAGAATGAGGAGGAGGGGTGGATGACGCCTCTCATCAAATACCTCACAGGAGCGTTTAATCCCAAAAGCGAGGAGGAAGAACTGCAGATACGAAAGAAGGCTTCAAAGTATTGCATGGTCGCTGGCAAATTATACAAGAGAGGCAAGGCATCGCCTCTGCTCAGATGCTTAGGTGAAAACGAGACTCACCTCGTCCTCTTAGAAGTGCACGAAGGCGTATGTGGGAGCCACATCGGCGGACGATCCTTGGCCGCGAAGCTGTTGAGAGCAGGTTATTACTGGCCAACAATGATCCAAGAGAGCGCAGACTTTGTACGAAAGTGTGACAAGTGTCAAAGATTTTCTGATAAGAAGCACGCCCCTGCTTGCGAACTCACCTCGGTCTTTTCCCCATGGCCTTTTCATAAGTGGGCAGTGGATATTGTAGGCCCATTCCCGTTGGCACCAGGACAACTGAAATTTCTCATAGTCGGAGTGGATTACTTCACGAAGTGGGTCGAGGCCGAAGCGGTCGCCAAAATCACGGCGGACAGAGTAATACGCTTCTACTGGAAGAAAATAATATGCAGGTTTGGGCTTCCCAAAGTTATAGTATCTGACAACGGGACCCAGTTCGCCAGTTCCAAGGTGGTAGAATTCTGCAATCAACTCGGAATCCAGACGAAGTTTGTTTCAGTCATCCATCCCCAAGCAAACGGGCAAGCCGAATCTGCGAACAAGGTGATCTTGAACGGCATAAAAAAGAAGCTTGACGACGCCAAAGGACTTTGGGCTGACCAATTGCATGAAGTGCTCTGGTCATATCACACGACGCCTCATTCCACAACCAAGGAAACCCCGTTCACCATGGTATACGGCGCCGACGCCATGCTGCCTGTAGAAATTGACACACCAACATGGCGCCGGGAGAACTTCTCAGAGGAGGCTAATGAGGCGAGCTTACTATGTGGGATAGACATGATTGACGAGGTACGGGAAGCCGCCCACATCCGAGAATTCGCCGCCAAACAAAGAGCAGCCCGCCGGTACAATTCAAAAGTAATACCAAGAGACATGAAAGAAGGAGATTTGGTCTTAAGACAGGTTGTCGCGCCCACCCGAATTGGAAAGTTACTTCCCAACTGGGAAGGACCATACCGAGTCAGGGAAAAGCTAGCACACGGAGCATACAAGTTGGAAGAGCTGAATGGAGACACGATACCACGAACCTGGAATGCCGCCAACCTACGTCATTACTACAGCTGAGTACTTCACCATTCCTACAAACAAGCCAAACAAGGTCGAACTGCTGTAAAAACTTGCTTGCATTTTCTTTTGAATTTTTTGTATTTTGATGTCAATTAACAAAGAGGAATAAGGGAGCACTCTTTTCCCCGCGAAAGCTGGGTTTTTAATGAGGTTCCAATTTCCGTTTACGCTTATCTCTGTTTGACTCCAGTATCACAGATATCGCCGAAACAAGCTAGGTAGCATCAACTCACAAAGGGCGCGCCTAACCCCAAAGGGGTTGCCACCTAATTCCTTAACCCTAAAAGACAGGGCTCTAAGACGTCGTGAGCTTAAAATAAGATCGCCGCCTAATTCCTTAACCCCCAAGAGGGCTCTAAGACGTCGCGAGCCGAAAAATAAGATCGCCGCCTAATTCCTTAACCCCCAAGAGGGCTCTAAGACGTCGCGAGCCGAAAAATAAGATCGCCGCCTAATTCCTTAACCCCCAAGAGGGCTCTAAGACGTCGCGAGCCGAAAAACAAGATTGCCGCCTAATTCCTTAACCCCCAAGAGGGCTCTAAGACGTCGCGAGCCGAAAAACAAGATTGCCGCCTAATTCCTTAACCCCCAAGAGGGCTCTAAGACGTCGCGAGCCGAAAAAGCAAGAGTGCCGCCTAATTCCTTAACCCCCAAGAGGGCTCTAAGACGTCGCGAGCCGAAAAACAAAATCGCCACTTAAATCCTTAACCCTAAGGCGTCGCAAGAAGAAAACGAACACGTCGCGAAAATAAAATAATTCATACATAAGATACCTCAATAGAGCAATAACAGCGGAAAGCTCAACGGTTTGACAATCTTAAATGAATCGAGAAAACGTACAAGTAATAACTACCACCCAAGAAGCATTATCATCGCCATCATTGAACAAGAAACCAACGAAATATAGTACAAAGCACGCATCAATACAAATTCAAGAAAGTTCAAAGTAAATTAAAGATTACAACAAAGACTATTGTTCGTCCACAAGGACGCCATCTACAATTATCTTGAAAGAATCCATAGACGAAAGATCAGCTTCAGGATGGAGGAAGGCGGCCTGCTCTTTCGCACGCTCAAACCCAGTCTCAAAAGACAGCGCCAGTTCTCCTTTGGCTTCCGCAACTTCAGCCTGCAACGCCGTCTCCCTATCAACCCCCGAGGCGACCTCTTTCCTCAAACGAATGATCACCGCGTCCTTCCCAGCTAAGTCAGCGTCATGACCAACCTTCAGGTCAATGATTTTTTCGTCGAACTCGGCCCTCAGCGCCTCCGCCGCCTCTCTGACCTCTTTCTCCTTGCCCTCTTGAACCTCTTGTAATTCCTTCTCCAGCAGCTTCACCCTTTCCAACAACGTTTCTCCATTACGAACTGACTCCGCATATTTGCAGTCAACGGACATCAAAAGCATGATAGACCGCAAACAGTTCACGCCGATATCCCTCGTCGCAAAAGGAACAGGGTTCTGCATCCCAGCTGTCACATCATCAGGATTGCAAACCATCTTTTCTTTCACGTAGGCTTCGAAATCAAAATCCTTGTCCCAGAAAGACCGAACATCCCGGCTGGGGCCAGTAAATTCAATGGCGGGATGAGAGTGCGCCCGCTTCGACCTCCTCTCTTTTATCACCCCCTCCTCCCGATCCGCCGCCTTCCTTTTCTTCTCCTCCTGAGTCTTCTCCTGCGCCGCGTCCACAGCACACTCAGGTTGAGCGTCAAGAACAACCTCGGCTTTCTTTTTGGACTTACGAAGGATGAGCCCAGAAGAGTCGCTAGTGTCAGCCACCCCGCCCGACCTCTTGGCCTTCAGCTCCGCCAAATACTGCTTCCTCTCTGCAGCTGTTAGTGGCGCCATTGATTCTGCAAGTCAAAGGACCAGCGCCATTACACAAATAATTAGTAAAGAGTAAGGCAAAAAAGTTAGACAAGCAAAGTTATGAAATCAACTCACGCAAATAGGTCTCTAAGCTATCGACATCTCCCTCTCTATTCAGCAATTCCCGGATATCCATGGGCAGCATTTTATCCAGGAAGGAAACGACACCTTGTTCATACGCACTCAACTGTTCGAAAGCAAACCCCGTAATGGAAGCTGGGGAACTCGTCCAGCAAATGGGAAATTTTAATTCATTGTGTACGCGCCCTCCTCCCCTCACCCTAAGGAATGTCCGTCTCCAGTTCTTGTAATGAGAGGCGTAAGGTGGAAACAACCGTTTCCCAGGGTGCGCGCCGACAGAGACCCAAGACGATTTGTCCACCCCCCGAGTACCATAGAAGCTAAAGAAACACCCGGCGGAAGGCTCAAAGCCTAATCCCTCGCAAGCTATCTCAAAGGCCCGGATGAACGCCCAACTGTTGGGCTGAAGCTGCGAGGGCGCCACATTCAACCACCTCAGGACAGTTTCGGAGAAGGGCGTGAATGGATACTTCACGCCCAAATCTTCAAAGACCGCCGCATACATATAGAAGAACTCGTGGGCCCTACTCCTTGGCATCCGTAAGTATACTTTCTCACCAGGACGGCAGGGCTCCAGAACCACATCATCTTCGCACCCTGTCGAAGAAACATTCACCTTGCTTCGGAACAGCCCCACTCGTTCAGGATCCATAAACACGGACTCCAAGCGCATCATTTCGCTAGTAGAACCCCCTAGCCCCAAATCACTAGCGGACGCCATACCGTGATTTTCTTTCGAGGGACCTGGACGAACAGAAAGAATAACACAATCAGATGAATTCCCGCTATCGTCTTTATCCTCGCTATCACTCGAGTCGCTCGAAAACTCCCCTAAAAGGGAATGGCCATAGTAGGCATTCTCAAAGGCAACCCAATCGGTGGTCCCGTCCGATCGTTTCGCAAGCCTAACCGCCTCTCTCAATAACGCATCCCTTTCCTCCGAGTTAGCCGGAGATAACACGTTTCCCTTCCCATCACACTCCCTGATAACTACCATGTCCTAGTTGAATTACAAAAACGAAGCGCTAACGATCAGAAGAATTCTAAAAAAGATTACCTGTTTCGAATGAAGAAAGCCGGACGAGGAAAGGGACTGATTTGATTCTGGAGGAAAGCGTTGATTCTAAGAACTGTTAGGGACTGATTTGATTCTGGAGGAAAGCGTTGATTCTAAGAACTGTTTGCAAATGGCGAGGGACGTGCGTTCGGACAAGGAAAGGAGAAGGAAAGTGAAAAGACAAAGAAAGGAACTGATTAGATCCGCGTTCAGTTTAAAGTGAAAAGCCTGGGAAAACGCGCAGATGACGTCACTTAAGTTGGCACGATTTCCGAGAACCGCTAAGATTACGACACGTCAACGAGAGCGAACGGTCGCCTCACGCCAACCGTCGGATCCCAATAAGAAGCGTCCTCAACACGCGGTCCAAAGGGCGCGGCGAGCTACACACAGTTTAATCACTTCGCCTTGTACCAAGACTTGTGCTTGTTGGGCTAGCATAAATATTCCTGTTGGGCTGGCGCCCACACTCTCGTAGGGCTAGTGCCGCCCACTAAGGTACACAAAAAAAACATGGAGCTAATACCCACGTTGGGCTAGTATCCGTGTTGGGCTAGTACCCACGCAGGGTTTAAACACCCACGTTGGGCTGGTATTCATAAAATTTTTTCATGGCTTCGTGACTAGTAAGCCCCACTTGCCGGGCAAAGGATCATAGACAGACTCCCTGTAAACAATTTAATCACTTCGCCTTGTACCAAGACTCGTGCTTGTTGGGCTGTGGACCGTAGTTCTCACTATCTAGGAATTAAGACCCCAAAGCCAAGGGTGTGAACCCTTAAAATAGGGCTGGACGTCCTCCAAGAGGGCATAGGGCCCACTTGACAATCACACATAACCCTTTGGGGGCGCCCTCAGCAGCTTACGAGGGCGCCCAAGTCATGGTTTTGGCCCTTTTATGATTTAGGCCCAAAACCATGACCGGGTAGGCCCAAAAAAGGCTACAAATAGTAACCTCGGGACCATTCCCGAGGCATGACCTAAACACAGCACAGAAACCCTAGTTTCTAGAAGCATTGTACTCACTGCCAGTACAATGAAGGAACTCAAGTTCTTGAGTCTGAAGCAGAGAGGAAAAAACGAAGCAGAGTGAGAGAGTGGAAAAATTGGTCACGGCGGCTAGGTTTTGTTTTTACATGTTAAGTGAAATATGGGCTTGGCAAATTGGATCACTTATGCGGGCGGGTTCAGCTTTCGTTGGGCTGGATTGGCCCAACCGAAACTGACCCTTATTAACCAACACAACCCATTGATAAACACCCGTTTCAACCGACTGACCTAAATGACCCGACCGAATACAATCGGTTAAAGCAGGCCGGGCGGATTTGGACGTTTTGGGCCAATCTTGTCCAGCCCTAATTTGTATAAGAAAAATTGTTAAATATAATTTAGTCCCTGTAAAATTTTGTTTTAAAATTTTATAAATTTTTAAATATGTTGAGAAGGTATGGAAGTGTCACGGTGGCACCCGACACGTTTGTTTACATATTGGGCGGTTCTGCCATTTGCCATTAACTACTCCGCCTTACAACTATACAAACAAATTAAAAATAATAAAATGTCCCAAGTCACCACCCCATTTGACCGTTAATTATAAGTTATTTCATTTTAGGCCACGCGTTATCCCCACTCTTCTCTACATATGCCGTGACGTTTATGCCGTTTTTCTCTTCCAGAAAATTTAATTAACACGTCTTCATAATTCACATAATATAAATACTCCATAACACACTAGCCATCGTTTCATAGCCAACAGAAAAATAAGTGTGTCCATAACTCCTAATATATATCCCTTATAGTCCTATACTTTCTTATACTACATACTATTTAATTTCATTAAATTGTTGGAGTATATTACTTTGTTGTAATTGAATTTCACTCTGTATACTTCCAACTTTAGGTTTTAGGTTGTGAACAATACTATATACTTAACATGAGGGGTAACATGGAATTTGAGCGTGTACTAAGTTACTTTGATGAAGACGGTGACGGAAAGATTTCGCCGAACGAGTTAAGGAGTCGAATGGCGAAGATTGGCGGAGAGTTTCAATTGAAAGAAGTGGAAATTGCTATTGAGGCATTGGATTCTGATGGTGATGGGCTATTGAGTTTGGAGGATTTGATAAAGCTTATGGAATCAGTGGGAGAGGAAGAAAAATTGAAGGATTTGAGGGAAGCTTTTGAAATGTATGATAATGAAGGGTGTGGATTCATAACACCAAAGAGTTTGAAGAGGATGTTGAAAAAATTGGGGGATTCTAAGTCCATTGAAGAATGCAAATTGATGATTATAAGATTTGATTTGGATGGTGATGGTGTGCTTAGTTTTGAAGAATTCAGAATTATGATGGAGTGAATGATGATGATATATATGTGTTGATCATCTGATGTGTTTATATGCTTTCTGGTTTTGGCTGGTGGCTGCAAGGTTTCATTCATTCTTTTGTACATTGTTATGAATCATTGTTTTTGTAATTTGCTTCGTAGGAAAATACTAATATGTGTTCTAATAAATAACTACATATAGTAATTTGGTCGTGTATTCAAGTTTTAAAGGTATAATTTTTTTTTTTGAGTAAATGGTATAAAAATTAAAAAATTTAATATAAACTTTTTACTTTTGAGTTCCTTAACATATGTCCTTAACAAGATCCATGGTATATTTTGAGACATAGAGTGGAGTTCCATCTTGATTGAAACAAAGATATCAAATTTTAGGACATGTTCAATAGTTGATTAATTAGTATTGTGCCTTTTTACTTTTATGCTAGGTAAATCGATATAAATCATGGTTATTGCTAACTTGTAACCTAAATGCACATGTTAAAAACTTAAAAGAACTAAAAATTTGTATTTAAAAGAATATTTTTTATATTTTTTAGAATTTGAATACATGACTGTTGAGACATAATTATTACCCCGAGGAATGCTAGCAACACTCGCTTTTGAACATTTTCTTTAGCACTCACTCTTTTATCATATGGAATCAATGCATGTCTCACCACTTTGTATGAGTTTTATTTTCAAAGTGTAGACCCAGAATGATTTAAACCAATAGAAGAGTGAATATTAGAGAGAATGTTCAAAAGAGAGTGTTGCTAGCACTACTCTTATTACCCCCTCCGTCCCTATATATAAGCCTTTCTCATATTTCTTAAGAAAAATTGTTTGTGCAACTAATGTCTATTTTGTGTGTGAATATTACTAAATTGTCCTTTGTTTGTATGTGTATTTAATTTGACTTTTGATATTTCAAGATAAGTTAGTAGTATTAATTATGGGCATGTTTAGGAAAAATATAATAAGTGCATCTAGTAATTTGTATAAGAGGTTATATTTAGGGACAAAACTTTTTCTCAAAGAGTGCTTATAACTAGGGAAGAAGGGAGTACTACATTTGTCCTTAAATATATGATTCTTTTGAGCAAAACACGGTGATTAAGCAAGTCGATGTTGTATTAATTTTATTGACAATTGTTTTTGTTTTACAAATTTACCCTTTAGAAGGAAGAATTAGTTGATGTATTAATAGAGTATTTATTACACATGGCAAAAAAATGTAACCTAAATAGAGCTATGTTGGTAAAGAAATAATTAATTCACTTTGAAATTTGAAATATGTATTATAAACAGTGACAACGAAAAAATTCAAAAATGTCTTATAATTAGGGACATAAACATTATCGTTGTCCCACAATGGATGATTCAGTTTGACTATTTGTATTATTCACGTAATATACTTTGAGTGTATTTTTCTAGTAATATATACGGACAAATAATAACATATAATATATTATCGGATTTGTCTCGTTGAATATTTTCAAAATATCAAATTTTTATATATTTTGCTAATAAATAATTAAAGATATTAAGATCAAAATTGTATATTGACATATATCAAAAACATTCAACTAGACCACTTATTATGGAACATAGAGAGTACATGTAGTATTTAATATGTGTCATAAGGACACATATGTTACTATTTTTCATAAATCAGGCATCAAATTCAGGACATGTTCATTAGGAAGGAGTGCAATTGTAGGAAGGATAACATTCACGTCACCTGGACACAACCATTGCACTTTAATATTTCCTCCAATATTCCAGAAACGCCTTTCCACGCATAACAGTTTGAAAAGTACTCTCAAAGAGTTTATTGCGAACCAGCCATGTGCACATCACACGGTAATAGGCTAATAGCCGCATTAGGGACTGAATTGGGTTGACAATCACGAAGGACAACAAACATCATGATTTGCATGTCGCAAATTTTGATGTTTAGTCTACCTCAACCTCACAAATGGATTTTATAAGGGTTGAGTTAGGCTAACACAAATTTTAAGATAATATCATATCATGTTATAACTTTGAAGAAAAGTATCATAATTTTATTAATCATAAAATTTATGATTCTCATATAATAAATATATTATAAAAAAAAATTATCTTCATTTATGTCATACCCCATTTTTGACCCATTTTGCGTTTCATTTTTTTCTCGTCTTTTCAGACGAAATTTCGGCAGAGAGATATTTTAAAATATCTCATTTTTTGTTCGCTTTAGGTCCAATTTTTATTTTTATTTATTTTATTTTATTTTTTAGTCTTTACTTTTATTCTCATTTTTATTATTATTATTATTATTATTATTATTATTATTGTTATTCTGTTTATTATTATTATTATTTTATTATTTTTAATTTTTATCAAAAAATAAAAAAAAACAAAGAGTTTATTTTGCACATGGCCCCTGAAATTTTTTATCATTAAAGGTTGCATGAGGATTTTCGGACCATCAAGGAATTAAAAGGAAACAATTTCAGTTTACACAAGAAAAACGTTCTGGTGAAACTACAAATAAAAACAAGTGACATCATCAATATGACATCATGGTGACATAAACATAAGTGACTTGCAAGATATTACAGCAAGCCACAACTCATTACAGCTGTATACTTCACACGTTAAAGCAACAAAAGCAAGCTGAACGTCCAGAACGTTCTGGATGTACAAAAGGAACATTCTGGTGGAAGTGAAAAAGAAAAATGAAATCAATTAAAGCTTTAGACAGCTGCACAAACTGTGTCCAACAGCTCTACTTTCATCCTTGGTCACCAAGTCACTCCTCACCTATAAATACAAGAGGCTTGGGAGGAGAAAAAAAAGGAGTTTTACAAAAGAAATTATCTCTCTCTCTCAAGTGAAAATCGTCTCTACACTCAAAAACTCTTCAAACCACAATCCAGCCACCACCACCACACACAACCTAACCCACGGCCACACCTCTCTCACTCCCAACCACCACAACCACACACAACCATTCGGCCACCACCCTAAAAAACCCACAAATTCGGCCACCACCCTAAAAAGAACCATCAAACATCAAATCCAAACCAAAAACATCAAATCCGAACTGAACCAAACACAAAAACAAAAGGTAGTTTTCATTTTGAAATAAAATCCTAGATCTAGGAAGTTTGGATTTGATTTTGTTTTCTTGTAGATATTTAGAAAGAAGAGAAAATTAGATTTCTAAAAACGTATTTTAAAAAAAACAGCGGAGTTTTGAACTCCGGCACGGTGGCGTCGCCGTCTAGGCCGGCCGACCACCGCGCCGGAGAATCACCTCCGGCCACTGGAACTTAGAGAGAAGGGAGGGGGAAGAAGAAGAAGAAGAGAGAGGGAGAAGAGGAAGAAATGAGGAAAAAACAGAAAATTTGTTTATAAAATACTAGGCCCAGTGTGGCCCAGTCTTTTTTCTTCAGCCTTCTTCTTTCTGCTGCTTTCTGCACCCCCCTCCTTCTGCTTCTGCACCCCCTTTCTTCTCTTAATTTATTTTCTTTGTTTTTTAATCATTTCTTGCATTTTATTTTTTAATCTCTATTCATTTTCATGCATTTTATTTTACTGCCTTTATCTTTCAGTACCTCATGCATTTTTTTATTTTATTTTTATTTTTATTTATTTATTTTTCTTTATGTATTTTTTTCTATATTTACTTTTATGCAACATATTTATTTAATGTTTAGCATCTCATGCATTTTTATTTATTTTTATTTTTTAGCATATTTATTTTAATGCATTTGCAATTTTATTTTATTTTTTATTAGAATGTATTTAGGAACAATGTAAATATAAATGAGAATATTGCACCGACACTCACATTTATTTATTCCGCTTTATGTCAAAAATCTAGAATAAGTGATTAGTATAATCCAAGGAAAATGGGATTTTCATTTTGATCCAACGTCATTATGAAATCTCTTGTGCTTAGTTTACCTTTTTTATCATGCTTAATCTTTTAGACTTCAAGTAGAAAGATAATCAAAAAATCAAAAACATTTCATATAATAAAAAATCCCTAAAAAATCAACATTGGATTTCAAACCAAGTGATCTGTATTTCTTAATCAAACTTTAATCAATCTTTAAATTATGTAAACTTTATTTTTAATTAAAATCAATCAAACTCACATTTTTACTCTTCTACGCCATTTCGGCCTCTAATCTTTTCTCAAACTTTTTTCAAACTTTAAAATCATTCAAAACAAATCACTCGGCTTTTTACCCCGAACTACGTGATTTTGATCCCGCTCGGGTACGTAGGCAAAAGACCTTGTCTTTCCAAATCAATAAAAATAACAAAAACATTTTTTTCAATAAAAACAAATAACAAAAATATTTTTTTTCAATAAAAAAATAACAAAAACATTGTTTCTCTTCAACAAAATAACAAAAACATTTTCCTTTCTTTTAATTTCATCACTTTAATCTTTTAACACTTAAGCATTTATTTACAAACAAATAATTAATTTAGCATAAAGATAAATAAAAACAAGAGGTTCCTATATAATACTATAATACTATAGACGTTTAGGGTGCTAATACCTTCCTTTTGCGTAACCAACCCCCAGACCTTGATCTCTACAAAATTTAGGGTTTATTCGAACTTTTCCCCTTTTCCTTGGAAAAAATAAAAGCTCGGTGGTGAATGTTAATTTTGTGAGTCAACGCTAACCAATAGCTTGATGTCCGAAAATCACCGCGGCAGAAATAGCGACTTCACTGGGGACAAATGTCCTAAGTGGGTTAAACCTATCTTGTTTTTCTTTATCTTTATGCTTTATTTTTATTTAACTGTAAATACGTGCTTAAGTGTTTATCTTTTTACGTGAGTGGTGAGATAAGTCCTACACCCGGACTTGAGGGAAACATAAGATAGGATGGTGGTATAATCAAAGTGACATACCAGGAATAGTCTTGGGTTTTGGTACATGTGATATAACCTCACTCAATGGAGGTCTCTTAAAAGTAATATCATGTCGACATGAGTACACTACTAGAATAATGCCATTTGGTGACCGAGTTAGAGACCGAAAAAAATTGGTCACAATAGTGACTGACTTAGAGACCAAAATTTTGTAGATTATGGTTAATGAAAAGGTGGTCTCAAAATCGGTCACAAATTGAAATTAAAATAAAAAATATATATATAATATCGTTTTACCGAAAGTTGAAGGATAAGTTTTTTCTCTTAGCACTTTTCAGCCACACAACTCTCACTTTGTTACTTTTTATTCTCTCTTTCTCACCTGAGAAAAAGCAACGCATCCCATCCCTCTCTAGTACTACCGCCGTTCATCAACTTTATCATCCAGATCCAGCCACCACGCTACGAGATCAGCGAAAAGGATTTACTTTTCGAGCTACCCATCACCAAATCTATCTTCTTGTCCGATCAATTTTTCGAGAGCAACAACTTCATGGCCGTTCTCCTCCTGATCTATTTCGTCATGGTATGGCCATTTACGTTTATTTTCCTTCTTGAATGTACTGATTTCATTCATATCTTATAATTATTTTAGATTCAGAATTGTTTTTGACAGATCCACCGTGCCAGAACTCTACTGATGTCGTGGTGTCCTCTCCTTTAAGGGTTAGTCTTCTATTCTTGTTTTGCTCAGTTTATTTTTTAAACCTAAAAAGCCCTGATTTTTATTAAAACCATCAATTTTTCTTCTTCATTCTTTATACAAAAATTGCTCAGATTATATATGGCTTTCAGGTGTTGTTGTTTAAAACCCAAAGATTATATATGGCTTTCAGATTATATATGGTTTTTGATTAAATATATATTTTGAATTTGTATTATTTAATTGATTAAATATATGTTTTTGGTATATATGACTAGTCCAGCGTGTTGCAATTGCAAGAGCAATAGTGAAAAATCCAAAAAATTTACTACTAGATGAAGCCACCAGGGCCCTTGATGCTGAGTCCGAAAAAGTAGTTCAGGATGCACTGGATCGAGTTATGGTTGACCGAACCACAATTATAGTGGCACACAGGTTATCCACTATTAAGGGTGCAGATTTAATGACAGGGTCCCTGTGAGTTGCTTCTTTGTTTATCTTATACAATAACATGTTTTCCATGCATCCACACACACACATAAGCGTTTGATAGTATTTTTATTCTTTTTTCAGTTCTCTTGGTTAGGCATCTCCTAGCCTCAGCGCTTTAGCTTCAGGACGAGCTGCGGCATTTAAGATGTTTGAAACGATTAACAGGAAACCAGATATTGATGCATATGAAACAACAGGTCAGCAGCCTGATGATATTGGTGGGGACATAGAACTGAGAGAAGTGAGTTTTAGTTATCCTTCAAGGCCAGATGAAGCTATATTCAATGGATTTTCTCTTTCAATACCAAGGGGAACAACAGTAGCTTTGGTGGGGCAAAGTGGGAGTGGGAAATCAACAGTTATTAACCTGATAGAGAGGCTTTATGATCCACAAGCTGGACAAGTTCTCATTGACGGAATCAACGTAAAAGAATTTCAGCTTAAATGGATTAGACAGAAAATAGGCTTGGTCAGCCAGGAGCCTGTTCTGTTTACAGACAGCATTAAAGAAAACATTACCTATGGTAAGGATGGTGCAACTGAAAAAGAAGTCAGAGAAGCAGCAGATCTTGCCAATGCTTCTGGGTTCATAGATAAATTTCCACAGGTCAACTTTTTTCATTTAGTCCCTGAAATTATACAGACCAAACTTAGATCAGAATTATACTATGTACTGTCTTGTTTAAAACTTATCTTAAATAACAGCTTATATTGGATGGCCCTTTAAACTTAATAATTTTGCAAAATAAAATTTAGGGGCTCGATACAATGATAGGTGAATGCGGAATGCAGCTCTCAGGGGGTCAAAAGCAGAGAGTTGCTATAGCTAGAGCAATTTTAAAAGATCCAAGAATTCTTCTTCTTGATGAGGCTACAAGTGCCCTTGATGTGGAATCTGAAAAAATAGTACAGGAGGCACTAGACAAAATCATGATAAACAGAACTACTGTTATTGTTGCCCACCGCTTAAGTACTGTAAGAAATGCCGCCACTATAGCCGTTATTCATCAAGGAAAACTAGTAGAAAAAGGTAAAAATACTTTCTCACTGAAGCTAACCAGCAGCTAGGTTGATTCATTTTATTGTCAACCTTTTCTCTCTGTAATCATGCATGCATTTTTAATTTAATTATTTATTATCTTCAATCAGCAATTTTTCTCTGATCTGTTCTGTTTACATTTTTTTATTTATAAAATTATCATTACTGTCTTTGAAATGATTATTACACTTAATTTATGTGTGTATATGTGAGGTTATCTTTTAAATCCCAATTTAATTATACTTATACCCTTTGTTATATATGCAGGATTCACCAGTATTCAACTATATCAACAATTTATCTCCTATAAAACCGGTTAAATCTGCTCACATTACTCAGACTTTCAATTCACTTAGCTTTTCATCACCTCCATCCGTTTTCGCATCACCTCATGTCACCTCTCTCAAGGAGTCTAGATTCCTACGCAGGTAGTAATAATCTCGAGTAAAACTATAGTTTTAAGTTACATGTGTAGACTCTATTGATCCATTTCTAATGATAACCAATTTATTTATGTATCTAGACATAACCAGCCGGAAGAATCAAAGGCTAAAGATTCATCTGAAGATGTAAATAAATTATACTCAAATGAAGGGGCTATTGCAGAGACTACTCTTTCGCCTCATAACTCGAGGGAATTGCATGAAAGTGCTGAACAACTTATTTCAGTAGGAGATGTTTCTATTGAGCTATCTAATGAAGAAACTAAATTTACCGATGAGCTGCCACAATCATTACAGTATAATTGTGGTAGTCCTGGTTATGATCCTACACTTTGTGGTGATGAGGATAACACACTTTTGGAATTGTCTGGTGAAGCCGTATCAGATGATGCATATGCTCAGGAAGGTTGTGTAACAGATTCAGTTGAGGCTGAATTGCATCTTCAAGGAACAAGTCAGATCGATCGAAAGGGTGAAAGCTCAGACTGTGATTGGGATGGTTTAATTCCCAATTCTGCTAATATGTTAATTGAAGCAGAAGCTTTTAAGGGTCTGATGCAGAAACCATCAGGCTCTCCTATACGACTCAGCGATTTTGTGCCCCTGCTTCAACAATGTACCAGGAACAATGATCAGAAGATTTACATGGTTGATTCAGTTGCTTCTAGTTCTCAACATGAAATTGAAAATCATTGTTCTGAGCTAGCAGCCGCAACGGACACTGACTGTACACAGGACAATCTTGCTAATGGTTCTTCGATGACCGGCAATTCAAATGAGAAAATGGATAATGAGGTAGGAATGCGAGTTCTGTTACTGTCATGTCTATTATATTTTTTCTTGCATGTAGTTGTATGTTTCCCTGGGTTTAGAGAGTTCTGATACATTCATTTCTAAGTATAAATTTTTGTACCTGTAGTTGTGTTTTTCCATGAGTTTATCCCAAAGGCATGATTTCTAGGCAATGAGTATGAGTTCAGGTGCTCATATGAAATGCGGATACACAAGACTTTCTTAGAGAAATATTCAACCGTATTATATTATATAAGCATGCGGATACCCTCTTTTTTTTTTCGCTACTTCAAGGTTTCTTTCTTTCTGTTCTTTTTATGTTAATTGCTTCTTCTTATCATCTTACTCAATACTTGGTTTCTTCTTCGTTTTAGGAAATTTTGGATTTGAACCATACTTCACTCTTCTAGATCTCTGGTCAAATTTATTTTTCAAGTCGTTTTAACACTACTTTACTTCACTTTTGACTTTGTGTTTCTTCTCTCTTACACTTCACATTTTTTCTTTGCTAGTTTTTAATTTTCCCCCCTTTTCCTTTAATTTGGGATACACTGTTCATACAAGTTTAATTGACTTCATTTTCTTTGTTTTTGCTTAATTAACCCTCTAATTATGCGGATTTGAGTGATTTAAAGTTTTTTACACCGAGTTTTTCTGCAAATTATTGTTTTGGGGTTAATGTTATTTGCTTTTGCTCTCGAGTAGGTTATTATTGTCAACCTTTTCTCTCTGTAATCATGCATGCATTTTTAATTTAATTATTTATTATCTTCAATCAGCAATTTTTCACTAAAAGAAGAGAAGAAAGAAGAATTGTTTTATGATATCATATTCTGCTGCGATTAAGAAACGAAAAGAACAAAAAATTGTGGCATTGTGGGTGGGATTACAAGTAGAACTGGTGGTGAGTGAATGGCTTCGTTGTGTTAAAGATGAAAATTTCATCTTTGTTTTTGGGTTTTCACTAAATTGCTTAACCGATGTTAATAGTTTAGATTTTATAGTGTGTATGCCAAGTGTTCGATAAATTGTTTATATGTGAATTTGTTGTTATTTTGCAGCCGAACGTTGTTGTTGTTGTAATGGATATAATCTCTCAGCTACAAGAACAAGTTAATTTGATTGCAAACTTAGCTTTAAATACTGTTGGGACATTGCAAAGGGATGCTCCTCCTAACCGCCTCTCGCCAAATTACCCTGAACCACCTCCTCATCCTACAGAGGATGCTGCTAATTTGATGAAGAACCAAAGCTCATGGGTGCTTCTTTGGTCAAGGCTGCTAAGCAGGTATATATGTAGTAGCATTTTAATCAGACCCAATAATTTTAAACAATTATGCTAAAATTTTATGATGGAGTATTGCTTGGCATGTGTTTGTCAATAGCGGCCGATATAGCGGTGCGGAGCAGAAATTTTGATGCTGCCGCTCCCAGCCACGCTCGAGCAGTTCAGATGGGTGATGCGGCCGCTTTGACCGAGTTATCCCAGCGCTGATCCACTGTGATATTGTCCGTTCCCAGCGCTGATCCACTTAGTTATTTTACACAATTACTTTTAGACTTTTAGTAACCATTCCCCAGACATAAAATTCATTTTTCTTAGTAATCATTGGAAATATATTCTACTAAATACCAAAAAAACATAAACTGGCATATTAAAAGAATTTGATTTTCCTTTCTGGACTGTAGAGAAACAGGGTTTGTGTCCAGTTCTGTGGTTCTCATAGAGGACAGCTTGCATAATAGTCTTTTTAAAATTTTAAACCAGCACTGGACATTTCATAGATACCAATTAACCAAGAAAGTCTAGCCTATTTACTTCTTATTTTGTGCGTCGTTACCTCATTATGCATCCTACATTCTCTCTTCTATCTTGAATATTTTTATTTGGAAGTTAATGAGTGGGTCATTGAAATATATCTGCTGTTTCTTCTGCAGTTTGATTTATTGGTTGCATCGCTTCCAATATCTGAGACAGGTGAAGAAGCACAACTTAAGAGGATTGCAGAACTACACGTATGTACCTCAACTCACTTTTACAATGATTGATCGGCAGTAGTTTATACCTGCTTGTCTAATTTTAAAAAATAGTTTATGTTAGTGTATTTTTAATTGTTTATGGATTTTACCTTCCAGGCTGAAAATGACGCAGTAGGCCAAGAACTTCAGAAGCAATTAGAAGCTGCAGGTCTGTCAAAAAATTTTCTCTGTTTATCTTGAGTTCTCTAACACATTAAATGTAAATTCATGATAAACAATAAAAATAAGATTTGTTGAGTTCTTCAGCAAGTTAGATTCTTTGAAAAAGATGCCTGGGGGGTATATTTTCATTTTTATGAATAGCACATAACAGCATAGTGTTAAATTTGAGAAAAATGAATTGGAAACATCGAAGTGGTTTTGTTCATGTACTAGTATAGCATTTCATTTTTACTGCTGTAGTTATTTGGTCACATTAATTGGCCAGTGATTGGCTTTCACTTCGGACTGGCTTTATATACTGACAAGCACATATATATATATATATATATATATATATATATATATATATATATATATATAGTACGCTAAGAAAATTGTAAGTTATGGGGATACAGGAAATTTTGAAAAGCCAAAATACGACATGGACGAGATATGTTGACAAAAAATTCTATATATTATTATTTGTGTATATAAAGAGAGAGGACATATCTTTTTGAAGAGGATAGAGAGAACATAAGTGCACAGTGTTTGTAAAAAGACATTCACATTACTAACTGCTCGTTAATGCACATAAAGTACCTGTGGTTAGTATATGATTGATACAATTCTTTTGAAAATACTTGTGATCATAACAAGTATGCATAATTCACATATCTTTCCCCAACCTATATAGAATATTTGCTTTCTACTATTAAAATGCATAATCTTGTGTCTTTGGTTGGAAATAAGTGTCAAGGATCTATTTGAGAAATGTCAGTGAAGTTATTTTTAAAATAATTTAAAAAATTATTGGATACTTTTTGGGTGTGTATCAGATACGTGTCGAACACCAATGCTCTTTCATGATAGTAGTATCTGGCTTTTTATTCAAACTAAGGTCATCAAAGCATCAAAGTAATGTCCATAAATTATTATTAGGATAATAAAAGATATTAGTTACCTTTAGTAAAAAAAAAAGATGTTAGTTACTTATTGAGTTACAGGTTAGTTAGATAAGCACAACTTGTATTGAGATTTCATATATCATATATGAATTTTGATCGTCTGGTAAAGACTTCTCTGTTTTTCTCACCTTCCTCAAACCATGAAACTTTCATCAACTTATTTATTGTACAGCAAATGCAATAATATCAAAACAATATACTTGTTTAGTTGTTGGTTTACCCTTGTTTGGATTTTACACTGGTTCTTGATTTGAGGAAAAGGTAGATGCACTCTTACCATTTTATTTGAATTCTTGATTTCAGAGAAAGAATTAAATCAGGTTCAGGAGTTGTATAGACAAGCAACAGATAATTGTTTGAACTTGAAGAAACCAGATGTCAATTAGAGTTACTTGTGTTGCTAGAGAGTTCGGAGAAGAATCCAACATACGCTTATCTCATCTCAACTCAATCAGGGCCCGCTACTGGAAGATTTTACTTTTATCAAAAGTCTTTTTACAAGAAATAGCTATGTTCTTTCATATATTGTAAGTTGCTTATGTCGTATAACATTTTTTAACTTGCAACAACTATGTACTATGTGTTGATGACACCATGTTACCTTAATCAGCTTATTAATAAATTTGTCCTTGCCTTTAAAAAGAAAATTGATGTTTAAATGTTTTTGGTGTGTATGATATATCTGAGAGATATTAAATATAATTTAAAAGTAGTTTCAATGTATTGGTCCATTATTGAAGAATGTTATTTTTTTTTACAAAAAACCTGGATTTAGAGACCGAAATAGTGACCTATTGGTACAAAAATTCAGTTCAAAACAGTTGCTAAATCAGTTGTAAAGTCGGTTGCAAAATCAGTCACAAAATGCATCCGCAAAATCTGTCTCAAAATCGGTCTCTAAATTCTGTCACAGATACAGTCGCTAAATATCAGTCGCTGTATCAGTCACAAGGAATCAGCGACCAGCATATTAGCAACTCTTATTTTTGGTCACTATTTCGGTCACTAAACCTGTTAGTGACCGATTTTGATGATGTAGAGACTGAATTTTCGGTCTCTAAATGGTGTGTTTCTAGTAGTGGTAGTCGTGTTTGGCATTGTTATTTTTAAGCGACCTATGAAGTTGAGGACCTTTAGAGTTACCTTTAACCCATCTTAGCCTTTTAGGACGTAGTGCGGTGGCTAATCAAGAGTAGTCTTGAATTGGTTGATACGCGATACTACACTCAAACGAGACTTTCCTACGAACGTCGTTGGACCGGGAGTAGTCCCGTAATCCGACAATATTCGGAAGGGGTCAATGACTTTGGGAACTTGGTAGAACCCGTGATACAGGTACATATGAAACCATAGTCCTTACCAAATGGCGTGTTTACCCTTGGCTCCAACATTATGGACTTAACCTCACCATGTTTTCACCGTTTCTTTAGCATAATCATGCATACATGCATTCATTCATAAACATTTTTTCCATCAAGTATTGAAGGACTTAAACGAGTTTTTTTGTAAACATCGTAGAAATGAACTTCACAAAGAGGAACACTCAGAAGTACAACTTCAAAAGCCCGGATTTGACAAACTTAAGGAAGCTAGGATCTTTAAAGACTCGTCCGGAGGATTTATTCAAGTTCGTTATGGGAGATCACTTGGCATCCTCAAGTTTGAGATATCCGGTTTTTTTTTCAAGATTTCTATTGATGAACTTTTGAGCATATCCCTTGGCTTTGTTCCTAAAAAGGGAATTGTTTGCAATATTTTATTTTTAAATGAAATGTTCAAACTATGATGTTTACAATTACTTCGACAAGTCCTTCGATAACAAATCTTTTTTTTTGCATAAGCATAATCATGCATCATACTGCATTCATAGTTTCCAAATCGAGTCTTACATTTTGTTCATAAAAAAGGGTTAATCTGCCGCCGTCAAAGAAAGTGGCCCGGCGCATTTATTTACAAACCGACTCGCACCTATAACACTCGTGCAAACAGAAGAGAGAAAATGGATGTGGTCGTGCAAACACAAGGAGGATTTTGCCGCAATTGGGTCGCTGTTGATATTCCCTCAGTTACTCATGGGTCCAAGTAATGTGTTTTTGTTGTCTTGTCTTTTCAAAAAAAAATCCTTTCGTTTCGCCCGAGACGAAAGTGAACTTATGAAGGGCTTTTTGCTTTATGCATTCCCATCAAATAAAAAAAGTCGTTTTGTCCCCGACTATATCTTTTTATTCTTTGCTTTTTTCTGGAAAATGATAACACAAAAAACCAAAAAAAAACTTATTTTTCTTTAATCAATTTCCAAATATCTGCATTTACTTGTTTACTAAAATTAATCATGAATCATATAAAAAGTTTAAACACCAATAAACCTGTTGAACACTGTAACCTTATGCTCTCTCCCAACTTTAAGTTCCTTGTCTACGAAGCTGAAGACGAGGAGGATGAAGGGATTCTCGAAAAGATATCTCGGTTACTAGAGTATGAAAGGAAGATCATTCAGCCTCATGAAGAAGCACTGGAAGTGATTAACTTGGGTTCCGAGGAACTGCCATTACAGTATTCCTGGTAAAATTCCAGATGAATGGTGCCATCGAAGCTGCAAAAAAAAAAACAAAAAAAAACAAAAAAATACATCAAGAAGATAGTGCAGAAGATGGTAGCCACCTACAAGGACTGGCATGAGATGTTACCGTATGTTTTGCATGGATATCGTACTTCAGTGCGTACCTCAACAGGGGCAACCCCTTTCTCTTTAGTATATGGCACGGAAGCAGTACTCCCCGTAGGAGTTGAGATCCCCTCAATGAGAGTTCTGATGGAAGCCAAGTTGTCCGAGGCTGAATGGTGCCAAAACAGATATGATCAGCTGAACTTAATTGAAGAGAAATGCATGACTGCCTTGTGTCATGGACAACTACATCAAAGAAGGATGAAACAAGCTTTTGACAATAAAGTTTCGTCCCCGCGAATTCAAAGAAGGAGACCTTGTGCTCAAAAAGATTTTATCCTTTCAACCCGATTCCAAGAGCAAATGGACGCCTAACTATGAAGGCCCATATGTCGTCAAGAGAGCTTTCTCCGGTGGTGCAATGACTCTTACGACTATGGATGGTGATGAGTTTCCCCGTCCTGTGAACGCCGATGCAGTCAAGAGATACTTTGTCTAAAAAATAAAAGAACAGCTCGGTAAGTCGACCGAAAGGGCGGCTTAGGCAAAAATGAGCGTCTCGGTGGACTGAAAACCCGAAAGGGCGGTCCGGGCAAAAATTAGAGACATAAAACAGAAAATAATCATCCTGATATGTCAAAAACCCGAAAGGGTGATCTATGCAAATAAAGGATCAAGACAAAATAACTGCATCAGGTTGGCCATGATTCACTTGGGGCACCTTAACTGTCAGTAGACTCTGAGTCTGAAGCATCCAAATAGTGGAATTCAAAGTTGTTAGGGAGAATAGAGGTTATTGTGTTCAATGTACCTTCCCCTTATATTTACCATTTTCCAAACTTTGTGAGATCCGTGGAGCCACGCCATTGACGGGCCACCACCCTATTAAATAATTTTGAGTCTGTGCCTTTTATTTGAAATTCTCATTTATTCCGTTTATAAAATTTCTTCTATTTTTGATGGTAATACTTGAAGCAAAACTTTTTTCAAAATCATAAATCTTTTTCATATCTTTTGGAAAGCATAAACAACAAACACATTTTCTCTGAAATTCATGAATAAGTGAAGTGTGCGTCAACATCTGTCCTGAGAGCGGATAAACTCTGCAGGTTGAAAATGGTCAATTGCTTAAAAAAATATAAAAAGAAGAAAAAAGAAAAAGAAAAGAGCTTGGTAAGTCGAAAACCCGAAAGGGCAGCTTAGGCAAAAATGAGCATCCCGGTGGATCGAAAACCTGAAAAGGCGGTCCAGGCAAAAATTAGGGACATACAAAAAGAATACTTTCCCGGTGGATCGAAAACCCAAAGGGGTGGTCCAGGCAAAAATTAGGGACATGCAAAAGAATATATTCCCGGTGGACTGAAAACCCGAAAGGGCGGTCCAGGCAAAAGTTAGGGATTCAAAAAAAACAAAATAATCATGACCACAGAAATGCCAGTTCTTCTGCCAGGTTTTTGGATTAGTACGCTCTCCCCAGGAAGTGTTTACTCCCCATCAGTTGTTACATATGTCGGGCTTTACCCCGTAAATGTTTAGATATATCCCCAATGACATCATTCCCAATGAAGATTACCGAGTGTTTGTAATGCGACGTCGGTCCACTTCCCATCTTACCTGTCCAATCTTGTCTCATCAAGTTCATCAGTTATACAATCACACAATTCGATCCTTCAGTCGTATTGTCATTCATACATTCATACATTTATGCATATATACATTCATGCATATACAACATACAGACAACATCATTCATACATGGTTGCATTAATCACCTTGAGTCTTGCTTTAACTATTTTTCACACCAATCAATCATGACCAATTTGTAACCTCCTTTTTCCCCCAAGTGTCATCCCAAGTGTGTCTGGTCCAGAAATGTCACCCTCTTGTCTTTTCGCCAAGTGGCAGTTCTTTAACGAACAGCTAGTGCGTCTTTTATCCTATCTTGTCGCCAAGTGGCAGTTCTTTAACGAACAACTTATGCATCTTTTATCCTGTCTTGTCGCCAAGTGGCAGTTCTTTAACGAATATCTTGTGCATCTTTTATCTTGTCTTGTCGCCAAGTGGCAGTTCTTTAACGAACAGCTTGTGCATCTTTTATCTTATCTTTATGCCAAGTGGCAGTTCTTTAACAAACAGCTTGTGCGTATCTTTACATTGTCTTTTCGTCAGTGGTTAGTTCGGCAATATCCCGAACAGCTGACATTTGTCTTTGTTTCATTGTCGTCAGTGGCTAGTTCGGCAACATCCAGAACAGCTGACATTTCCATTTTACCTTCATTAAGCTACCCTCACAACGGTAGTAGGTAAAACTTTTTATCGGTCTTCATTAAGCTATCCTTACAACGATAGTAGACCATGTCTTTTCCTTTGCATTTTACCTTCATTAAGCTACCCTCACAACGGTAATAGGTAAAACTTTTTATCGGTCTTCATTAAGCTATCCTTACAACGATAGTAGACCATGTCTTTTCCTTTGCAGTTTACCTTCATTAAGCTACCCTCACAACGGTAGTAGGTAAAACTTTTTATCGGTCTTCAATAAGCTATCCTTACAACGATAGTAGACCATGACTTTTCCTTTGCATTTTACCTTCATTAAGCTACCCCCACAACGGTAGTAGGTAAAATATTTTATCGGTCTTGATTAAGCTATCCTTACAACGATAGTAGACCATGTCTTTTCCTTTGCATTTTACCTTCATTAAGCTACCCCCACAACGGTAGTAGGTAAAATATTTTGTCTGTCTTCATTAAGCTATCCGCACACCGATAGTAGACAATCTCTTCCCCAGTGAAACCACACTATCCCTAGTGGATTCAGATCCCTTTCTTTAAACGAATTCGGGTATCCCTTTGTTTGGTTTATCCCCAGTGTAGTCGGATCCCGTTCTTTAACGAATTCGGGTATCCTTTTGTTTTGTTTTATCCCCAGTCAGGTCATCTTCGCCGTCTTGCATTCATGCTGGCCTCGCGGACATTCATAGCATTGCATTCATAACATTTTGCAATCGAAATTGGTCAAAAATGGTGTACTCTGTATTTAAGTATCTTCGACCCGTCAAATTAAAAATTTCACATTTAAATTTCCATAACGAAGAGACTTAAATAGGGGCATCTGTCATACCCCATTTTTTGACCCATTTTGCGTTTCATATTTTTTCTCGTCTTTTCAGACGAAATTTCAGCAGAGAGGTATTTTAAAATATCTCATTTTTTGTTCGCTTTAGGTCCAATTTTGATTTTTATTTATTTTATTTTATTTTTTAGTCTTTACTTTTATTCTCATTTTTATTATTATTATTATTGTTATTCTGTTTATTATTATTATTATTATTTTATTATTTTTAATTTTTATCAAAAAAAAAAAAAAAACAAAGAGTTTATTTGCACATGGCCCCTGGAATTTTTTATCATCAAAGGTTGCATGAGGATTTTCGGACCATCAAGAAATTAAAAGGAAACAATTTCAGTTTACACAAGAAGAACGTTCTCGAGAACGTTCTAGTGAAACTACAAAGAAAAACAAGTGACATCATCAATATGACATCATAGTGACATAAACATAAGTGACTTGCAAGATATTACAGCAAGCCACAGCTCATTACAGCTGTATACTTCACACGTTAAAGCAACAAAAGCAAGCTGAACGTCCAGAACGTTCTGGATGTACAAAAGGAACATTCTGGTGGAAGTGAAAAAGAAAAATGAAATCAATTAAAGCTTTGGACAGCTGCACAAACTGTGTCCAACAGCTCTACTTTCATCCTTGGTCACCAAGTCACTCCTCACCTATAAATACAAGAGGCTTGGGAGGAGAAAAAAAAGGAGTTTTACAAAAGAAATTATCTCTCTCTCTCAAGTGAAAATCGTCTCTACACTCAAAAACTCTTCAAACCACAATCCAGCCACCACCACCACACACAACCTAACCCACGGCCACACCTCTCTCACTCCCAACCACCACAACCACACACAATCATTCAGCCACAACCCTAAAAAACCCACAAATTCGGCCACCACCCTAAAAAGAACCATCAAACATCAAATCCAAACCAAAAACATCAAATCCGAACCGAACCAAACATAAAAACAAAAGGTAGTTTTCATTTTGAAATAAAATCCTAGATATAGGAAGTTTGGATTTGATTTTGTTTTCTTGTAGATATTTAGAAAGAAGAGAAAATTGGATTTCTAAAAACGTATTTTAAAAAAAAACAACGGAGTTTTGAACTCCGGCACGGTGGCCGCCGTCTAGGCCGGCCGACCACCACGCCGGAGAATCACCTCCGGCCACTGGAACTTAGAGAGAAGGGAGGGGGAAGAAGAAGAAGAGAGAGGGAGAAGAGGAAGAAATGAGGAAAAAACGAAAAATTTGTTTATAAAATACTAGGCCCAGCGCGGCCCAGTCTTTTTTCTTCAGCCTTCTTCTTTCTGCAGCTTTCTACACCCCCGTCCTTCTGCTTCTGCACCCCCTTTCTTCTCTTAATTTATTTTCTTTGTTTGTTAATCATTTCTTGCATTTTATTTTTTAATCTCTATTCATTTTCATGCATTTTATTTTACTGCCTTTATCTTTTAGTACCTCATGCATTTTTTTATTTTTTTTATTTTTCTCTATGCATTTTTTTTCTTTATTTACTTTTATGTAACATATTTATTTAATGTTTAGCATCTCATGCATTTTTATTTATTTTTATGTTTTAGCATATTTATTTTAATGCATTTGCAATTTTATTTTATTTATTATATTGTCTTTTTTATTTTTTATTAGAATGTATTTAGGAACAATGTAAATATAAATGAGAATATTGCACCGACACTCACATTTATTTATTCCGTTTTATGTCAAAAATCTAAAATAAGTGATTAGTATAATCCAAGGAAAATGGAACTTTCATTTTGATCCAACGTCATTATGAAATCCTTTGTGTTTAGTTTACCTTTTTTTATCATGCTTAATCTTTTAGACTTCAAGTAGAAAGATAATCAAAAAATCAAAACATTTCATATAATAAAAAATCCCAAAAAAATCAACCTTGGATTTCAAACCAAGTGACCTGTATTACTTAATCAATCTTTAAATTATGTAAACTTTATTTTTAATTAAAATCAATCAAACTCACATTTTTACTCTTCTACGCCATTTCGGCCTCTAATCTTTTCTCAAACTTTTTTCAAACTTTAAAATCAATCAAAACAAATCACTCGGCTTTTTACCCCGAACTACGTGATTTTGATCTCGCTCGGGTACGTAGGCAAAAGACTTTGTCTTTCCAAATCAATAAAAATAACAAAAACATTTTTTTCAATAAAAACAAATAACAAAAATATTTTTCTCTTCAATAAAAAAATAACAAAAACATTCTTTCTCTTCAACAAAATAATAAAAACATTTTCCTTTCTTTTAATTTCATCACTTTAATCTTTTAACACTTAAGCATTTATTTACAAACAAATAATTAATTTAGCATAAAGATAAATAAAAACAAGAGGTTCCTATAGAATACTATAGACGTTTAGGGTGCTAATACCTTCCTTTGCGTAACCAACCCCCGGACCTTGATCTATACAAAATTTAGGGTTTATTCGAACTTTTCCCCCTTTTCTTGGAAAAAATAAAAGCTCGGTGGTGAATGTTAATTTTGTGAGTCAACGCTAACCAATAGCTTGATATCCAAAAATCACCGCGACTAATTTATGATGATAGATAGTAGCACAATCATCTGAATCTTAATCTGTCTTTTTTTCGTTCTTTCTTTTTCATGAGTCGTTCTAGATGACAAATTGATAGAGAAACTTTATGGAGAGACAAACTTTTAAACATTAACCAATCACTTCTACCAAGTTACAAATATTTATAGAATTAGGAGCACCCTTCAAGAATATTTGCATCATTTCACATGAGTCATCATAAGTAATTATCAAATTAAATAAAGTATTCTTACAATCACAGTCTATTAAAGATTCGTTGTGTCATTTGTTATCGAATCAATCGTGGTCACGTTGCAGATGTCCAACCTTAAACACGATGAGCTGGGCTAAGAGTCTCATATTGGATGAAATACGACATGATCATACTTTATAAATAGAAGCAGTCCTCACATTACAAGCCAGTTTTATAAATGTTGAATTAGGTCTAAACAAAATTTTAAGACGAAGAAATAATATCCAATAGTCCATTGTCGACTTGTCTAATGAAAGGTGAATGAAAAAAAATAAGTGAATATTATCGTGATCCTTGTCTTTATTATAAAGAAAATACATTCATCCGTGTGATGTGGATAAACCGAGAAGGTTGGTCTGTTGGAACAAAATGTATGAACAACTCTCTTTTGGGTTTTGATGATAACAAAGTGTTAAAAGAAAATTGGAATTGCTAATGCTTGATTCTAAGTGTGCAGAACCGTGTATTTAAAGTCTGGTAATTAACATTGGTTATGGAAGAACAAGCTAAGAGCAAGAAGGAAAACATAGAAGCTTATGTTGCAAGTATGAAGCAAAACTGTGTCTGAAAGCAGCTTCTGAAGGCAGAGTCTGAAGACTGCGTCTGTAACACCCATACTAATGTAATCTAGAATATTAGCATGTGCATTAAACTGATACTGGATACATTAAAATTTTCAATAATAATAATACAATACAACTGAATGAGTACAAGTGGCTCGTCTATACAATTATCCGAATACCAAAAAAATGAATACTTATACATAATAATGATAATCTCATGAGCTTGTACTTGACGAGCAACTGCACTCCAATCCAGTATCTCCCTGATGATCTTCTTCACGAACGCTTACCTGAAAACCTGCACTAGAAGGATTGGGATGAAACATAATGTCTCAGTGAGCTCCAGCCCAACCTACTGTTGGCAACCACGGGGGAAACCTAGGGTCGCCGTGCCTACTCTTGGCAATCTTGGGGATTCCTACAATCGCCATCATTCTCTACATAATTCGCGATCAAGGGAAACTAGGATCGCTATATGTTTTAATCTTATGCTTATCATATTCTTGCCTTAAACTTGAACTCATACTTAGTGATCTGGGGACATCCTATGATCACTTTCTTTCTCTACTGACTACTCGTCATATTCTCATAATAATTTCATAAGTATCAATATACATCATTCTTAATCATAAAGTTAGTAAGTCAGCGTTGAAAAAACAATCATTATCTTGGTTCATTTTATGGAGTGCATCCAGGTGGAGTAACCCCATAATACATCTCCCTGCTACCGGTGAAATTCCTATCATATCAGGCTAACACCGGACTCTTCTTACTTTTGTGTGGCTGTCCTCGCGGACGGTAACTTCACCGTTCCAGCTGTCATTTAAGACGGTAACTTCACCAGAACCCCCTGTATACTAACTAACGAGCATACATGAGACACATTTAACTTTTTCTTGACTATGATGCGTAGCTGCCCTCACGGACGGTAACTTCACCGTTCCAGCTGTCATTTAAGATGGTAACTTCACCGGAACCCCCTGTATACTAACTAACGAGCATACAGAAGACACATCTAGTCCTTTATTAACTTGTTCTTATTCTTCTTTATATATAAATACATATAACTTGTAATTCTTACGTGTGGATAACCCTTTCGGAGAAATCTCATCCGGCATAATCCGGAGTCTGCTGAACACGTGTAATCTTTAGCATAACTCTTTTCTTAAATACTCGTAAGTACATCTAATTCTTTACTATAAGCTTTTGCATATCTAATGCATTCATCTAGTAATCATTCTTAAATGCTTAACCTATAATAAAAGGTTCTGAACTTTGGATATGGAATCATTCCTTGTGCTTACGCACACTTAATTGAGTGTATCTTAAACTTGCTATCTTAGGCACCTTAGTCTATTCATTTGCATCTCTAATGCTTTCTTAAGGGATCATTCTCCCAATACTTAACATATGAGTATAGGGTCATAGGCTTATCGTTTTCATAAGCCACTACTTGGTTGTTGAAAACATTCCCTTACCCGTCTAGACTTTGCCCTTACAATTCTAAGTTATTGTACAATCCTTGTTCCTTATAAATTCATCTATTTGGGAGCTTCTTGGACGAGTTAAAATGGTGGTTATTGATTCTTAAATGTCTTTGGAGAAAACGGATGCGAAAAACCTCGCCTACGCGCACCAGAACACCCAAAACAGCTAAGTTGTCATGAGCTGTCCTGGTGTGGTCGCTATAGCCATGGGCTGGTCGCTATAGCGACCGTAGGCAGAACCAAATCAATGCCTGCTCGCTGCAGCGAGCTCCATCTCGCTGTAGCGACCATGACAGTTCAGAAAAGTTCAGAAATTTCATTTTTCACCATTTCAAACCATTCCAACATACCCAAGCTTCCCAAAGGTGTTAAAAAGGATTTTCTTTTGCAATTAAACAATTTAAACTTAGTTGAACAAGGAATTAGCACATAACAAAGATTAGGGCACATTTTTATTAAACTTGCTCAAATTATAATCTACACTCAAACTTATTCAAAGCGGGTTCTAAAACCCTAGGAAGCTCACCTTAAACCTTGATTATTGCTTGATTGCTTCATTGTCAACTTTTCCTCAAAACCCTAGCTTGGTCCTTCCTCCTTCTTGATTCTTCCTTAAATTCTTTTCTTGCTCCAAGCCTCCCCAAAGCTAGCTTGCTTGTGATCCAAGAGTTTTGCAAATTAATTTGGATGGGTGGTGGCAAGAGGGGATGGGCGTGTGCCTTAGAGAGAGAGGGAGAGAAGTTGATGAACTCTAAAGAGAGAAGTGGAATGGGAAAATAAGGAAATTTTGAGCTTTTTCCTTTATATAATCCTTTGAGCGGCAATTTACCAAATTGCCCTCCTCTTAAAATATCTCTGATGCATCGTCTCAATACTGATAAATATTCAAGTCTTAAGCGGGATGTTACAGCGTCTGAAGAAGTGCGTCTGAACAGTGCGTCTGAAGGTCAACGAAAGTCAACGTCTGATGAAGTGCGTCTGATGAACAGTGCTTCTGAAGGGTTCGTCTGAAGAGAGCTTCTGATGAACAGTTCCTGAAGAAGCTTCTGAAGTCTGACCTTTAAGGAAAAGCAACTGTCACTGTCATCATTAATGCCTGCACAGTCAGAACAGCCCAATGGAACAGTTGCCTCCTTCGAAGAAACATTATCCAGCTTTTAAGGAAAACAATTCAAATATTGTGTGCTCTGTTTTCTGCAACTTATGCACACAATGTCAGCTGGGCATAGCTTCTAGTTTGCAACGGCTCTTTGCTGGATTTCTGGGTAATTCTCAACAGCTCTTTTATCCTCTATAAAAGAGTGAAGATTTGAAGAAGAATAACAAGACTCTGTACAGAAATACAAGACTGCAAAAACCAGAAAGTTCATACTCTGTTTTACGTGTCTGTCATCAAACAACTTAGAAATTCTTACAAACTTCTATCTTAGAATTTCTTAAGTGTAGAGTCTTAAACCTGAGTTGTATTTTGTGAACACCACTAATTGTATATCAAGTGTTCAACTCAAACTGTTTTATGTTGTAAATCTGTTTGAACCCAAAGTCTCTAGCCTGCGTGCTTGAGCAACCAGAAGTCTCTTAACTTTGTGTTTTGAGCATAGAAGTATCTTGAATGTGTGTCTTGAGCATTGAAAGTCTCTTAACTTTGTGTTTTGAGCATAGAAGTCTCTTAACTTAGTATTTTGAGCATAGAAGTCTCTTGATAAGTGCTTGAGCATTGGAAGTCTCTTAGCTGTGTGCTTTGAGCAATTGTAATCAGTTGATTATAGTTCAAATCCCTTGTAAGTGACAGGGGGACTAGACTACTTCCGGTTTGTGGAAGGAACTAGTATAAAAACTCTTGTGTCTCTCTTTCCCTTTCTCTCATCTCTATTTACCCGCTGCTAATTAACTCTGAAAAAGGTTCAAAATCTGATTCTGAACTTAACATAAGTTTTGAGAAAGAAAAGAATTTACCCACACAATTCAACCCCCCCTTCTTGTGTGTTTTTCTCACCTTCAGTTGGTATCAGAGCTCTGGTTCTGATATTCAATCACTTAACAGTGAGTCAGTATTGATCCAAGAAAAACATGGCTTCTGGTGAATCCACATCCAGAAGTGGTAGTGGTGGCTATGGTACAGTTCACAAGCAATCTCACTCACACAATAAACCTCCTATGTTTACTGGTGATGCTGAGAAATTCTCCTGGTGGAAAAGCAAAATGTACAGCCACATTATTGGAATTGAGGACTCCTTATGGGATATCATAGAAGATGGAATATCTATTCCAGTTGATGAAGAAGGAGTGGCTATTAACAGAAGAGGTTTGTCTGATGCTGAGAGAAAGATCTACAGAAAGCATCACAATGTAAGAGGAATCATTGTGGACTCTTTACCCCACGATGAGTATCTCAAGCTGAGTGACAAATCAACAACAACAGCCATCTTCACCTCTCTATGCTCCAACTATGAAGGAAATAAAAAGGTTAAAGAAGCAAAGGCAAACCTTCTAGTTCAGCAGTATGAGCTGTTCAGAATGCAGGGGGATGAAAATATTGAGGCTATGTTCTCAAGATTTCAGACTCTAGTTTCTGGACTTCAGATTCTGAAGAAAAGCTACACTACTGTTGATCATGTGAACAAGATCCTCAGAAGTCTACCATCTAAATGGAGACCTAAGGTGACTGCTATTGAGGAAGCTAAAGATTTAAATACTCTAAGTATTGAAGATCTTATAAGCTCTCTCAAGGTGCATGAACTGGGACTCAATGAAGATAAATCTGTTAGACAGTCTGAGTCTATTGCACTGAAATCTAAAGGAATGTCATTAAAAGCTCTAAAAGCTTCAGAATCTGATGAAGAATTTCCTGAGGGAAATTCTGAAGAAGATTCAGAAGCTGAGGAGCTGGAAATGATTTCTAAAAGAATTCAGTACTTGATGAAGAGACAAAATAAATCTTCTAACAGAAGCAGCAACTTCAAAGGATCTAGTTCCAAGAAGGAAGAACAAAAAGGTTACTACAAATCCAGAAAGAACAACTCAAAGTCAGGCAACTTCAAAGACAGATTCAAGAAGAGTCTTATGGCTACTTGGAGTAATCTTGACCAAGAATCAGATTCTGAAAATGAAGATGAAGATGAAGAAGAATCTACCCTGGGTTTGATAGCAACAATATCATCTGATGAGGAATCTGGATCAGAATCTGACAAGGAAAATGAGGAAGAAGCCAATTTGGATTTGGTTGCAAATGTATCTTCTGATGAAGAATCAAGTTTAGACTCTGAAGATGAGGTATATTCTGAACTCACTCGTTCTGAACTTATTTATACAGTTAAGAAATTTATGAACCACCTCAGAAGCAAGTTAAATCAATTTAAAACTTTGAAAAAGAAAAATAACTTGCTGGCTGATGAGAATCTTCAACTTCAGAATCATATCAATGATATTGATGAAGAAGTTAAAGAGCTCAGAGAAATGGTTCATAAGAAACCTGATGAAGTTCCTAGTGAACATGAAATTGCTCTTCAGGATTTTATCTTAACTGGAATCAACAGAAGCAAAGTTGCTTCTATGATTTATAATATCAGCAGAAACAAAGGAGAAGGAATTGGTTTCAAAAATGATTCATTTATTTTTTCAAATGAAACAAACCTTCCATCCTGTTCTGAAGATAGTATAAAAGGCACAAAGGTATGTTTTGTACCTGCATCTGACCGTTCTGAGAAACAGAATTCATCAGAAAATGAGACTGCTGAATCTGAAGTTTTGAACTGCTCAGAATCTAAAACTTCTAAACCTAAGGGAAAGATGAAGGCAGAATCTAAAACTCTGCCAAAGTCTAAACCAAAAGGTTCTAAGTCTAAGACTTTGAGGAAAACAGACTTTTAATCTGAAAAGGTTCAAAGTCTGAAGAGTTCAGAACCTAAGACAAGCAAGTCTCAGAATCTGGATAATTCAGACTCATATTTTCAAAAGGCTGTGTTTAATAAACCAATTTATACAAAACCTTTTCAAAACCAGAATGTTAGACAAAGAATGCCCAAGAAATCCAATCTGTCATCTGTTTCTGATTGCACTAAGAAAGGTCAAACTGAAGTTTGCCTTGTGTCAGGAGCTGGCAAAACTGAAGTTCTTAACAGAACAGAACCTATGATTTCTGAGTCCAAGATTCTGAACAAATCAGAATCAAAGACCCTTAAGTCCAAAGTTCTGAAGAAATCAGAACCAAAGTGTTCAATGGTTCAGACTCTAAACAAATCAGAACCAAAGACCTTCAAGTCTCAGGTTCTGAAGAAATCTGAGTCAAGACCATTGAAAATTCAGGTTCTGAAGAACTCAGTTTCTAAAACTAAGAATTATTCAAGATTAAAGGATTCATATCCAAGGTATCTGAACAAGTCTGAGTGTTACAACTCCATACATAAGGTGCAACAAAAGACTAAACATTTCAAGACTAACCCAAGAGGACCCATATGGGTACCCAAGTCAGAAATCATTTCTGTTGCAGATATGATTAAATGCCAAAGGAAATGTGAAGTCCTGGTGCCTGGACAGTGGCTGCTGGCACTGCATGACAGAAGGAAAGTCTATGTTCCAAACCCTGACCATGAAAGAGGGAGGAACTGTGGGATCTGGAGGAAACCACAAAGACTAGATCACTGGTACTGAGATTCAGCTCTCAGAGGACACTTCAGAACCTCATTTTTGAGTCTGAAGATAGTCCAAAAGCTGAAAAGCTTCTCAGAGTCTGGCACTTCTCCTGAAGCCATTCAAAGAACATTGTTTGAACAAAAATGGGAGTTCAGAAACAAACTGAAAGAATAGGAGAGGTAGATCAGAAGCTCTAACAGAGGTATGTTTTGTTCTCAGTTATACTTAATAGATTCTACATGAGTTGGAAAACTATCAGATTCATAAAAACAACATAACCTTCTTTGTGATAAAACTGCTGTAATTTGTTTCTCTAAAAATTCTAATTCTACATTCAAGAGCCAAGCATTTTTGAACTTAAACATCATTTTATTAAGAGATTTTGTTCAGAAGATAGATTTAAATTTATTAAAAAGAATCTGAACAATGCATTTCATCTCTTGGAAATATTTGCTTGACTCTGAATAAGAAACTGAGAATCTGAAGTCTAACAGAAGCTAAGACTTAACAAACACTCACTTTGAGAGTCTGCAGAAAGTTCAGCTTCTGAAGACATCAGAGTCTGAGTTTCAGAATCTGAACTTTTGACTTCTGAATCTGCATAGTTATCTAACTTTTGGTCAGAATCTGATAAGTTATAACTCTGGGCAATGATGAATTAAGCTTTGAAAGTTACACTTTGTCCCTCCCAAAGTCATCAATATGCAAATGTGTTTTTCTGTTTTCAGTTCTGAAATGTTTTAACAAAAACACAGACACATTTTCATACTTTCATCATTCATGTTCAATTTGATATCAGACATGTTCAATTTTTCAAACCTATTTCAAAAACTCTGAACAGTTTTGTCTGAAAGAGTTCAGCAGCACTGAACTAAATGCTCTGTTTTTCAGTTTTTCTGAAAGAGTTCAGTGGTACTGAACAAAATGATCTGTTTTCAGTTTCCTAAAACCAGTTAAGTGGTACTGAACAATACTGGACAGATTGTACTGAACAAAAATGCTCTGAACATTTATATCTCACACGTTTTCAGACTCTCTTAAAAATCTGGAATTTTCTTTTTGTTGATGACAAAAGGGGGAGTAAAAGTAAACAAGTATTAAGGCTCTGAGCTCAGAACATAAGTTAATTTCTAATTAAAATTAACTTATGAGAACAGTTTATTATCTCTTAGCCACTGATTTAATATTTTGTGAGAAACATTACTCTTTATTGAGTTGAAATGAATTTAAATAACTTGGATAAGACTCAGGGAGCTTATAAAACTCATCCTGTGGATTATCAAACTTAGGGGGGAGAGATTACAAACCTCACACCCTGAAGTTAGCTTGTTATTTATAATTCTGAGTGATAATTTCACCTTATTGTTTTAAGTTGAATTTAATTAACTTGGATAAGAATCAGGGAGCTTACAAACCTCACCTTGTGGATTATCAGACCTAGGGGGAGCTTGCAAACCTCATCCTGAAGTCAACTTGTTAATTAAAGTTAACAACAATTCTGAAATAATCACATTTTTGATTTAAACTGAATTTAATTAACCTGGATCAGACTCAGGGGGAGCTTGCAAACCTCATACCCTGCAGTCATCTTGTTAATTAAATTAACAACAATTTTCTATTAATACTTATGTTTGTCATCATCAAAAAGGGGGAGATTGTTGGAACAAAATGTATGAACAACTCTCTTTTGGGTTTTGATGATAACAAAGTGTTAAAAAGAAAATTGGAATTGCTAATGCTTGATTCTAAGTGTGCAGAACCATGTATTTAAAGTCTGGTAATTAACATTGGTTATGGAAGAACAAGCTAAGAGCAAGAAGGAAAGCATAGAAGTTTATGTTGCAAGTATGAAGCAAAACTGTGTCTGAAAGCAGCTTCTGAAGGCAGAGTCTGAAGAAGTGCGTCTGAACAGTGCGTCTGAAGACTGAGTATGAAGGTCAACGAAAGTCAATGTCTGAAGACTGAGTCTGAAGGTCAACGAAAGTCAACGTCTAATGAAGTGCGTCTGATGAACAGTACTTCTGAAGGGTGCGTCTGAAGAGAGCTTCTGATGAACAGTTCCTGAAGAAGCTTCTGAAGTCTGACCTTTAAGGAAAAGCAACTGTCACTGTCATCATTAATGCCTGCACAGTCAGAACAGCCCAATGGAACAGTTGCCTCCTTCGAAGAAACATTCTCCAGCTTTTAAGGAAAACAATTCAAATATTGTGTGCTCTGTTTTCTGCAACTTACGCACACAATGTCAGCTGGGCATAGCTTCTAGTTTTCAATGGCTCTTTGCTGGATTTCTGGGTAATTCTCAACAGCTCTTTTATCCTCTATAAAAGAGTGAAGATTTGAAGAAGAATAACAAGACTCTGTACAGAAATACAAGACTACAAAAACCAGAAAGTTCATACTCTGTTTTACGTGTCTGTCATCAAACAACTTAGAAATTCTTACAAACTTCTATCTTAGAATTTCTTAAGTGTAGAGTCTTAAACCTGAGTTGTATTTTGTGAACACCACTGATTGTATATCAAGTGTTCAACTCAAACTGTTTTATGTTGTAAATCTGTTTGAACCCAAAGTCTCTAGCCTGCGTGCTTGAGCAACCAGAAGTCTCTTAACTTTGTGTTTTGAGCATAGAAGTCTCTTGACTGTGTGTCTTGAGCATTGGAAGTCTCTTAACTTTGTGTTTTGAGCATAGAAGTCTCTTAACTTAGTGTTTTGAGTATAGAAGTCTCTTGCTAAGTGCTTGAGCATTGGAAGTCTCTTAGCTGTGTGCTTTGAGCAATTGTAATCAATTGATTATAGTTCAAATCACTTGTAAGTGACAGGGGGACTAGACTACTTCCGGTTTGTGGAAGGAACTAGTATAAAAACTCTTGTGTCTCTCTTTCCCTTTCTCTCATCTCTATTTACCCGCTGCTAATTAACTCTAAAAAAGGTTCAGAATCTGATTCTGAACTTAACATAAGTTTTGAGAAAGAAAAGAATTTACCCACACAATTCAACCCCCCCTTCTTGTGTGTTTTTCTCACCTTCATGGTCGGTTTGGGAGCAGTGTTCTGTTTTGCAGGATGTGAGGGGAGAGAGGTGTAAATGCAAGCATTTTGACGTTAGTAATAAAGCAAGAGTTAGATGTAAAAGATTAGAATTTGTGTGTACTTTGCATAATAAATAGTCGAAGATCATATATCTATGTTTGTGTGTGTGTGTGTGTGTGTGTATATATATATATATATATATATATATATATAAAAGGAGAGATCAAATTGCATCAATGTAATGTTACATCGTTCAATATTGTTTTACTCGATTCATATTATTCAAATTTGACCGTTAGATTATACGTTTATATCATATAGATCGTCCAAGTAAATTTTTACATAAATCTGAAATCATTGGATATGTTATTGAGACCCGTCAAGATTAACGGTTTGTGCGTTTTCATAGAACACCACTAATCTTGGTGATTCTCAAAAACATATCAAATGATTTTAAATTTGTAGAAAATTTTACATGGATGATCTATATGATATTAACTTGCAATCTAACGATCAAATTTGAAAAATATGAATCGAGTAAAATGATATTGAACGGTGTAACATTGGTGTAATTTGATCCTTAATATATATACATAATTTGTCATGGCTTCTCTTCAGAGACAACTCATTCTCATTTCGCGCATGTATTATCACACATGTGTCAATACTCCTTTTGATGCCTTTTTCTAAGAAAAAGGTTATCAAACAAAATTAATTACATTAACTTAATCATTCCCAATAAGGATTGGAACTCCAAATGTTTGGTTTAGTAGTAAAAATACAGATTTTAAATCCAAGAGATCCTGATCCGAGCTTCGTTTTAGTGTTTTTGGAGCGATGTAAAATGCACCCTAAAATTGACAAAAATCAAGCAAATTGTTAACTATGTGTGGATATGGTAGGAGTTTTTGAAGAGTTTGATGGAACAAGGATCTTGGTAGTTGTATGCATGTGATTCTCAATTTATAGGCAAAAAAACTTTACATTGAAAGATGGAATGTGTTTGTTATAAGTAATGGTTCTTTCTAGTTTTGCTGCTCTATTGGTTTGTTTTTGTTTCGAGGACCAATTTGTTTGGTTTTTGTCAATTTTAGTGGGCATTTGACACACGACACAAGTGTGAAATTTGAGGAGGTATTTGCTCATAGGTGTGAAATCTAGAAACTTAAAAAAAATGAAAAAAAAAGCACATTCTTCCCTATGATGTGACATTACATTACTTGGCAACCATCGACCACGTCATGTTAACTAATTGAGGAAACTGACGGAGGGGACGAATTGAATAACGTTTAACAATTCACGAGGGTTTGCCGCCTCTGTAATTGTAATTTTAGGGGTATTTACTCGTAACAAATTAGATACTATCTACAAAGTAGCCAATCAAGATTCATACTTGGGTATGTTGATGAAATCTATGGAAAACAAAAGAAAAAAAGGCGGTTAGGAAAAAAGAGGATACAAAAAGAAAAGGAAGAAAGCGTAAGTATATAAGAGCGTTGGAAGAAAGAGTGATAGACAAACAAAGCGCAATGGACACTGCTTTAATGGAATCTCTCTCCTCCTCCGCTGCGCATTTCTCCGGTTGGCACCCTTCTTCTTTCTCTTCTCATAACAACGTCTTCCTCATTGGTAAATTTCCACAACAAGCTTCGGCTTCTGTTTCATGTGCTTTGTTTTTATTTGATCTGCATTGTTCTTTCGTTGAATCAGGAGTCTCTGGAGGTACTGCATCCGGGAAAACCACAGTGTGTGACATGATCATTCAACAACTGCAAGATCACAGAGTTGTTCTCGTTAATCAGGTCACTGCCATTTTCTACTTCTAATTATGATCATAGGGGAAATCATCATGTTAATACAAATCTATTCACATTAATCACTAATTTATTTATTCTTGTTGTAGGATTCTTTCTATCGTGGTTTAACGAATGATGAGTCCAAACGCGTTCATGAGTATAATTTTGATCATCCTGGTATGGTAAAATGAAGCTTAATTATGATTTACTATGCGCGAAAAATGGCAGTCGTGTGTGATCTGGATTAAATCAAATCTTTTGGTTTTTGTTAGATGCATTTGATACAGACCAACTTGTAGAAACACTCATCAAACTTAAATCTGGACAGTCAGTTCAGGTTCCTGTTTATGATTTTAAGCTCCACCAAAGAGCTTCTGATAGATACCGACAGGTAGGTACCTTTCTCATAAGTTCAAATTAGGTGTGGTGTTAATATCAGTTGCTCTCAGATTTGTTGTCATGCTTAAATATTATCAATTATACAAGCAAATAGATAATCTGTCATCACAAGAGCCATTGGTAGATAGTATTTTCATACCCTTTAATTGTATACTTGTCCATGTAAATGTATCTATCTAAGCATATATACCTGATTTGATTTGATTTGTATCTGTCTACTTTGAAGAAGAGATGGCATAGGCACATAGGTTTCTGATTCAGTCTGAGTAGCTAGCTGTTTTAAAAGGATTTAGATATTCTCATTTTCTTCCTTCGGTTTTACCCTCATGTAAAGAGATATATAGATTAGCCACAAAAGTACTTTTGTTTTTGTGTGTAGGATTTAACAAAATTATTTTTATGTCACTCTTGTGCCTATCTCTCTCTCAACACGAGGGAGAAAATGAGGGAGTAAAAGGAGAGGATCCAAATCCGTTTTAAAGTTAAACACTCTTTCTTCGTTATGAATCATGATTATTATTAATACCAAGTAGCGATTGGAAGTGTGGTATCCATGTAAAATGAAAATATAGGCAAGTGCTTGTCATTCGTGATAATCTACTACTCACCTTTGGCAGGTCAATGCATCTGAAGTAATCATTCTGGAGGGTATATTGGTTTTTCATGAACAACGTGTCTGTGACCTGATGAACATGAAGATATTTGTCGATGCAGGTCTATTGATCTTTCAATTTTGTTTATCATTTCAAGCTGTTGGACCATCTATTACAGGCTAAGTGGGTTAAAATGCACTGAATTTTGTTTGTCATAGGGAAAAGGAGATTTAAAGTCAAGGAGTAAAATGGTACAAACCACATATTACATCATTTATCTAGGTCTAGTATGTCTAGTTGTGGTATGCCTTGTTCTGTCTTCTGTCTGTAGTTCAAATCCATGAATATAGTACCCCCGCATAAAAGGTTGCACTGTTGCAACAATTCATAGTGAGTTTATTAATCAACCTTCCTTAAGTATTGCCAAATAGCGGCTATAGCCTATAGCACTCTAGCACAGCAGAATTCAAACAAAATGTTAATTTACGTGATCAACTATTGACAACATTGCCTTCCTTTTGGAAAATTCTTCTGTATCAGCTGAGAACTGATGCTGAGTTCTGAGAGGACGGCGACATAATAATCAGAATCCTTTATGCCTATAAATGACCAAACTTAGTTTTAAACCTTGGACTATATCTCTAAGGATCCATTGACATGATATGATAAGCTATCATATATCTTGTTTCAATCTAGAACTTGATGAACCAGTAGGATATGATTAGTTAATCTTGAACCTTAATCTATCTAGTTTCTCTAGTTAAAAATATTATTCTGAATAGAGGTTGGGTTAGAAATCAGCATGATATGTTGAGAAAATAATTTACTCATTTGTTTTGATCGGATAGTTCAGATGAGACTGACTGCACCGCCCATTGCACACAACTCAAATCTGTGTATCTGTTTTAATGTGTATAGGAATAAGAATGTAAGTTTCTAAGTACAAACCAACAATTTAATTTTCAAATTTTCATCCTTATTGTAAGATTACTCGACATAAATAGAATGAGTAGCAATGGGGAATCATGTGAACTAGTAAAGTGAGGAGACTCTGCTCCATGTTCTGTTTGTCTGAATTTTTTTAAATGATACATGGAGACAATTTTCTATGATCATGATTTCTCTATAAAAATTGTTGGTTGGTTTTATATTTTCTTATTCTTGAAGTCATACTGATGTTGCATTGCATGTTATGTAGATCCTGATGTAAGGCTTGGCCGCAGAATTAGACGAGATACTGTCGAGAGGGGTAGAGATGTGCACTCTGTACTGGAACAGGCAAGATTTGTAGTCTTTTGTATATTATAACCAGACTGACATATGTCATGGAATTCAGGATTATAATTTATGAAAACTAATAATTGATTTATACTTATCTTACAATAGATAACATATGAATAGGATATTTTTTTATTTAGAGAGACAACAAATAAATAATGCTCATAATGTCCATTCTAAAGAATAGTTGTGGTAGGGACAAACTAGTGCCAGATACAACATTTCAGCCCCACTAATTGTGAAGGACATATGCTTTGAGCCAAAATTGCATTGCCATATGATGTTTTGCTGGTTTACAACCCAGATAAAAGCAAAATGTACAGTGGTGTAATAAAATCATCAAATGCTTTTTCTTCTTTCTTAAAATGAAAATAAAAACATATCTTCTGTTTTTTAGCGTAAAGATAATATTTTTCTTGCTTGTATAGTTGTATTGCGATCCTATTCCTATATCCCTCCGGGATGACAGGAGGCCAGAAAGCAATATGCTTAAGCATTGTTTTTTTAGGATGGGACTAGTAACTAGGAACTAGATAGATTGAGTCTCATAACTCATTGGTGCTAGGCTACTGTCAGAGCCTGCATGAAATACTTTGTTACTATCGCTCTGAATATGGTTTGGCTTTGTACAACACTAATTCCTATTGTGGACCAATACCGTGGCTGATATGAAAATATCTTACTAAATTTTCAGTATGCGAAATTTGTTAAGCCCGCCTTCGATGATTTTATTCTTCCATCCAAAAAGTATGCTGATATTATCATACCTCGTGGGGGAGACAATTGTGTAGCAATTGACTTGATCGTTCAACATATCCGCACTAAGCTTGGCCAACATTGCCTCTGTAAGATATATCCAAATTTGAATGTTATACAAGTCTACTTTCCAGGTGATTTTCATCTTATGTCGGTTCCTCCTCCTAAACTCTGTCTGCTTTTGTGCTCTAAGGAGATATTTTTCATGCTAAGTTCTAAAGTTGGAGTTTTCTTGCAGACTAGAGGCATGCACACTCTTATTCGTGATAAGGAAATATCGAAGCATGACTTTGTTTTTTATTCAGATCGACTAATTCGTTTGGTAGGTAATGCTTTATACAAGATATCAGGATTTACAGTCCCCGCTAACAAACTAATATTATTATCACTGGACTTCACAGGTAGTGGAACATGGTCTTGGTTACTTGCCATTTACAGAGAAACAAGTTACAACACCTACAGGTCTGTCTAAGGAAGAGGAAATATCATTCTATAGTTTAAATCTATCAGCAAGTATTTCAGTTATCTATGTTTTAGCATACCATGAAATACTTACTTTGTTAGAATGTTGCTTCAAAGTTCAGAGAGAGTGCTAAAATCTATATTTTACCCCATTTCAGGATCAATTTATATTGGAGTTGATTTTTGTAAGAAATTGTGTGGAGTATCTGTTATTCGAAGGTAACTTTTCTATTTCAAAAGGTTAATTGACACTGGTATTCTTCATAGACTTATTATCTCCATACTCAATTGTCATTTATTTTTAAGATATTGGATCTATTGAATGTTCTAATCTCATGGTTAAACTGGGGAAAAACATGTGAGCATTATTGAGATATCGTAACATAGATTTTAACTCAATTCCAACCTTGCTGCGCTTGATTACAGTTTTATTTGTCTGAAACCAATTTCACATGTGTTACATGCATATATTTGAACCCGAATCTGATGTGTTGACATGGAATTTTCATGCCATATTGTTCATGAATTCTACTTCAGTTGGTTTACTTACATATATAAAAAAAGCAATTTTTATAACTTCCTATAATTTTACTTTGCAGTGGTGAAAGCATGGAAAATGCTTTGCGTGCTTGTTGTAAAGGAATAAAAATAGGAAAAATTCTCATCCACCGTGAAGGTGATGAAACCCAGGTAACCGGTTTTCTTTTTGACTGTTTTTCTTTGTTGAATGTTAGTTTCTTGTAAGATGATACAACTCTTCAGATGTAATTTATCACAATGTTTTCATTCTATAAGCTTATTTATGAGAAGCTCCCGAAAGATATTTCAGAGAGACATGTTCTTCTCATGGACCCAGTACTTGGTACAGGTCAGTTATGTTTTTCATTTGCACATCGATATTCTTACACTTACGAGCTATGAAGCATTGACACACATGTAAACACGAGTAATAATTTAAATAAATAGAAGTGATTGGTGTCGGATATTGACATGTATCGGACAGTGAACATGATTTCAATCTAAAGTGTCGATGCTACATAACTCACAAGTCACAACTTTTCATTCATCATGCGTCCATAATTCCACAATAGGATATTTTTTTTAACACTATATTGACATCATACACCTTACTGTATTGATTTATTCAGGTAACTCTGCAAGCCAAGCAATTGAGCTTCTTATAAAGAAGGGAGTTCCAGAGTCCCGGATAATATTCCTCAACCTTGTGTCTGTAAGTTATTCAATTGAATACTAGTGAAGACCCTGCTTATGTTTAATGAATACCAACATAATTAACTTCAAAACTGATTTCAGGCTCCCGAGGGAATACATTGTGTCTGTAAACGTTTTCCGCACCTGAAAGTTGTTACTTCCGAGATTGATGAAGGACTAAATCACCAGTTTCATGTCGTGCCTGGGTTAGGAGAATTCGGTGACCGCTATTTTGGTACAGACGACTCCTAAAGGCAAAAACCTCAATTCCATGAAGTGGAAAAAAGTTCGGAAAAGATGTTAGAATTTATTATTGTGTATAATACTAATATCTGCCTATAAGGCTGTAATCATGAACAGCTATACCACAAGGAAGGAGAAGTTTCTCCTAAATTAAATTGATTGTCCAATTGAATCTTGATGTTTTTTTAGTTTGCTTTGCCTCTATTTTTTTTGTTTCCTTAAGTTATTAACCCGTTTGGATTAGGCTAGACATCGTTTGATCTTTCAGACCAAAAGCTACTTTAAAACAAAAATAAAGTTAAAATTAAGGGTTTTAAGAAAGAAGTTAAAGTTGTTTGGTTACTTTATTATTTTTTCAGTTTTAAAGCTATTTTTAATTTAAAAATTGTTTGACAAAATATTGTACAAATATATAATAAATAAAAAAATGTTAAAATATATACCTCGATTGTTTTTTTTGGTCAAGAATCATTACTAAGGTTGGCCCGACTTTTTTCTACTTCTCTATAATTTTAAGAAGGTAGGTCAAACACAATATCTATTAAGTACTTACTAAAAATAATATTTTAAACATTTTTTCCTGAAAAAATATTTTAACATTTTTTTATTTATTATACATTTGCACAATATTTTGTCAAACAACTTTTAAATTATATATATATATATATATATATATATATATATATATATATATATATATATATATATATATATATATATATATATATATATATAAGGGAGATGCTAATTTACACCCACCTAAAAACACTAAGGTGTAAATTAGCAAGCTACACCCACCTAAAATCATTAAGGTGTAAGTTAGCAACTTATACCAACTTGATTATTTAATATTTACACTCATTTTTATAAGTTTTATCAAATTGTTTACACCCAGCGTATTAATTTACACCTATTTTTATGTTTCAAATAAACAATTGTAAACATGAAAAAAAGCCAAATAAACACAACAATGTTTTTTTAATGAAAAATCAATTTTCACTTGTGTCTTTTTAGTTCAAAACACTACATTTTTTTAGTTGAATGCTCTGAAGCTTGGAAATGCATTAAAATAAACTGTCAATCTTTTTTTCCCAACATGCAATCGGAACTAATCAACAACTGTAACGCAAATTCCGCCGAACAATTAGAAAAACAATCATGTCTTTAAAGAAATTTACAAACTTATCCTTTGCATATAAGATATTTTAGATTGGGCTTTTGGTAAAAAAAAGAGTGTAACTTGCTAATTTACAAGTGTTTTTAAGTGGGTATAAATTAGCAGTCCAATAAATTAAATCCTATATATATTACACTTAGTGCATACCTATGAAATCCTATAATCATAGCATCAAATCAAATATTTAAATATCTTTGAATAATAAATCAAACATTTATTAAACAATAGGGAAGTAAAAGAATTAGCTTTTTAACCAGTGATGTTGGAAACTACCGACAAAAGACAGAAGAGATTCTGCAGTCCCAAACAAAACTTCAAGGATATGGATCTCTCCTCCCATTCTCTCGAAACCTATGATCTGGCAGGAGAGATCGTCATATATACAGGATTTACAATTTACAATCTCTATCAAATTTCACTCGAAACATTATTCTACCACTTGACAAATTACACTAGGATTTGATACCAAAACCAAACAAACATTAAGGGTATATAAGTTACATATAGATTTGCAAGATCACCGAAAAAAAGTTGGCAGCAGGTTCGCAAATGCAATTTAAAAGAATGATGATATGAAAAAAAGACCAGAGATAACCGAGAATCCATCCTGGTGATAAAGGAGAACCTAAAATATAAAAGGGGGGGGGGGATCCCCTTCAAGAACTACGGTAACCTGTGATTGTGTAAAGGCCAACTAATTTGTGTATTATAGATTTCATGGTTAAGTTACACAAGAAAATCTTAACCAAGCAAGAAAGCAATCATTCTACAAGCCACATTGACTCCACACGTCCAAACTCTTATAAATTAATGTTGTTCTGCCTATCTGCTGGAGCCACACACTGCCATAATGAACGATAGGATGCAATATTGCTTGCTTCAACCCCTAGCGCAGAGAGATTACGGGCATACTCCTGGTGACAATATGTAAGAGGAAGGTTATTATCTAAAAAAAAGCATTCACAGTTTGCAGGACATTGACTTTAAAAATTCATTTCAAAATCATGGCATCCATGTCTTGCATGTTGCATGTGCAAGTATCATGCCTACCTGAATATCAAGGAAGAACTGCATACACATTCTATCAGTGTCAGACACATTATTATCGGAGATGCCAGAACTTGTCCCTGCTCGTCTCTGTGCACTCTGTCTAATTTTCTGTAGTGAAGACTCTGTCCTTCTTGACTACTCACAACCAAAATTTCTTAAGCATTATCAGAGAATCCAAGAGATAAAAATTTCATTAACATAGTAATTTCATCAAAGTAGTTTGGATTCTTACCGTAGTAACAAGGTCGGCAGCTAATTCATAATAACGGTCAGTAATCTCAGTTGCTGCACAAAGGAGTATTTCATTTTTGGTTTCGCTTGCCAAATATGAGATTCTTTCCCCATCCAAAAACATCTGCATGTCACCAATATACACACTACATTAATGAAAACAAATCATCTTTCTCACAAATAATACATAACTCAAATTTTTTTGGGAGGATCGTCATCTTAATCTTTTGGTTTCCTATTTTAAGAGGGGAATTAGATGTTATCTTTCCATTTTTCATAGCGTTGCAGATTGTACACAAGAGTGTTCAAAATTGGGCACATGAAATGCCACCCACCATATCAGATTAGATTCAATTTGCATGAGCGTAATTTCCCTGGCCTCTAACTAAAAAGCTAAGCACAAAAGCAATGATTCTTCTTTCTTCTTGGGTTGAAACGTGAGGCCAAAGGTTCACGGAAGCAGTGATACCTACATGAACATGTAATAATCCTGTCGGACTTCCAATAGATCATAATAACAAGTAGCCCACACAGCAATAGTTGTTTAATTATAAAAAGTTGGGTTGAAATTGAAATGTGAGGCCAAATGCTCACAGAAGCAGTGATACCTAAATGAACATGTAGTAATCAACAGTTCATAACTTAATAACAGTTTCCTAAAAGTAGCCCACCTAACAATAGTTGTTAAATTCCATAAAAAACTTGGGATTAACTTAAGATTAGAAAACAAAAATACAGTAGTCAATTTATGGAGCAAAAGCAAAACTTCCTTTGTCTGATAACGAGAAGCAGAAAAAACTGAAAGTGTCTTGCATTACTCAATTAGTTGTATTCCCTCCGATCCTTTTTCTAAGAAAAAAAATGATAAAATCACATAGACCTAGTACATCAAAGTAGTTATTGCCACTTTATATTCCAAAAATACCCACTGTTATTCAACAAATGATTTAAATGTTTTTCTTTTTTTAATTGCAAAAAATTATTTAAATGCAGACAATTAAATGTGCTTTATACAACTGATAGTATCCCAAAAGTGAAATTTTAATGCCTAGCCAAGGATTTCCCACCAAAATTTAACGAAAAAGCATTTGTGTGGGTTGCATATGCCCCTTTAGATTCTTACTCCATTTTTATTTGGGTTGAGTATACTTTAAATGCCGAAAATTGTTTTAAACGGCAAATTTAAATTTAAATCAAAATTCAAATGTTTTGTGAATCAGGATTTTCCACCAAATGCGAAAGAAAGACAATCCGTAGATTGCATATCAACTGCCCCTCTAGTTCCAATTCCTTTTATATTTGGGGTATTTAAGAGTCATTCTTCATATATATAGCATTAGCTGGGTCCTCTTTCTTTAAAGATTAAAAATGCCACTAGATACAAACTAGAACACTGCTTTCACAAACACTGGTGAAGCATCAGCAGCTGAATACCAGTTTGATTTAAATTGTCCCATAGTTCAATGGTGACTACCTTTTTAGTGCCTCGTGCATGGGGATGGGTGTGGAAATAAGGGAGTGTATAACATTAATGACTCTCATCGTATGGGGAACATGAAAATTTTTTGAAAATAAAATTTATTACTAATATATATAGGGGGATTGAAGGAAATTTATCAATTAATACACAATGTTTCTTATATAAAGGATAAAAAAATAAACTTAGTGTCTCTTATAAATAGGACCGGAGGGAGTAATGATGAACCAATCACCATAAATCTTAAAGCTTTCTCTACGATCATGCTGTCAAACTAAACATCCTACCAGAATTATATCACCATCCCGTTGTCTTTAAATCCAGCTAACCAGTAACCATGAAAAGAAGAAATCAGGGTGAAAATAATATAAACCATAAACTTAATCGATATCACATACCTTTAGAGGACGTAATACTCCCGCAACATATGGTGAGTGCCTAACAGGTAGAGGCTTATTAGTCATCCTGTAAGTTGCTGTTATCCCCTTCATCTGTCTCAAGTCCTGGATTATTTTGTACAAGCAAAAATATGAATAAGTTGGAAGGGAACCAGGGGGAAGCAAGGAAGAAAAAAAAAAGTGTAGAAAATTGCAAATATATGCATCCCCGGATCTGAATAATGCAACCAATTTAATGAATATTCATTGTAGAATACAACCTACCTCGACTGATTTTTCCACCAGTGACTCCACCACTGCTTTGATGACTAAAGGTTCTAAAGATTTCAAGGATTCACCACTCTGTAAAATGCTCTGCCTTACTGATTCAAGGACATCAGGGGAGCATGAAGATAAAACTTGAACCACGTGTTGTAAGTAATCACCACGAACATGTGCCTCCAAACATCTTATATCATGAATAACCTACAAATGATTCCACGTCTATTATGATTTAGGTAATGTGCAATCATATCCACATTTTGCATATCGGGTAATATTGCAAGCAACACAATTGTTATTTCATCATGGTACCATTTTTTTTGAACCAAATCCTCAAACAGAACTTTGGAAAAAGTTTAGAAAAAGACAACATAATATGTATGCGTATGACGCATTTAAAGTAGTATATCTCCTAGATTTACTTTAAGTCTTCAACATACAGATGTGGGTTAAGTGAGCATGATGCATACAAAAACAAAGTAAAGGCATGATGCATACAAGGATAAAGTCATCTATGGCAGCTGAAACAGCCCATCCGCGCCCAGTGCCGGTGCTTGTATTATGACTCTTCCTTGCAGTCAGTCCAGATGACAGCCAAGTTGAGTATCTGTAAGTTCAAAAAAGAGGTTGGCTTCTATTTTGTCAGCAAAAGAGAAACATAAATAGTTAACATTCCACCTAAAACTGACCTAGAAAGAAGCTGCAAGGATAGGCGAAGGAACTTGTCAGAACAAGAAAGGGCAAGAATATCTTCTCTCCAGCACAATCTCAAACTCTCCAACAGAGATACACTTTGTTTTAGTTTTAAGTCTTGATAATTTGCTTCGCCGGGATCTAAATTTTGGACAGGGACAAGACTGGATGTTGTCAGCACAGAATCTAAAGACCCTGCTATTTCCTGAAACCTGAGGCAATTGAAGATATGAGATCCATATCGCTAATAATTCAGGTATTCTTATAAAGTTATGACCGTCGTAAAGAAGAGAATCACCTCACAGAAAAATACGCTCCAAGATTCCATTGTTTCATGAACTCAGTATAGATTGCTTCAGATCGAAATTTAGCAACGGCAGATCTAGACGGACAGTAGCCTTGCATGAAATTAAATGACATATATTAGTGAATATATACTCTTAGACATGTATCAATAAATTTAGCAAATACACTGTTAAATCATTTACTAAATCAACAAAATTGTTTGACACATAAAGGCCACATTTTCTTTTTTTTTTTTTGTTTCTCAAGGTGAAAAGTAAGATTAGCTGAAAGGAGATATGACTAATACCTTCAAGATAAGCCAAGAATTCCAAGCTTGATTTGTAATTTTTCAAGAACTCTGTCGGTCTTCCAGCAGAAAATGCACCTGGCTTTCCCTTCTGAATAGCAAAGAGAACCTCTCTAAGGATTGAGTTGGCCAAGAAGTCAAAGACGTGTAAACCTGAATTTTCTGCACCAAGTACCAAACTTTAGATATGTAAATCAAAAGGTTTGATATGTAAGCATGATATATGTTGGCACAACCACAAGCATGACCATAAATGACCTAGCTAACAGTACATGTAGTAAAAAAATGTGAAAAGGGATTTAATAAGTTCTAACTTTTATTTAAAGAACAAGAAGGACTAAGGAATGCCTCAGCAAGGACTGACATGGTCCAAGAAACCAATGCAGTATGACAGATTAAGGCTCATATGGATCCTAAAGTGGTAAGAAAAAGTTAGATGAGGTACCAGCTGAAGAAATATCCAATAAAAATTTACAGTCTTTATAAATGCACTCCTTAATTAATTGATAATCATTTTCAAGCCCATCCCCAGATGATCCAGAAGCAACAGCCGATGACCCGTGTGGGATAATCTTCTGTATCAATGGAGCCACAACAGTCACTCGAAAAGTTTCTTCTGCATTTTTGGTGTTATCAATGGCAGCATATGCACGTAAGCAATTGTAAATTGCAGTTGCATCCCGGTGTTCTAGACCATCTACAAAGCAATGTCCCAAGCTTGCATCTACTAATAGGCTTGCATTTTGAATCCTCTTCTCCATATTCTCAATAAAAGGCAGGTTCTGTACTGGCAGAATAGAGAAAAAGAGATGAGCACAGAATGTACTAATATCTTAACAAATACATGCAGTAAACACAAACAGTAAATTACGGACATTCAATGCCTGGTTATGTATAATAACTAAATCCTAAAATATTAAAATTTGAGTAGTCATATCTATAAATTACCTGAACATGGCTATCTTTTTGTCAGTTTTGTCCGTTTCAGGTTCCTTTATTTTTTTTACTTTCAGAATGCTAATTAATCAGTGGTGTGTGTGTGAATAATAGTAACCCGAAAACACCCAACCCGTAGCCTGTAAAATGGTATATACCTTTCGCCTCTCACCAAGCTTCAGCAAACAATTTCAACTCAGATTTCTACTAAAATATTAATGCCAACTAATTTATAAATTTGATCTAGAAATTGTCAACACAAGTATCAAGACACACAAACACAGCATTCAAGTATTCAACAAAAATGGGAAAAAAAATTAAACAAACCTTCGCATGTGTAACATAGAACTTTAGCCGGTTCATCTCACTGGCAATTCTTTCCAGCAGCATACTTTGAGTCTCTCTGACACTTGTCCCATTCTCAACTTGCTGCGTAGAAACCCCATTGCTTGATGGATTTTTCTCCGACAAATTCGCGTCTCCATTTGACCAGTCAGAGGGTACACTAGGAAGCTCCTTTATTAGTTTCTCAACCTGCAATTGTGAATGAATCTTGAGCCAATGCCTTCTCTCTCAACCCCAAATTTCCAAAATCAACGCAAATTAAAAATCACTTTCAAAAAAGTGATTTTTATTATGGTAAACAAACAAAAATAATTTATGCTATTTAGTAAAATCTCAAAATAATCTCTAAATTGTTAGATATCAAAATCACTTTTCTTTAATCTGTAACAAACGGGCTCCAAATCTTATCGAATGTAATGTACAGATGATGAAAAATCCCATCAATTTTAGAAACCTTCATTTATGAAATAAACAACAACCAACCTAAACCTAGCCATGGAATTAAAACTAGACCCTAAACCCTAAAACTACACGAGTTAACCTAAAAAACAATAGCATAATAATCTTCCAACTCAAACAAATTCACCGCATTATAGTAAGTCTATGTAGCACTCGCACTTCAGATTGAAGTTAAGTCTGGTGTCCGCACCACATTATACTAAATATATGTAGCACCAACACTTCAGATTGAAGATGAGTCTGGTGTCTGCACTGCATCATAGTAAAGTCGATGTAGCTCCAGGGCTTCAGATTGAAGGTGTGTCTGGTATCAAACGTAACGTAACAACACGTATCGTCACATTCAATCACTTCTATTTATTAAATTACTGTCAGTCTCTACTCTACCTGTCAGTGTTGTGTCTTGTGTGTGTATATGATTCATAGTACTTAGTAGTAATATTACACTATCTCTGCGTAAACAAGTTGATAAAATGCAATTAGATCTAATAACAAAAAATCACCAATTCTATTCAACGAACTATAATTGGTAATTAGAATCACAATTAAGCAAGAAAGATAAAAATCGCAACTGCTACCTTAGAAACAACATGAAACGTATCAAGAAGAAGCTCCAAAGTCGCTCTCGCAGAAGCAGCTTCAGATCGTTGCTTCAAACCATTCTTTATAGCAACAAGCGAAACATCAACAGAACCTCTAAACTGTTCAATCTTCTCCCTCAACTCCACAAGCGGCGCACGCATCCGCACCACCGCCGCATCCACGTCAACGAGTTTCGTACTAAGATTAACGAAATCAGCGTAATCGCGATTGATTAGATCAATGAGTTCGTGATTTAGCGATGAGAGATAGTTGTTTAGTTCCGATCGGAGTGTGTCGAAGGGGACGAAGGTTCGGAGTTCGGAAATGTAGGATTCGGAATCGAAGTCAGGGGAGAGGAAGGAGGTAGGTTTGAACCAGAGAGGATGGGAGTCGAGTGGATCGGAGAAGAGGTTTGTGGTGGATCTGTGATGCGCTGGGATTGGATCCGCCATTGTTAGGGTGCTGATTAATTTTGTTGAGATTTGCTCAGAAAATTGATTTGTTTATGCTTAGAACTGCAAAATCTCTCTATCTATCTATAACATAACTGTAAACTGTTCGCACGGGGATACTTATCACTTACGTTATGTTTTGTAGATTAGAGTCTTCTCTCTTATGCTTTAAATTAGATATTTATAACAATTTAATTTAATCATTTTGTCAAAAACAATTTAATCATTGAAATTTTTTTGTTTTTGTTACAAATTGGTTTTTAGGTAAGAAAATATTTGCATATCAACTTATTTTCATCAACATCAGTTAAAAAATTGTTTATGTGAACACTTAGTTTTAAGTTTGTATGTTTAAATTTATCGTTCTCAAAATTAAGATTATCCGTACTCCAAAGTATTATAATTAACTTTTTTTATTTTAAAAAAATATATCAGATATTTCACATACACAAGTAAATACTTATAATATATGTCACGTCTACATTTATTAAAATATATATATATATATATATATATATATATATGTCTCGTCTACGTATTTTAGAAAGATGAAGATAAAAAAGTGAGACAAAGTTTGTGAAAATGAAATACGCAAAGTTTCCTCTTGAAGAACTAGACTTAAACGGTACGTTTTTGTGGATGGTGTAATGAAATAAAAGATTCAATTCGTTATCTTTAAATAAAATTTATTTTGAGTTATTTTAATGACTTTTTTATTTATATGCTTGCATAGGAATGAAAATATATTACTATGATTTACACAAAAAAGTATGCACTTTTTGATCACAAATATATTTTCTTTTTGCAAATTATGATATTTATATTTATATATTAGTGAAAAATGTTAAATGCATATTTCTCTTAGATATTATACATGTATAAGAGTTTTAGTATAAAAAACTTGTTAATAGATTAAAAAAAAAAACTTGTTAACGTATTTTAGTCGTATCGTATCATAGATTTTAAAAATTGTGTGCCAACGTATTCGTATTATATCGTACTCGTGTTACGTATGTGAACTTCATAGGTCATTCATTTAGAGGTGGCAAAACGGGACCAACCCGTCTGTAACATCCTGATATTTTATATATATCATATATGTCATTTTAGTTTATTATTGATTCAACCACTTATTTTTATGTGTAAAGAATTTAAGAAAATTATGGCATCCTTCTGTTAATTAAATTATATAACGAAGTTTACTTATTTCATTTATTGAGTGTGATATATGTGCTTTAATTTATTTTATTTAAATTAGTTTATAAGAGATGGTTTATTTTGTTACTGTCACTTTATAAGCCATTGTTATTTAAAAAAAAATATCCCTTAACTTGGAAGTCTCGAAAAAAAAAATATTATTTAAAAGAAAATTATTTAATTGATAATATGTGCTAATCTCCTCCATTTTGTTATTGACTTAGTCTAATTCCACTAAGCCTATTTTCCTTGGTAGTGGATATCTGATTATGAATAGTATCTAATGAAAATCAAAGTTAGTTCCTATTATTTCTCCATGCATTCTTTTTTTTTAAAATTTTTTAATTTGGGCATCACTTAGTTACTCATTTGAATCATTCCACTAATACCTATTTATTAGGATACACGTGCAGTCAGATTATTGAGAGAAACATGAGTAATTGATTTCCAACATTTATATTTATAAAGGGATAATGTACAAACACACTTATGCTACTTGAATAGGGAGTGGAGTAATCCGGCCAATTTTGACTAAGTAAAAAAAAAAGAACAGGAAGTGTTGTAACTGCTACTACCTTCACAGGTGACTTGCATAATTAGGTTTAATTACTTTGTATTTTGCTTCCCACTTTACTATCTTTTACAACTTAGAAACCAAGACATTGATTTACTGATTGTCACACGCCTTGCCTTCCTCTAGGACAATTACACCAAATAAATTCATCTATTAACCGTGCCTCCTTAATCAAGAGAAAAGAGAAAATTGTTCTCTTGGTACGTTTTTGTGAGCACATCTCTCCCTACCATTTTCACAAGGTGACAACTTGGGTACCCATCAATAAAAGGTGGGTAACACAACTCATGCTGAGTTGGCACCAATCTGGATAGTATTACCCACCTTCAATAAAGGGTAAACAAGAATTTCCCTTTTCTCTCTCACAAGTCTACAAACATGTTCTCCTACCATTCTCTCGGCTTACACATTGTATCAGAATTTTCAATGTCCATCAATCCATTCCTAACATTCCATCTTGTCTAATTTTGTGTAAGTTGTTTTAAACATGTCCTTTTATTTTATTCTCTTCTCACTTTCCTAAATTCTTTTCCAAATCATAATCCTTGTTCGTTTTCCCATAAAAGGTCACCGTAGAATTGCAACTACTCTTTCGTTCATTGTTCTATCGGGCTAAATTTAGACAGCATGTTCCCAACATATGATTCTTTGTTTTCAACTGTCTGATCGTTAAAATAATTCCTGGAGTGAGAGAAATCGTGTCTGCACCTTGGCTGTGAATTTGGGGCTTAGAGTTGTCCGTGGCTTAGGAAAGAAAGTGTCTGAGGTAAGGGCTTTTTCCCCATACGTCCATGTTAGATTTTTGATAAATTGAAGAAAGGAAAAAGATAGAAATGTGAGTTTATTGAGAAGATTGTCTTTAATCATGTTCATGGTGATGTGAGATATATAGTTATTTTTGTGTGGCGTCTTAGTGGCGAGTTAATGTCATATTTCTTTGTGGTTGCCTAAGTGGCGGGGATTGCATTTAATTGTCATTTACATGACCATGCATGGCATATGCATTTCCGTGTGGTGCCTTAGTGGCGGGTTAAATTATGTGTGGTGCCTTAGTGGCGGGCTGATTATATCCGGATCATGTAGTGTTTAGGAGCATGCATTCTTTATCTTAAAGCAACCACAATCATGTAGTCTGTTATATATTGGCGATTTGATAACTGATTAAACTCTTCTATTGTAAAGGAAATGTGTGCGAACTTTATCTTAAAGCATATGACTTGGTTGTATTTTTCTTATTTCTTTTTGATTGAGACGTTTTGATACTATCTATTTTATGGCACTGTTTCTTGTGCTTTGAGTATGAACCAATTTGGATAAGGAAATTGACCCCCTTACACCAACATTTTAGGTACCAAAGAAGACATGGTATATGCTTTGGCGTTTTTGCTTGAAGTGCGTGCGGGGATAAATTGGGTTTTGATTTAATTGTACTTTTTAAGAAACTTTGAAGGACATTTAGTTTAAGAATTTTAATTAAATTATGCTAAGAATTTTGTATAGGTTTTTATTAAGAATTTATTATTGATGAAAAAAAATAGCAGTGTTTTTCGAAAAAAGAAAATGAATTAGGCGTAATGTCTTGGATAAAAATCCGGGCGTTACACCGTCAGACCGGCCCGTTTTGTCCACTATTTTTGGCGGGTTGAGTCGAAGTTTTAAACTCGCTTCCTATAGTTGGCTCGTCCCTCTTAACTCGTTGAAAAAACAGGACGGACTCGTGACAGGGCGGGCCGACCCGCTTAACTCGTTTTTCTTTTTTCTTTTAGACTTATTTTATCCTTTTGGATTTATTTTGGTTGTTGGATTTGTTTTTTGTTGGCAGATTTTCATTATTTTGCTATTAAGTATGATGTTGAGTTCGACAATTTATTAATTATCTTATTTTTACCACAAATTTATTTGTTGCATGTTCTTTTATATTTTTTATGATAAAAGCAACGCATACTTCAAAAAAAATGATAAAAGCAACATAGTTTTTTTTTTTTGTAAGAATTAAGTTGTAAAAAAATGCATTAAAAAAGTTTTTTTTTCTAAAAACAAAGTTTTTTGTGTGGCAGGCCGGCCCGCCAACTCGTTTGTCCGCCACTAAATGGGGCGGACTGAGATTTTGGACTCGGCCACCTAATTTGACTTGGATCGTCTCGCCCCGTTTTAAGCGGGCTTAGACGGGACGAGCCGGCCCGCTTTGCCATCCCTACATTCATTATTAATTACTATTTTTTTTACAAACATTCTCCACAATCAGAGTTGCTATGGTTCAATTTAAATTTCTTTTAAGGTTAAAAGTCGATTTTGGGGTTATAGTTAGGAAGCTTTTACCGTTGTGTTACGGGTGGTTAATCTCTGTCGAAAATATGTAGCACACACAAGATAAGGTATCCCCACCCAAACAAATTTTTTCAATGCTTGAGATCTTTAAAAGAAAATGATTAAGCTGTTTTTTCACAAGTTAACTAGTAAAAGACTTCCTTCAAAAAAAAAATCTAGTAAAAAACACGTGCATTCGCATAAGTCGCGTAACAATATATTAATTCTATAAAAATAATTACATTGATAATATTGTGAAATTTCAAAAATATTTTTTAAGGAATGAAATATTTAAAATCTGTTAAATATTTGCAACGTGCCCGTTGCAAATTTTATTTACGTATATCTGCAAAAGCAAACTCTGTAAATGTATAGTTATTTTACATAGGCTTCTACATATGTATCCAACGTTATGTTGCATCGTTGATTGATGAGTATGAAAACACATTTAATGTGATAACACATAATTGAATATGGGTTTTTCTAACCTATGCAACATTGCATAGGATAAAGCAACTAAAAATGGAAACTTTTTATTGAAAAACAACAATTATTTATTAAAAAGATATATTTAATATTAGATGCACAAGTTCCAATGCAAACTTACCTTTTTGAACTTCTTATCCTATGCAATGTTGCATAGGTTAGAAAAACTCATTGAATATATATGTAAAATAATTGTATACTGACAGTGCTTAGAAATTAGAGTTTAATTAATATGTTTTATTAATGTACAATTATTTTTCATATATATCCAATAATGTGTTGTCACGTCAATTAATAAATATAAAAAAGACATAAATTGTCATATTCATTAAGTAATGTGACAACATATTATTCAATGTATGAGTGAAATAATCGTAACTTTTACACTATACTGATTAAAATCTTTAAAAAAAAAAATTTATTTTCCCTGGAAAAAACCATAGTTATTTTAAATATTTATTTTTGATTATTGTGTTTTTTCTATATAAAAAAAAAATCATTCCGATTACTAAACACAAAACCACTTAAAAAAGGCTTGATTACACTTCACGTCTTCCTATTTTACCCAACTTATGAAATTGGTCCCCTCTTTTTAAAATAAGACATTTTTGCCCCTCTATTTCTATTTTGTTTTTTTTTCACTTTTACCTCACCCCTTATTTGACCTCAATGCTGATGTGTGTTTTTTTTGGTAGTGATTTGTCCAAAAACACGCTTATTTGGAAAAATCACACATGGAAAATCCATTTACATGCCAACAAATCCATTTTTAAAAAAAAAAATTTACAATTATATTTCAAAAATTGATGGAAAAAGAAATAAAAATTTCATCTATAAGAACATTAGAGCCCTAATTCCCAAATCTGGAAATCACTGAATCCTTTTCAGCTCCTTCCATCTTTTTCTTGGTTCAATTCTCGCTCCATATTCTTCTTTGTATCCTTATCTGTCTTCTTCTTACCGGAATATTCACCCATCACTCTTCTTCCTTTTCTTGGCCCATTGTTAGGAATCACAAATTTTATCTTTCTCTTTTATGGGTTTGTGAGATCCGTTTTTTCTTCTTTTGCTGAGATATGGGTTCATGCCTTATCATTTATAAACACACACATAAAACTGGAAAAGAAGTGGGTTGATTTCAAAGATATGGACAGATGTGAAGAGAGATAGGGATTCAATTTTTTTTGGGATTTTCTAGTAATTAAACATATGGCGGATTTAGCTCTTCTTCTATTTCAATCTTGTCTACTTCGTCGTTTATACACTGAACTCTCATAACCCCATCAAAAATCAACAACGAGCCATCTATCGAAAGGAATTTTGCCATGAGATTGAAATATGCCATGAATTGGGGAAGGGAATTTTGATATTGGTTAATATAAATTTGGAAAGAGATCAATTATGGTTCAATTTTTTTTTCTAGAGAAACAATTGATGGAGAGAAGTCGAGGGTTTAGAGTTTTGGGTGAGTGAACTTTATCTCTAATTCGGTTTCAGGTGGGAAGAAGGTTATGGGTACATATGTCTCTAATTTGATGGAGAAGGTGAGTTTTTGGGGAGAAGAATGGTGCGAACATGATGGAGAAGAAGGGTTTTAGATTGAAGATGAATGATGACGATGACGATGATGATGATGGTGAGTTGGAAGAAAGGTTGAAGTTGAATGATGATGAACCCAGATCTTGATTGAGTTTGATGAGTGTTTTTTCTTATATAATTATCTTAAAAGATTGTATTAAAAAAACATTAAAAAAATTGCAGGTTAAAGTTTTTTGTTTTGGTGTACAAAGCTAAAAAAATAAAAGAGAAAAGAGGAAAACAAAAGAAACTGAAAAAAGAGAGCTACACTCTCAAATATAAAGTTCCAGCTGCATCACTTCGAAGAAAATTCAAAAGATTCGTCGGAGGAGACTCGTGACAAAGAAACTCGAAGTTTGATGAGACACCAAGCTTGGCCAAAAAATCTGCACATTGATTCCCTTCTCTAAGGGTGTGATTCATCGTAACATTTCCTTGCTCTAAAAGCTCTTTTATATCTTGAATCAAAACAATATAAACATGAAACCTCATGGGGGGACTATTGAGGAAGTTGTTACAATGAAGAGAATCAAAGTAGCAAACTAAATCAGTAATACCCATGTTCTTGGCCAGCAAAAGGCCCTGCTATTAGGGTTGGGAATAGGCTAGGCCGAGCTAGGCTTTGCAAGGCCTAAGCCTGGCCTGCCAAATTTTTTAAGGCCTAAGCCTGGCCTGCGACCTGTTATAGGCTTACTTTTGAGGCCTGAGCCTGGCCTTCTGAAAGCCTAATAAGACCTGCTAGCCTGTTTAAAAGCCTATATCATATGAACATCTTTAAGTAAGCAATGTGATCTAAGTTTAAATAGACTAGCGAACTAATAGATCAATTAGATTAAACTCTCTTTTAGTAATCAACATGAGTTTTTAGGGAATTTAACTATATATTGCATCATATTTCAATTCTAGTTTATAATAATACATTTGTATATGCTAAAAATTAATGTATACTAATAAACTTAAATTACTAACGAATTTATATTTTAATTCAAAGTACAAAATATATTATAATAATAAATAATATTAATCATATTTACTTAAATAGGCCGGCCTAATAGGCTTAAGAGACTTTTTGAATGGCCTGTGGCCTGGCCTTTTAAGCTAAATAGGCTTCTAAAAAAGCCTAGGCCTTCTCTATTTAAGAAAAAAGCCTGGCCTGGCCTGGCCTGTCGTAGGCTAGGTCGTAGGCCCCTGTAGGCCGGCCTGGCCTATTCCCATCCCTACCTGCTATATGGCATAGAGTTCAGCAAACAGAATATCAGAAGAATTTTGGATGTAGCCAGAGAATCCTGACAAGTAAAAACATGCATTATTTCTTAAAACTCCTCCATAGCCAGCCCTTGTAGGAGAGCCCAAGCAACTTCCGTCAACATTAAGGATGACACAAGAGTGGTTGTTGTTGTTCCATTTGACAAGATTATCCTCCTCGGTATTGTTAGAGTTGCAAGGATAACAAGCTTTGAGAGTAGCAATCATACCTTGAATGTTAAAGGATAATTGAGCGTTGGACTAGTTCTCATTGCCTAGACACATCATGTTGGTTAAAGTTTTATTTATGTTTCAGCAATTAATTTAGTTAAATTGAAATTTTAAATAGTTATTTATTTATTTGATGATGTGGATATCGATTTAAAATTGGATACATCAGAGTTTTTGGAGGTTAAATTAAGGGTAAGGATCAAAAGTGTAAAAAAAAATGCAAATAGAAAGGCAAGATTGTTTGGTTTTAAAAAGATGAGATCAATTCATGAGTTGGATAAAATAAGAGGGTCAAAAATGTAATTAAGGGGGTTATTGGATTAAGATTTTAAAGGATTTTAAAAGACTTTCTTATTATAAAAAAACCTTGTGTTATTCAATCAAGACTCTTTGCAACTTAAAAAAAGTCTTGTGGTATTCAATCAAGACTCTTTCTCATTTAAAAATAAGTCTTGTGGTATCCAATCAAGACATTTCATCACTTAAAAAAAGTCTTGTGATATTCAAAATCATTCAAATTTTGAAGGATTGTTTAGTAAATTGAATTTTGATGGATTTTGTGGGATTTTCTAGTGAAATTTTAGCATGAAAAAGTTTTTTATGAAAACATAAGATTTTTTCTTTAAAAATTTTACTCTCTCTTTCTCCCCCCCCCCTCACTCTCTCCTCCCTTCTCTCTCTCTCTCCCCGCTCTCCCTCCCTCCTTTCTCTATCTCTGGTAAAATAAATAAATAAATAAATAAGTGTATTAAGAATATTGTAAAAGAAAGTGTGTTTTAATCATTTATTTTCAATGAATCCTTAAAATTTATAAAATCTTTTGAAATCTTATAAAATCATTTCAAATCCTTTAAAATCTTATGATGTAAATTCATTGAAATTTAAATTGTAAATCTCAATTCATGAAAGTCATTAAATTATGCAAAGTTTTTTAAAATCCTCAAGACTTTTTTAAACAAAAATTATCCATTAAAATGTTAATCCAATACACCTCCTAAGCCTAAAAAACACGGTTTAACCTTTCAAAAAATAAACAACTTTAAAAAAATTAACCAAAAAACTTTAAAAAAAATAAAAAAATAACCTACGTAGAATATAAAAAATATGATGAAGTGAAAAAGAAATTGAAAACGAAAAGAGCAGGTGACGAACTGAAATAACAGCAAGAGAGCATCAACGCAAATTACCAAGTGAATCCTAACATTTTCTCATTTCACTTTCGCGGTATCGTCGTTTTTGTAATTTGGGTTTTTCATTCCACGATGAACAATAACAATAATCCACCACCGGCGCCACCCTCGTTTTTAGGTAATTCATCGATTCCGGTAAACCCTCAACCAATTCATCTTCTCACTCAATCTCACCCCCAAATGCAAAATTCTTCTCAATTCCCCGGTCATTTTCAGCTTTCACAACCTCAAACCCATGTAATTTCACAACAACAACCGCAATTTGTAAACCCTCGTTCTCACCCTCAAACCCTACAACAACAGCATCAACAGCTGCAGCAACAAAATGTGGCTTCTCCTGCAACTGCAAGTACTACTTCATCTGCGAAGCGTTCGCATCACAAGGCGAATTCGCGTCCACAAGGCTCACCGAGTGGTAACCAGACATCTGCATTCAAGACTATGGAGTTAACACCTGCTCCGTTGAGAAAAAAGAGGACTTTACCGGAGAATTTAATACCTGAAAAAGTGGCTAAGATTGTACCCGAGTCTGCCATTTATACAAGGTTAATTGAGCTTGAGGCGCAGATAGATGCTGCTTTGAATAGGAAAAAGATTGATGTGCAGGAGGCTGTTAAGAATCCTTCTTCGGTTAGGAAGACGCTTAGGGTTTATGTGTATAATACGTTTTCGAATCTGACGAAGGAATCTGGGAAGATTGGTGGTGTTGAGGAGCCGTCTTGGTCGCTGAGGATAACTGGGAGGATACTGGAAAAAGGTGGTAAGGATCCTGTGGTGGGAGAGATTTCGAAAAGGGGAACTATTTTGTATCCCAAGTTTTCGGCTTTCTTTAAGAAAATTACGGTGTATTTGGATCAGGGTTTTTACCCGGATAAGCATGTTATTGTATGGGATAGTGCTCGTTCGTCCGTGCAGCAAGATGGTTTTGAGGTGAAGAGGAAAGGGGACAAAGAGTTTACTGCAGTTATTAGGTTAGGAGTGAATTACTCGCCGGAGAAGTTTATGGTTTCAACACCGTTGGCTAAAGTTTTGGGGATAGAGTTTGATACCCGTCCTAGGATAATGGCTGCTCTTTGGAACTATGTGAAGTTCAGGAAGCTGCAGAGCCCGAATGACCCTTCGTTCTTCATGTGTGATGCTTCTCTACAAAAAGTGTTTGGAGAAGAAAAAATGAAATTCTCAATGGCTTCACAGAAGATATCACAGCATCTGTCACAACCACAGCCTATACACCTGGAGCATAGAATCAAGCTTTCTGGAAATTCTCCTGCTGGAACTGCATGTTATGATGTGCAGGTTGATGTGCCTCTTTCACTAGAGAAAGACATGTCTGCATTCTTAACAAGTATGGAGAGGCACAAAGAAATTGATGCTTTTGATGAAGTGATTAGCGCTTCTGTAAAGAAGATCCATGAGCATCTTAAGAGACGGTCTTTCCTTCTTGGCTTTAGTCAGTCTCCAGCAGAGTTTATTAATGCGTTGATAGCTTCTCAGAGCAAGGATCTAAAGCTTGTTGCTGGAGAAGCCAGCCATAATGCCGAGAATGAAAAACGTTCTGAATTCTACAATCAACCATGGTAAGCATTTTGCTACTTTAAATAATTTGTTGTGTTTTGACTAAAAGGCATGCAAGAATGGTATTTTGATTTACATCTTGGTTAGCCATGACCTTAATGTTTGTGTTTATTTGCTAAATTTTGAGAGTTGAAGAGAGAAGCATCCTTTAAAGTTTGCACTTTGAAGAAGCCGCTTTGTTTGTGTTCGGAACTAATTTTAGAGATGAATGCAACACTTTAAAACTTCATATTTCATGCTGATTTGCAGTATCCACGTTTGATCAAGTGTTTTAAAACCCGTACCAGCCGCCTACTCGGTCGAGGCCTTGAATTGGGTTACAGGTCAGACCAATGGGTCACTGGCCAGACCACATGGATTAAAAATAGGAGAATGTTAAACAGTGCCCCAGGGGCATTGGTTAAGCATCCAAAAGAAGTAAGATTCTATTAAAAAGTAGTGTAATAATTACTTGATCAAAAGTAAAAGCTTATATTCCAAGACATAATTTCTATTTTTAGATTCCTTAACCAATGCCCCAGGGGCACCGGTTAACAAGACCCTTAAAAATATAATAAAATTGTACATTTTATTGTAGGGAGTGTATCGGATGAGAACTCTTGTTTATTATTAGAAACAAGAATTCTTAATAATAGTCGTAGCATGTGAATCTACGGCTCAGATTACAAAAAATAATTAAAGGGTCACGTGACCAACTAATAGCTAAACGAGCATCATCCTCCCTTTGGTTCCGCCCAACTGCGAACCCATTTTGTCGGCACTGTGCAGACCGCATAGTTTCTTCCTTATTTGGACAATTTGACTCTAATCTTATTGTTTTATCATTTTCTAATTCCAACTATTGCTTGCTTTTTTCATTCTTCTGATAATTCGGCTCTAAGTTGTGCATCGTCTTTTTCATTTGCTTAGCCATTTATTCCCTTTTCTATTTAATTGGATGATTGCTGCTGATTTTTAAAGATACGACAGCATTGCTGCTTTATTGTTTTTGTTTATAGCCTGAACATTGCCTTTTCTGAATGAACACTTCCCCCCAAATATTTAGGTCTCACACTAACTGATAAGATCCCAAACTAAAGAGACAAATGAAGTTGTATTCTTAATGGAAATGAGAACTGTTCCAGAGACTAGGTCCCTATAATCCCAGAGCAAGAAGCTCCTCAGAGAAGAGACATTTCCCTCCTAAGCACTTCTTATACTCCGTCTCACGTGTATTTCCCCTCCACTCTCTAACGAACTTGCCAGCTCACCATTTCCCTCTTCCAAGTGGGCTTTTATGATGTGAGAGGTGGGGTGAAAAGACACCGCACAACGCCTACGGAGGAGTTGACGGACTCCCAACTATTAGTGGGTCACACGACCCTATAATTAGTTTTTTTTAATCTGAATCGTTGATTCACATCCAACGACTATTATTGAAAGTTCTCGTTTCTCATAATAAACAAGAGTTCTCACATGATATGCTCCCTTTTATTGTGTTATATATATATATATTTTTGTTTGCTATTTATCATGAAAAGTTGGACTGGTGTAGTGGTAAAGGCTGCAAAATAGTTGCAAAAGAAGCAGGGTTCGAACCCTGTCATGGTATTTTTGGTGAATTTTAGAAGCAGGATTAATTTACAGGCAGAAAAGCTGTGCTGCACATTTAATTCGTCTAGAAATGTATGTGCATTGAATGTCAGAGAAAATCGCGTAAATTCTAAATTCTGCAATCACTAAAAACCCGCTGAGTCAACCGGTTCAAGTTAATGACGTCAGAACCGAGTCCTGATGCATAACCGATCAAATAGTTGGATCGGACCGGCTATGTGTCCGGTTAAACCAGTTGGATCGGGCGGTCCGTGTTTTAAAACACTAGTTTGTTCTGTGTTCTTAAGAGGCGTCCAACAGTAAATGGACAAGGCTTCTCCAAAGCGATTAAGCAATGTTGAATACTAATAGGTCCTTCATTTTTGTAGAGCACATTTCTCTCTTAATCACTAAACTTAAAGGCACATACATCCGTAGTTATTTATTTTAGAGACAAACTCCTTTAGAGAAGTTTTTCCATTAAACCGTATATTACGGCTTCTGTAAAGTTCTGATTGCACTCTGGAATTATGCGAACGTTATTCAGCCAGCAATGTGTTTTAAGTCTAACTTGGGGCAAAAGACAGTAAGTGATTTCATCTAGATGCAGTATTAAGGACTGAAGGTTTAGGACCCCAATTGTCTCTGCATTCTATAAGTAAACATGTTTTTTGTTGCTGTAACATAGGTGATGATGTATATCAAAAGGTGTTCCTAATTGGTTTGTGTTCTTTTATGAATATTTGCAGGGTTGAGGATGCTGTAATTCGCTATCTGAACCGGAAAAGTGCCCGAACTGATGCTCCTTGAAGAATTTGATGGAAAATTGTGTCAAAAGTTGAGTGGTTAATTTGGTTAATTTTCTGACATCAATCAGTCTTGTTCCAGCCTTGCTAAATTTTCTATTCCATCCTTCATTTTTGGAATTGAGTACCCGGAGTCGCATACATTGACTCAAGATTCCGATCATGCCTGGCTGGTCACTACAGTCCCTGAACCATATTTGTATCAATCGATTCTCGTCCATTCTTATCTCCTATTATACAATGGTAAAATGAGCCAAGAACACTTGTCTAATTTCTTGTGTAACATCAACTGCGGTCTTTGTAGTGGTATATTGAATGTTTTGGGTTAGAACTAGGAACTATACCATGTCCGTTTTTTCAGGTACGTAGAATATTTCATGTGGCTAGAAGTAGTGAATGATCAAATTAAAATTTATATACCTGCTGTCATGCCACCTCAATAAAGAAACGACATTTTACTTTGTATACTTGATAGATAATTAATTAATCATAGAGTGGTGCATGACATAATTTCACATGGAAATCAACCATTAAAAACATTTGGTTTTCTTTTTCTAATACTTTTTTTGTGATCAAACTTGAAAACTTTATTCACGTGAAGTTATTGTGATTCATCAAAGTGATATGATAACATCCTAATTAAAATGAAAAATCAAACCAGAAAAATCATTCTCCATGGTTGAACACCCATAAACAAACAGGGCTTGTAATTGTAATAGCAAGGAGGGTAGGTTCAAATTTGTATTCTTGTTTAATTTGTTTTACTAGTCATTGCAACGGTTCTAGTTTTTGAAAAGTCTCAATTTGACGAGATCGTGAAGTTTAATCTTGTTGGCATTCAACTTTAAAAGAAAGTCAGATTGACTGCTGCTTGGAGAAAGTGGAAATATATGGAAGAGAGAAACTTAGGGAAGACAGTGAGAAACTGAGGGGAAAGATCAAAATGCAAGGTGTCCGTGATGCATAATAATATTTGTGGCCTTCTAATAATCTTACCGTTCACTTACTTGCACACGGTGCACGATATCAGACGCTCGTGCACTGTAGGAGTCGCCGTTGTTTCATTCCATCCATTAAAACATAACATAAAGTCATTTACATTTTATTGTACCAATCCAAAAATAACCTTCATTCAAATCATAAAAAAATGATAAACGAACTAGAAAAGAACACAATAAGACACGACTATAGAGGAACCAGTTCCCCTTAAGTCTTTGTCAAGCAAAATACCAATAGTAGTAGGAATAACATCTATTTATAACAAGTGAAAAATCAACATCATGGCCTCTAAGAACAAGAGCATCAACACATGGGTTTGCTTTCAGATGAATGTGATTAACCTGAATAGTCTAACTTGAGAGGTGGATAAGATAAAGGACCTCCTGATGTAGACATTGAAGATGAAGGATAGAAGTAAACCGATTGTGAATCATATTGACAACACGAGTTGAATCCGTTTTAAGGATGACATGAGTTAGATGCAATTCTCTATTCATTTGACCACCAAAGAAAATATACCCATAATTCAGCAAGTAAGACATCTCATGTTCCAAGATTATGCCAAAAACCTTTTCACAAAGTGATAGTGATGATCTCCAATAAGGCCTCACAAGCTGGGTGACAATGGATGTAGGATCCATCTGTGTTAATTTTAACAAAATCAGAACGAGACTTTAGACATTGAGAATTGTGTCTATATGTATTCTCATCGTAAGAGGAAAATTATCTCCTTCTCGGTTTGATAAGCCATGTTGGTCACCTTAGAAGTAGCGTGGTTACAAAATTCAGTCTCTTTAGGCATTGTTTGAGAGATTGAAGGGGAGGGGAAGGGGAGCTTTCGGGGGTGTAAAATATATAGAAAAATAAAGAAATTTTTCATATTTTTTGGAAAAAACAATTTTTTAGAGAATGATAGACTAATGCTTATGATTAATATATTTTTAATTTTAAGAATATTATAACAACATAGATTGTATTTGAAAAATTCATATAAAACCATCTAAAACCCCCCCAAATCCTTCTCCAATACAATTTTTGAGTTCCCCAAATTGAGGGGGATTTTATATTATGAATAAAAAATTAATACCTCAAAGCCCCCTCCTTCCAATGTCTTCTATTTCTTCCACTTTTTCTTTCCTTTTTTTTTTTCTAAAATCCTCCCCTCCCCTCCAAACTTCGAAACAAAGCTTTATAGAATACAAGATTATTAAGATCTTTCTAGAGAGCCTAAACTGAAACATCAAAGAATGTAGGCTAACTGGTGTTGATTGCTCCAACGTTCTTGTTTGTAATGTTCCATTCAAGCCAACCATGCAAAGCCAAAGCTAAAAAAATTAGATGAATTGATTCTAATATTGTTTAAGGATGAGAGCGACATTTGGGACGTATTTCATCATGTGTCATCTGTCTTTGAACTCTTACTCCATTTTTGTAGATAAAGCAGCACATAACATGATGTTAAGAAATACTCCCTTTGATCTATATAATAATAATAATTATCATATTTGGACACTATTTTTTTACTTCTAATATTAGTTTTCAATGTAATATTAATTTTTTTCGTTCTAATTGTATCCCTCAATCAATAATTTAATATTATTTGCATCACTTTCAAGTTAATATTGTTTACTTTGATAAGTATACTAATATTTAATAAGGAACAGATTTACATGGGGCAAACATGGATTTGAGCCCCTCCCCCTAACACACACTCATGGTATCCGGACCTTGAAGTATGCCTGATCTTTTTTTCTACTATGATTAGTGTTGTACCCTAATTTTGTCCTAGCTTTTTTCAAAAAAAGAAAAAAAGTCAACAAAAAAAAGAGGAAAGTCAAAGTCACACAAAAAAAAGGGTCAACCTTTATTTTCTCTTTTTAAATAAATAATAAATAATAATAAAAGGTTTATTATTATTTATTATCTTTCTTTTATTTTTTTTATTATTATTATTATCATTTTTCCTTTTTATTTATTACTATTATTATTATTATTACTTTTATTATTATTTGAGTTTTATTTTCAAAAAAAAAGAAAAGAAGCAAAAACAAAAAGGAAACAAAACAAAAAAAAAAGAGAAAGCAAAGAAGAAAGAAAAGGAACACGTGCCCAACACGTTCCTTCAGAAACAAAGGAAAGAAGAAAAGAAAGAAAAGGAACACGTGCCCAGCACGTTCCTTCAGACACAAAAGAAAGAAGAAAAGAAAGCCAAGCCAGCACGTGTCAGGCACATGCAGTCAGAAGCAAGTGGCTGCCCCAAGGGCAGCACTCATCCCTTCCAATTTTCCTGCGCCCTGACCTTGCTTTCCAGCAAGTCATGGCCTATTTCTTCCTTCTCCTTTATCAAAACCAGTCAATGATAGCTGCAAAACTGCTGCCCTTGTTTCTGAAACAGCTTGCCCAGGTCTTGAAAACTGCTGACCCTATTCCAACATTTCTTCCCTCCTCTGTGTGCAGCATCCTTTTCCATTGTTTCTCCCCAAGCTCTGCACAAACAGCACACTACTTTTCCTGTTTGTCTTCTCAAATTTTCAAAGAACAATCCCAAAGGGCATCACAAGTTGCAGCCTGCACTCTGTTTTCATTGTTTCCAGCAATTCCTGTCAAACTCAGCTCCATTGGGTTCTGAATTTAGCCAAAGTCTTCACCATGATCACAAGGCAAGGTCACTTCCTTCCTTTTGCATTAAATGCTAGCCAAAGTCCTGGTCATAGCCCACAAAACAGCCCTGTTTTAGGGGATTTGTCATGATTACAATTGATCATTTTTGCCTATATAAGAAACACAATGCAGAAGGATTGAGGACAGCTCTTTGATACAGGAATTTTCATATAGAAACAGAGTTAATTTTGAATACAATTCACACAATCCCAAGAACAATTTACACAGTTTTAACACACAGTTTTAAACATAGTTTTAACACAGTTTCACACAATTCAATCTAATCTTTGAGCAGTTTGTTTAGAGAAATTTAGAGCAACCCAGAACCAGAAAGAACAGCCAGAAATTCACAACAACCTGAGAAAGCCAGAAGCTCTGTTTTCTGTTTCTTTCTTTGCAAACCTTCACAAACTAACCCAACAATCAAACCAGCCATCAAACCTCCATAAATATCATACCCAAAGTAAGGAATAACAGCAAAACATCATTTGTTGTTGCTGTTTCTTATTCTGCATCACTTCCATATTCAAAAACCACAATCATTCAAAGCCACTTTCAGTTTCTTGCAACTAAAGCATTGGCTGGGAATTTGTAAGTCATTTTAAACCTTTTATCTTTCATTTGCATTGCTGTTTGCAATTGTTCTGATTCCTGTTTGATTCAGCATTAGTTTTCTGCATTCTTAGTGGTTTTTTAACTCATTTTGAATTAAAAACATCTTTTAAAACCTCAAAGGAATCCCAAGGTTTGCAAAACACTAAAACAGAAGTGGTTTACTTCTTTTTCTAACTGAATTCGAAAGTTTTTCACCCTTTAAGGTTCTGAAAATCAGAATTCAGAGCTTCTGAACAGTGCTTCAGAAGTTCAGAGTCTGAGGGTCAACAAAAGTCAACGTCTGAACAGTGTGTCTGAGGGTCAACAAAAGTTAACGTCTGAACAGTGCGTCTGATGAACAGTGAGTCTGAGGGTCAACAAAAAGTCAACGTCTGAACAGTGCTTCTGAACCTCAGAGTCTGAACAGTGCTTCAGAAGCACTGTTCAGCTTCTGAAGTTCAGCTTCTGAAGCATTTTTTCTGGGCAATTTTTTAAGGTTCAGAAGCAGTTTTCTGGGCATTTTTTAAGGTTCAGAACTTGTCTTTTCTTTTGAACTCTTTTTTGAAAGGATTAAAACTCATTTTTGTTCAAAACATAACAAGAGTTTTTGCATATATTTGAAATTTCACAAGTTTGAATAACAAACTTGAACAACAACTTGTTCATTTTCAATAACAAACTTGAACAACAAACCTTGTTCATTTTTCAACAACAAACTTGAACAACAAACTTGTTCATTTTTCAGCAACAAACTTGTTCTTAAGTTTCAATAACCAAGCGTTTTTGCTCATATTTGGGATTTCTTAAGTTTCAATAACAAAACTTGAATGAAAAAGGAGTGGTTTGACGTATGTCTTTCCATTCCTCAATTGAACGAACGCTTGACGTATGTCTCGTTGTTTGGACAATCGTCATTCTTTTCAAACTTCGCCAAAAAATACATTTTAAGTTTCAACATTAAACTTGAATGAAAAAGGAATGGTTTGACGTATGTCCCTCCATTCCCCGATTAAACGAATACTTGACGTATGTCTCGTTGTTCGAACAATCGTCATTTTATTTTCAAAATACAAAACATAAAACAAATCCAACACACCCAGAACCTTTTCTTGGTCCCCCGTGACCAATTGAACCCTTTCTTGGTCCCCCGTGACCAATTGAATCAATTCTCGACCCCCCGTGGTCAATTGAACCCTTTCTTGGTCCCCCGTGACCAATTGAATCAATTCTCGACCCCCCGCAGTCAATTGAACCTATTCTTGACTCCCCGTAGTCAATTCAAACTAATTTTTGACCCCCCGTGGTCAATTCAAACTAATTTTTTTGATCCCCCGTGGTCAAGTAAACTAATTTTTTGGCCCCCCGTGGTCAATTCAAACTCTTTTTCACAAACGGACATGTTTTTATCAATTCTAACGCGATACAAACAAACGCTTAAGCCTCCCACGCGCGAGCATACAAGCTACGTTTAACCGCAAGAAAACGATCAAAAACATCGTTCTTTAAAAACAACCAACAAACAAGCTTTTTCTACCAAAGAACTACGTAGCTTTGAATTCTCCATCGCACCAGGAGATACGTAGGAGCAAGACCCCGTTCTTGTCAAGCACAATAATAAAAAATATCTTTTTCCCCTTTTTTTTCTTTCCTTTATATATTAAAGCATAGCAAGCAAACCTTTAAAAACACTTTTAGCCTTAACTAACTAGGAGGTTCCCGTTGAGTACAACGGATGTGAGGGGTGCTAATACCTTCCCCTTACATAATCGACTCCCGAACCCGATAATGGTTGCGATGACCATCCTTTCCACATCGCTGAGGGTTTTATCAACGTTTCCCTTTACAAATAAAAACTTTGGTGGCGACTCCGCATTTCTTTCCGAGCGTCTTATTACGCTCGAGCATTTTTTTTAGAGAGCGCACAATTAGGATATATTGCTTTTTTAAAATTGAAATAGGTTACATAATCCCTTCACTTAACTCATGGATTAAGATTTAAGACCATCCAATCCACCAAAAACAATAAGATCCATTCAGTGAAATTGAACTGCAGGTTACAAGTCAGAAGAACCAATAAAATGAAAACCTAGTCAACCCTTGCTATCTAAACACATTATGTCCATATTATAAACACATGAAAAAACTCTCTCATTTGATATCTAAACTTATAACTATATTAAATAGTTTCTAATCAAACACATGGAAAAACTCTCATGTGATATATAACTTCATAACTATATTAAATAGTTTCTAATCAATTACCCAATCCCATCAGATTAGTCACTGTTACTTTCACCGTTTAAGTGATGTTAAATTCCCATTTGGCTATCTCCCTTTCTCCTTCATGGACACAAGTCAAACTCAACTCTTAACCCATTATTATCATCCCTCCCATTCTTAATCCATTATTTTTGTCCCTTCCTTAATACTCCCTCCGTTCCTTTTTAATTGTCACTTTTGAAGAAATTTTTATATTACCTTTCGTGGACAAGTTATCCAATCAATTATTGTTATATACCTTTCGTCAATTATCCAATCAATATTGTTTTTATTGATTAGTAAGAGAGGGTTTGACTTGTGTCCATGAGGGAGAGAGGGGAGGTGCCAAGATGACATGACACTTCTGATAATTTAAATGGCTAAGTTCTATGTTGACGAAAATTGTTCAAGAATCCCAAATTTACTATATATTTAATGAATAAAATTAAGTTTAACTCTTTAATAATTAAATTTGCACAATTTCCAAGACAATTTATCTATTACGTCCCTTAATATGTGTCCAAGAGCACATGTTAACATTTCCCATTATTTTTAGTTAAAAGTGAAGTAAAGCTAAAATAATGTATGTTTGAATTGCATAAACTTTATTAGTATAAAAATTACTAGGTCTTATGAACGGAAGTCAAAGAGGATTGTGAAAGACAATAATCTTAACTGAAGTCAAAGAGACGCTTATGAAAATCAAGGAAAACATGGACAAACCTCGAATAATTGCAAAATTCTTAACGAAGTCACTGCTTAAGGTTTTGCCCGACAAATAAACGACGAAGATAAAGATGAAAGAAGAGAGTCTCGAAGACTCAACACTATGTTAGAGATTATAGTTATAGATATTTATCTCCTTTCTCAATAAAAAGAAAAATTATACATTATGTATCGATTATTTGTTTTTAATATAATAAAATAACCAAAAAAGTCAATAACAGGTGTTTTCAATACATATATTAAATAAAAATTATTTAGGCATGTACACGTCAAATCCTGTAAAATCAGAAGTTATATCTTTTGGTTTCTACAAATACTCTATGTCTAGTGAAAATGTAAAAGAGGTTTAGTTTCATCATTATCCACACATTTAAAAATACATATTATGTCCATATTACTTGTTGTACTACTAGTTATGATAGATATCAAGTATGCGTTCCATCATTTTTCAGTGACTATTTTTACTCTTTCTAACAGTACCTCTTCAACTGAATGTTCTTAATTCTTCAATTCTATCCACAATTGAATTCGTTTTTGATCGAACTATGTTGAATAAGACTGCACTATGGTTCTACTTGACTTGAAAGTATTACAGAAGTAATTTCCTTTCCTGATTAAGAACTAAATCAAGGCTTCAATTTATAACAAAAAATTATCATAAACATATACATAATACTGACACTCATGAAACAACCACGCCAAAACGATAATATTCAAATTATGCAAAATGGCGCCAAAACGATAATATTCAAATTTTGCTCCAGTTTACACTAGCTTTATATGTATATTAGTTCCTGTCCCAGATCCTAAGTTTCATTAAGAATATAAACTAACTACTCTTACATTGGACACTGAATGACCAGGAATTCCACCTCCATGCTATGCTTGCCCATCAGCATCTTTTAGACGTGTAATAAGCTCCTCCTATACATTTTATTTCACTAATTAGAATGGAAAATATGCATAAAAGTTGTACGAGCAGGGACATTGACAATATTTGGTCATGGACAAATAATAAACCAGTTCACAACCATTATATCATGATGAGTTGTGTTATTTTGAAACATAAATTTGACATCAATTTGGATGATCGGTTATATGATCAATTACATTCAGTGGATAATAATGAATATAACAAAGGTGCCACAATTCATCTTTTAAAACTAAACTATGATTTTGGACGTCATTAACCAAAATTCCCACGTGTATATTTGAACACAATTTGGATGGTCAATAGATAAATGAATATTTGAATACCTGGTTAATGCCGTTTAAAATCATGGTTAATTATGTTTAGTGGATGATTAATGAGTTGTGATGCCTTGTTTTATTCATCAAACATCCACTAATCGCATATTTGAACGATCCAAATTGATGTCAAATTTGTGTGTCAAAATATCATTTCTCTAGATTCTCTTGTGATATATATGAACCATCATGAAACAAAAGTAAACAAAAAAAAACTACCAACTAACTCGTGAATGATCAACCATAGGCGTGCATGCATATGCCGTCTCAATGCAACTTATGTATGAGTGTAGGTTTAAACTGTAAGACTACTTGCCTTCTTTCCTTTGGTTGGAAGACCTTTAGCTCTCAAAAGAGCTCGAAGCCTCTCTACAGTCAAGCTCTGGAAGTTCCTATTGGATGTTTGACCATTTGATCCCTCTGCATGTTTAAAAACCATAGCAAGACAAAATGAGAAATACCGAGATAATACTATAGAATAAAAGTGGTAAAAAATGTCCAGTCATCTTACTAGTTACTACAGGTCTAGGGAAAATATCATCACTAGACTAAAGTCTCATAGCTAAGTTAGATACAAGCTCATTGGCCTTGGAAAGGTTCTTAATGTCAAATGCAACTATTCTTTGTTCACTTCAACTAGTGACTTGTGATCATATAAATCAATCAAACATGGAAACCCTACTTAATTTAATAAGAAAATTTATACCAAAAACAGAGGCATCTTGAGAACGCAATCTGGATACACATTACCAATCATGATTCTTTATCTTTTAATCCACATTCGAGAAAAAAGGTTGGCTGAATTCTTTTATTGATGTATATGCAAAATAGAGACATAAGATTAATGACACATTTAAACATCAAAGCATCAAGAGGAACCATGAGACAAGTGATGCTAGACACATATAAGAATTAGGAAGGCGAAATAGCAATCTCAAAAAAAAAAAAAAACTACTCTTGTCCCCAGCAAAAAAGAGGTATGAACCTAATCCTAATGCATCATAAAGATCATCTGAACGCACCTTGTTGCGGGTTAGTTTGATTATTTAGTTTCTTGGCTGAAGCTCCCAAAACCTTTTCAGCAGTTCTGACAAAAAGTTTGATGAGACAAAATCAATAAAACTAGACCAAGATAAAAATATAGACATAAATGAATTCGAGACATGTCATAATTACTTTGCATTATAAAACTACCAAGCAGTACGAAATAGTGAAAAACCCAACAAATTATATCATACACTTGACTCTTCCACAAAAGGTGGGGTGTGGGAATGATACCTCTTTTTTGAACTGTCAGATACATTCTTCAATTTGAGTGCTCTGATCAGTATGTTCTGTTGATTTGTCTTGATATGTTGCCCTTCTGGATAAATAAGGGAGTCAAAATCACTTCACAACAATTATCTACTTATAGCTAGAATTCATGGGATGAAACAACAGTTCAGAAAAATATGCCATGGCATTATGACCACGTGAGTGGAAGGAGTTTTGACTGTAAAAAATATTCCATAATTTCTACAAAAATACACAGGAACAAAAAATTAAATAACTTGATCCATTTAAAAAATGAATCTTTCAACCTTTCAAGTTAGGTGAGCTAAGGAGATAAAGATTCGGAATGTTAGATAGCTTTGACAAAACATGTTTTGAAACACAAATTTTACAGTGTAAAGAATACTGAATCACCCTGCATTAATCCAGATTAAGACCACTAAAATACGGTGAAATGTTGTAGCAACATAAATACTAACTAAACTTCAATGCAATGTATCAAAGTGCAAATGTGATTTCCTTGAAAAAATTGCATGTCAATGGTCAATTAGTCATTCTTCTATAAGTAACATTCATATTAACATGATCTGAATCTGGTCAAATATATTGCTCCTTATGAGCCGAAAAAAAAAAAAAAAAAAACCATTCTTCCAACTCTGGTGACAAGACTGAAACTTTAGGTAAACTTTCTACAATGATAAAAAGGAAAAAAAAAAAACGGTTTGTTTGTTTCTTCCCCAAAGGCGCTGCTTGGGGGCAGGGTAATATATGAGCACCAAAGCTACTATATAGGCTTTATAAGTCGCAAAAACATGTAAAAAATACTTGAAAGATAATAAATAAGAAGACCTGGTGGTGTAGTCTCATGATCGCATACATAAACCCGCATCCGATCCTGCAAAAGCAGAAGGTAAAATTCAAACATAAAATCTCTCATATAACCTCATAAAAACATTAAAGGCTGCTACTTAAATTAACAGCTTAAAATAAAAAACATGAATGTATATCAGTAAAAGAATCACTAGCTATTCATTCCAAAAGAAACAATGTTTACCAGACAAAAACAAGGATTCTATTGATCTATTCAATAGTCTATGCCATTACCAGGATAGATCAATCGGTGGAAATTTTTTGACAATTCACAAACGAAATCTAATAAATTTTGACACTTTCTTGAGCCCTCTTTGAAGTAAAGTAATAAATTTTGGCACTTCAGAAGTGAAATCTAAAATCGCATACACATTAGCAACTAGCAAGCTAGGGTTACAAAATTCCATACACAGGATTAATAACTGTGAAATGAAAGGGGATTTGACATAAACCAAGAACAGTAAATTCCATGGAAATGGAAGATCGGAAAAATGAGATTGAAAGAGAGGGGGAATGTACCGGATAGGAAGAAATGGCGGTGGAAGTGAAGGTTCCGTGAAGGGGAAGATTAGCGAGGAATTGAGAAGCGCCAGGAGAAGAAGTTGAATCCATCGCCGGAGAGGAGAGGAGAGGTTTCAACTGTTGGTTTGGTTAGGTTCGGTTCGGCACAGCAGAGAAGAGAAGCCAGAAGACTGTACTTTTTCCCTCTCAAGTCTCTTTATATATGGAAGACGAAATGGTGTGGACTCCTCTCTTACAAGAACCTAGATTATTGCTTTAGTTGACATAGCAAATAAATTAGTCGATTGAATATATAATATCTGATAAAATTAGCGGATCGAATTAATTTATAACGTTGTAAGAGCATATTTAATGGGGGTGGGGATTTAAGAGATTATTATTGATTTAAGTAGTTTTTATTTTAATGGAGGTTGTTTTAAAAAGAATTCAAATTTGACTCACATGTTTAAATTTTTTAATTTGTAATTGGTTTTGATTCAATGTGAAAGGATATTGATGTAATTGTACAAAAAAGTTTATGTGCATCATCCATGATGTAGGTCTTGGTCTGTCCATTTTTCTTGTTAGCAACTGCTAGTTCATAGTTACTGCAAAATCATTAGGATGTTTATTTAACAAATGTCATTGATATTTGAGTGTAGACCCGCCTCTCGTTACATAGCGCATGTGATGGTTGTCATAGCCATCTTTGATTCTATCCCAAAAGCTTTATGCTTTTTGGTCAACTCCCATGAGTGAATCTTTGGAAATGTCGAGTCATGTTTGAATAAGCAATTTGTCTTCTTCATGTGAGAACATGAGTGGTAGGGTGTTCGCGGTACGGTTTGGTTCGATTTTGAGGATAAGAGTCATCCGAACTGCAAGATAAAAAAATATGCGGTTTGGTTTGGTTCGGTTGACTTCTAAAATAAAATCCGAACCAAACCAAATCAATGCAGTTTGGGTTGGATCGGTTTGTGCGGTTTTTATCGAGCAAATACAATTTTTTGTTTTCAACATTAAAATCAAGTTAAATAGTTAAAACACAACAAATTTCCAGCAATATTCCCAACAACATAAACCAAATTAAAAACGTGTGCAAAAAATAATCTTATTATGTAAGAAATGCAAATACTAAGATTTTATCAGTCTCTAAAAGTTCAAGTAACACATAAACATATTTTTGAAATAAAAAGTTAAGAAGAAACTTAACAAGAGAAAAAATATGTCATTTTATAAAAGTTTCCATTGAGTTTCTATGAATATTGGTCTAGGTGACATATGTTTAATTAGTGTTTTACGTATGTTGCGGTTTGGTTTAGTTCGGTTGATAAAACAAAAACCGCAAACCGAACCAAACCATGCGGTTGAGTAAGAAAACGATCTGAATACATCTGAACCAAATGCAGTTTTTTGCGGTTTCGGTTTGGATTGATTCGGTTTGCGGTTTTTCTATTGGATTGGTTCGGTTTTGAACACCTCTACTAAGGGGGTAGAACACTTTCCTTCTCCCGTGAAAGTAATAATTTTTAGACCAACATGAGTGGAGAACATTGACACTTAAGATCGAGTAGTGGGTTAAATTAGTGATTCTAGTTCAGCATTATGAGACTTTGCAATGTCGTTGGTACCCATTGAATGTTTATATCGGCCAATGATGTTGGTTAGTGGTGGCGGTTGAAACATAAAAATCGTGGATATTGAGAATCGTCATCGGTATGGAATAGTGGTGATTGAAACATGAAAGGTTGGAGATATTGAGAATCGTCACTGATAGGGAGTGGTGGTCGTGGATGCATACAAGGTTGAAGATTGTGGATATTGAAGATTTTGTGGCAGATTTCTCTCATATTCACATTATGTTTTTACTTTCTTCCTCTATTGTTTTGGTTTTCGTATCAATATCTATTTTTCTTTGTAAATTTATGGTTGTTTCATAATTTATCATATAAATGGTTGTTTAAATAACACACCTCATTACGAAAGATTTGAATGATAAAATAATAATTTTGAATGGTTGAAAATGTGCAGTCAACGTTGCTTGTGTAGTTGCCATAAACTAGTTTTAGCTCAGTACCCACTTTGTCATGTCATTTTTACTCCAATGTTGGTTAACTATAGTTGCCGATTCCATAAGAAATATAGACATTATAAAGCTTGCAGTAACGCTCCTCTAAGATAAATTACATCTATATATATATATATATATATATATATATATATATATATATATATATATATATATATATATATATATATATATATATATAGTCTCTTTTGGCTCTTTTGAGCTGGCTTTTTCTCCTTTCAAAATTACTCTCAACTTTCAATGCAAATAACACATATAACAAATAGATAAGAGTAAATTCAAATATTAAAATAAAATGTAACAAATTGTAATATCCGGTTTTTTTCCTTATCATTCAAAAAAGATAATCGATGAGAGTGAATTCAAATATTAAAAAAATGTAACACAATATTTTTTTTGTTACCACACAAAATATATCGTGTAACAAACACGATGTGAGTATATATCCAGATTTTTTTTCCTTTTTTTTAAATAAAAGTGTAAAAAAGTAGCTCAAGTATATGTCACTCTAAGTATAATCAATAAGAAAATGGTCATTATTTTATTTTTATTTTATATACAGACAAACCAAAATACGTCGAGTTGATAAATAATTGATATATTCTTTGACAGTAATTTGTAGATAAATTGATATACAAATAATTTTCATTAATATTTAAAAATTTAAAATTGTAATCAAAATTATACAAACAAACATAATAAAATATACACACGCGTTAGCGCGGATAAAAAGACCATCAGACATGCACTACCATGCACGTCTTTTCGACTGGTGCTCAATAATGGTGTATTGACAAACAAACTCTTTGACAATGGATCTTTTGTGCATAGGAATGATTCAACTTTGTAACTCAAAACTGGACTTTTTTAAGGAAGAGATATCGAAAGAAAAGCAGAAAAGGTTAATTATTGAATGGGTAATGAAAAAACTTAATTTAACTAATTAATTAGTGACTGAATGTTGTTCCGTGAAGTATACACCTATATTATTTAGTGGCTCATCGATCATTTATCTGATGTTTTTATAGTCATCCTTTCAAAGAATATAACAATGAAAAAATGATTTTATAATATGACATTATGATAAGCAAAAAAACAAAGATAAATTATTTTTTCAAAAGAAGCGGTTTTGAAAATTTGTAATTTTCTGAAAAGTAGGCATATGCCTTGTGTTCCAGACCGGTCATGCGGCCAATCCCGCGATAACATGTGGACCAAACGTCCACCGAACTAAGGTGTGTCGCCTACGGGAGTACACCAGCAACGATGCACCTTACCTCACTTAAGCACGATCCCGTTCATCCCATGCCGTACACGTAGCCTTTAACGGCCTCCTGATGAGGCACTGCATTTGACGGAGACAGTTATTCTCACACACGCCTATATAAGGGTGACTTAACTTCACCCAAAGGTATTATTCATTTTCCCACACTTTCTTACACACTCCTCTCATTTCTCATACTGACTTGAGCGTCGGAGTGCTAACGTGTCTGTAGACACCGTTCATCCCAATGTGAGATTGCATCGCCACCGCACCGGAGCATTGTGCCGTCACAGTTGCCACCATCCGTTCTCACCGGACAGATCACCTTGTTATAAATACTAATCCCGTCTATAGTTTATAAGTGATAAATATTTTGTAATTTTCCCAAAGTTATGTTATTTGTGACTGTCAATCATATATAATTGAATAAATTTATATTCAAAAACATGTAACAGTGAGAAATAGTCATGTGTTATTTTTTCTTTTTTATTTTCTCAACGAAAATATTGTTCTCGTGATTTGTTAAGTATCAATGATAAATGTGTATCCCATTTTTTTTTATACTATTGATAAATAAAATGTACTCCATCCGTTCTTTTTAAGTGTCGTTTGAGTGCGGATTTAGCGTTCCTATTTAACTGTCGTTTTGGTATTTTAAGAATACGATTTGTCAGTTATACCCTTTGTCAATTACTCTTATCTTTTCAATAAAACTAATTAATGCTATATATTTAGAAAACTAATGTTTGTTTTTTTAAACAAAGTTTTTTTTTTTAACAAAGTTTGTTTCTTGTTTTAACAAAATTTTGTTACCTATAATAATGACTTCATGAATAGTTAAAATTCTATAAATAAGATGAGTAGTAATTGTTAAAAATTTCAAGTGCAAAGTAAAAGAACATATCTGAGAGAGAAAAAATAAAAGACTCCATGAATGTTCAAAAGGAAGAAAGAGTGGAAGACTCGTTAGAACTGTTGATGGGAGGTGAAGAGGGAGAAATAGTTGAAGACTCATTTGACAAGATCTCATTTGACAAGATAGAAGAACAAGAACAAGGTGACAATGAAGAAGAAGAAGAAGTTTCATCAAGAGTGAAGATGGAGAGAAAAAGACAATAACTAACATTGTTTGTTACGAACGAAAGATAACATATTAAATTTATTGGAAAGAGAAAGTGTGTGCAAAAAATATGAATATATTGGTCGATTAAAATGAGGGTATAATAGGAAAAAAATGCAAAAATACAATTCGCTAATTTCGTGTTAATATTCCAGAACGACACTTAAAAAGGAACGGAGGGAGTATTTATTAATGTTTTTATTAGAACTTATTTTTATTAATATTTTTTTATACTAAATATTGAAAAAATTGTCATTTTTCATTGGATTACCTAAAAAAGAAAAACTCGCAAGAAAGTAGTTCTATTGCATTAAATAGACCTAATATAAGATAAAAGCACTTGATCATCATAAGGCTTATTTTAGTAAATGTAAATTAAATATTCTTCTAGTTTTTTATAGATTAAAAAGAATGATCTTGATTTTTCAAAATTTTTTTTTTTACCCTAATAGCGTGTAGGATACAATTACTTATGCGTTTGAATCCATTAATTTAGAGTACTAAAAATATCAATTTATTTTATTTGTGTGTATAAGTTAAGTTATCCACTTCGTGTCCATAGTGGATTTTATCGGCGGAAATCATGCATATCATTTTTTTTGTCATTCTTAATTAACTACTGCTACTATTACAACTATTGTTTTTCTTCGTAATCTATTGTTACTATTATATTTATTTGATCTTTTATTTATTTATATATTTGGTGCTCTTTTAACAATTAATGGCTAACATTTTTTTATTAAAAAAAATATTTATTTTAAGGACAAAACTTAGGTGCATTTCTTAAATGCTTTTTCTATGATTCTTCACATAAAATTCATTTTTTGTTATAGTCACAAAAAATGTATTTTGAGCTAAAAACCATACGAAAAACACATAAATTTGTTATAGTCACCAAAAATGTATTTCGAGTTAAGAACCATACGAAAAACACACAAAGAAATTCACGTAAGTTTTATCCTTAATTCTAACTATTTATTTGTTTCTCAGTTTTCTCCTTCATTAAATTTCATTTTAAATTATATTTAATTTAGCATGGCTTTTGTCAAATTTAATGGACAATTTATTCATTTTTAAATAATGAATTGATATATAATTTTAGATAATTATTTGATTAAATTATATATTTTAATCAATTTTATATATTTAGAAGGCAGTGATTTTGTTTTCCTGCACGTGTTCATCATTTTCATTCTAAAAACACACACTCTTTATAATATTTTCAACTTTTTTTGAGAGGTATTTTTCAACTTAAATAGCTAGAATTTATTTATTTTATATTTTAGGTAGATGTAGATGGTTTATTTAATAAACTACGGATTATAATATGAACAATTTTTTTTTATGATTTCTTAGTTATATGCACTTTTAAATACATTAGTGTCTCTCTCTCTCTCTCTATATATATATATATATATATATATATATATATGAATTTTACTGATTTATACCCACCTAAAAACACGAAGGTGTAAATTAGAGAGTATGCACCTTCTCATTTGAACAAAAATCATTCATCTTTATTAGTTTTGTAACTTTATTAAAGGGTATTTGTTAATTTACACCAATTTACTTATGAACTTTTTATGTTTCAAAGAGGCAATGATAAACATGAAACAACTCGGATGTTTAAGGGTGTGCCTAAAAACTTGTTCACCTGAACCATAACCATAAATCCGGTGAACCAGAAGAAAGAAAAAAAAAACTATTTTTAATTTTAACTGGCCCAATCCATTAATAAAAAAAAGAAAAAGGATTGGTTACCCTTATAACATAACCGGTTATACATGATTTGGAGGAGAGAAAGAAGAGAGACACCGCTTTCCTTGATTCGAAACAGAGGAAGAAGGAGGCATTGAATCTTTGGGTTGATACAATATATGGGCTGAACGAGAGTATTTGTGAGAACAACAATGAGATAGTAAAATTAAGGATGGTAAAATTGAGGACGATAACACTGAGGCTCAGGATGGTAACGACGAGGGTGGCAACATTGAGGTTGTCAAGAGGTATTGGCATTCTAATTATCGAACATGGAAACCAAATTTTAAGATTAGAATATGGCCTTCAGAAGTGTGTAAGATCGCTTACCTTATCTTGTTACATAATATATCGTAAATAAAATTTTAATAGTTTCGATTTAAAAAAGTATCATTCAACATAATCAATGATAACAAGGTTAATTATTATTATTATTCTAGAAGCTATGCAAGAATTAGGAAAAAGCAACGATAACAATGTTAATTATTATTACTCCACAAGATATGCAAGAATTAGAAAATAATTAAATATCTTCAAATCTAGGCGAAATTGCTATTTTCGTCCCTTAACTATTTTTTAGTATCGCTTTAGTCTCATAATTAATTTTTGGTCTGTTTGAGTCCTTTAAGTTCATCCCCGTTATACAAAATAGTCTCTTCCGTCATAGTGTTAACCGTAAATGTCTAAGATTGGCCAACAATGAGGATGATCCACGAAAAACCTCATTATTTTTTTTAATCTTAACTGTTTGATCTTTTTAAGAGAAAAGAGGCCATTGGATCATGCAAGCCTACTAGTAGGGATGAGAATAGGTCAGGTCAGACCAGACTTTGACAGACCTGAGCATGGCCTACGAAATTTTTTGCAAGTCTGGCCTATGACCTTTTGCACGCCTATTTTTTTGGCCTGGCCTGACTTATTTAAAAGTCTGACTTGAAAGCCTATTTACAGGCCTAATTCAAATTAAAGTCATTAAATAGCATATTTTATCTACTTCTAAATATGTCAAATTGGCCTTAAAGCCTATTTCACTATAAGGCTTGTCTATCATTATAAGGCTTTAAAAGCCTATTTAACTATAAGTCCTTAAAACCTATTTAAAAAATCTATTAGTTGAATTTTTTCTTGATTTTTATGTTTAATATAAATTATATTTAATATAAATAAAAAATAAGTTATAATCATATGCATAAATAGGTCGGTCTATCTGGCTTCATATGCTTTTTTGATAGCCTAAGCACGACCTATTTACTTAAATAGACTTTTTCAAAAGCCTAAGCCTGACATTTTCTTAAACAGGCCAGGTTGTAGGCCCCTGTAGGTCGGTCTGGCCTATTCCCAACCTTACCTATTAGATCTAATGATAAATTACCAACACCCAAGTGTTTTTTTACCTTTCTTCATCTTCTTCCCTCTATTATTCTTCATCTTTTTTTATAAGTCAGGAGAAAGGACAGACATCAAAGAGAATCGTCGACATCCCAACTAGGTTGACACCTCGAAAAGACTCATGTCTGCTACCGCCAAACTTAGAAAAAATTTATTAAAAAAGAGAAGAAGATATATACAAGAGGGGGAACAAATATAAATTATAACACTAATCATAGGTCATCTAACCGGTGTATGAACCAATCGTCAACACGAAAAAAGTCAAGAACCAACAACTCCCTACAGTGAGGCAATAAGCAACGCCGACTCTTTCGAGCCCAATTAGTCCAATGTCAATCATACGAATGACTGGTTTAATGTCCTTCTTCATCACTATCTTCATTAGCATTCATAAAACAAACCCAGAAAAAAAAAATCTAAACAAAAAATTCCCAACAAGCTTAATAAACCCAACAACTTTCTTCCTCAAGCTTGTCTCTCCCTCAATCTTATTAAACCCAACAACAAACCCAACAACTTTCTTCTAACTTCATATCTCCACATACCCAACAACATCTCTCTCTCTCTCACTCTCGCTCTCTCTCTCTCACATCCTAAATCACCTTCATAGTAATAAGTGTTCCACTCATCTTTCTTCACTTCCCCAACCCTCTCCAACGAAAACTCCAAGAAAATTCACACACAAACGAAAAATTCAACGTGTTATAACAAAATATGGGTACAATCAAAATCTATTCCACCCTAAACCTCTTCCCATTTGATTAGATTATAAGCTTTGTAGAACAACCTAGAATCAAGTTTTTGTCCTTTTATATTTTTAATTTTTACCAAATCTGAATCTGGGTCATCGAATTACTTCACTTTGATTTCAATAGTTGTATTCCTCTTTATACCCATCTAAAAAAATAATCTTTTTTATGCTTTTATGTGATTGAGAGAGCAAGCGGAAGATAATGGTTACAACCAAGAACAATGGCAAATTCAACAAGAATTTTGGTGATGAAACTTATAACAACCCAATAAGGTTACATAGATTGGTGAAACCAAGTAGAGATTGAAAAAGAAAAAAGAATATTTTTTTGGGTCAATTGGGAGATTGAAAAAGGAAAAAGTATTCTTCTGTTGAATGAGATAGAGGGTGTTTTTCTTTCTTTTTTTTACTATTTTTTTTGTTTTTTTTTCTAGGGGTATTCAATGAAGATGATGAATGTGTTGATGAAAATGAGTGAAGAATAGGGGAAAAGATGAATAAGATTTTTCAGCCAATGCCAGAACGACATGTGTATAGAGTTAACGTTTTTTTATTAAAATTGACGGTAGAGACTATTTTGTATAATAGAGATGAACTTAAAGGACTGAAACAGACCAAAATTTAATTATGGAACCAAAGCGATACTAAAAAAATAGTTAAAGGACAAAAAGAGCAATTCGGCCTTAAATCTATCAAGGGCTATGTTAATTAACAAGTGCCTTACGAGTATTCCTTCAACAACAACAAAAAAATGTCTGGAGGTTATTGTTTTAGACAATCCATTATAAGAAATTGTATCTTGAAAATATAAGTCATTATCATTTCCCACGTACCAATACCGTAAAGCTTGGAACATAATTTAAGTCATTATTACATATTGATTTAACTTTTTTTAATTCAAAACATAAACTTAAAAATATTTTTCATGCTTAAAAAAAAACTTAAAAATACTTTTCTGTGTTGCTATCCGAATCTTTTCATTAAGTGAACCAATTGTCTAATCTACAATTTAATTCCAATTTTTGCTACAATAAAAATAATTCCAATTTAATTCGGTCCATTTCTATTTTGGCCCGTGTGGGTTGGACCGTTTAGAACGTGAGTTATATGGCTTAAATCCACAAATCCTCAGGTTGGCATGTTACCTGTCTAACTTTTATTTTATAAAATTGATATCACCATAAGTGCACAGTTTTTATGTCGTTGTAAAATATCGATCTTACATGGACTTGTGGATCTCAAGGTAGCATTTTTTATCTCTCCTAAGTGTGCAAATAAATATTTTTTTTTTTGTACTTTTATAAAGGATGCAAAATGATTGGAAAATGATTTGATGTTTGTTTTGAAAAGTGCATCAGAACCATCGAATTTCATTGTTATATGGAACGATTCAATCTTATTCCTTCCTTTTACCTCGAAAATGCATGCCTGAGGATAATATATTCACCATTGTTTTCTATCTCTAGTAAGAAAGAATTGCCTCACCAACAAGATTACTTATTCTCATGGCTAACCTTATTGATAATGATCACTAAGCCCGAATGTCCATTTGTACATCCCAAAAAAGTCTTTGGCTATTCTCATGTTTCAAACATTTTGTTTAACCTTATATTTCCAGCAACTTAGCTTCATTTTCATTTATCGGATTTTAGTGAATTAAGATCTTCCAATCTTCTCATTATCAACTTCAACTCTCGTTCCTTCGTTGATAACATCGATAAATGATTGTTAGATCTTGTTGTGCCTAAGCCAATCTAACTTGGCCATACATGTTTTAACAACCACACTATAATTATATTTGAAAAGCAAGATCTTTCCACATAAGATTTAGAGATTTAGCCTCTTATAAACTCTGTCCATCCAATTCATATAAGATATGGTAGTTTGGAAAGTGGCATTCTCATAAAACGCGTCGATTTCCCACAATGACTCACGTTGTTTGAAGGAAGAGATGCTAAGATCTCATGACCTGGAAGACATGAAAAGAATTCGACAAGTTTAACGAAAGACAAGTAAATTATGTTTTGATGTAGATCACTATCATTTCCCTAAGGCTAAGATAAGTTTTATCAAAAGACAAGTAAATTGCATGCCCAAGTTTAACGAAAGTGTCAAAGTTGTATGCTCGTTAGAATGTCTTTAATTTGAGTCTATCATGTATTACATTAATTGTGTCGTGCATATTTTAACTAAGAGTTGTGTTATTTGAACAACTATTTCAATGACATCTTATGGAACAACCATAATTTACAAAGAATATGAGATATTGACGCAAAAACCAAAACAATAGAGTGATAAAGTAAAAACATAATGTGAGTATAAAAGAGAAAGTTGTCACAGAAGTTGTCAAAAATAGTTGGACAAATATCATTTCTCTTTAACTAATGTGCCAAAATTATGAGTTATTTTTTTGAATGAAAAACTATACTACGAGTTATTACGAGTTATTGTTGGTAAAAAAAAAAAAAGAAACAATATGAATAATCATGGGAGGAGTGGCGGTCAAAGGCAGAGTCACGTTTGTTCCTATCTTCTCTATCAATTTGAATTAAAAATTAAAAATAATGTCCCTTGAATGTCTAGGCTAGATAATGATATCATTTCTATCTTCAATATAATAGATTGACACGCCATCTCCACATCACAGTGAGAGTGAGCGTTATCAGTGACTCAGTATCAATAATTATGTACTCAGCTCAAACAAATACAAGCATAACCTAACAAAGGGCCCTATTTCCAGATTGATTGATCGGTCTTGTGCCTTTAAATTAATTCTGCATCTAAAATACTACTCCGTCCCAAAATATAAGCAAAAATGAGTCAACATAAGTTGATGTGTTTGATACGGATGGAGTAATTTGTATCAACAATTTTACGGTCAAATTCAAGTTAATTATTCCTATCCCAAATATTCTCGAAAGTGCTAAAGTGACAAAATAATTATTATATTAATATCATTAATTAAACTAATATAGTAAGACCTAAGGTTAGTTTCATTTTTACTCCACCAAACTCGCTTATATATATTAAGGATTATGTAAGTGGGACGTGACTCCCTTAAACTAAAAAATTTCATTAAAAACTCAGAGCTGATACATGTAATCAATGAGGTGTAACTGTAAGATATAAAAAGCAGCCAATAATTATGATCTTTTAGAATAACAAATATTTTTTTAGCATAAGTGCTTTATCAATATCAATAATCATCAATAGTTTTTCTTTTGTTACAATAATCATGAATAGTTTATTACAAGCAAGCAGCATGATCAAATCAATTCTATGGGCTGCGCAAAACACTCTCCGGCTCATATTAGTGTAGTACACCCTTGTGGCCCATAGTAAAAACCGGATAAGAATGTTTTTCCATAATCAATTACAAATTTGGATAAGTATAGCCAATAGTATGGAGCACGTAACCATTTACGTTGACCACTGTAGTAAAATCAAACACAACATGTTACATCATCGTAACCGTACACGCTTCCTTAATATAACCAAAATATGAAAATCAAACGGTGAATAACTCAGGTGTAGTGTAGGACACTAGTTTCAAATGTTTTAGTAGATTTTAAGATCCTATTTTTTAAGATCCTTATTATTATGGGACAATGTTGTGTTGGGAGTTGTGAAGAGAAAAAAAACAAAAACATAGAGATCTTATAATCATCATCATCATGCAGTTATACAGAGAGAGAAAAGAAGAGGGAATAATGGCAATGGCTACAATGAGAGAGATGCCAAGGAGCCCAGAAGCTAAACTTGGGATGAGAGTTGAAGATCTATGGGATGTTCAAGAGGCACAATTAAGTCCTACTGACAAACTTAACGCTTGTTTTGAAAGCATACCTGTTTCTGCTTTTCCTTTGCCTGCTTCAAACCAAGGTAGTTTAGTGTGTATGTATGTGTGTGTGATTTTGATTGAATAAAAAAAAAGTGATTTTGATCACACCCAAATGAAAATTATGTGCATGTTTGGTATCACGATAGTTTATCAGAATCCTTGTGTGCCACCGTGATTTTGCAAAATCTACATCACGGTGGTTCACCGTGATTCTGACAAACCAAACATGCATGTGTGACCAATTGATGTGTTATTGGGTGTGTGTCCTTAATGGTTTATGTTTTTTTTTTTTTTGGGTTTGTTCTCAGAGTGTGAATTTTATGTTTTGTTTGTATAGAAATTGAAATAAAATCAGATGCTACCTTGGCTGAGGCTGTGAAAATATTGGCACGTCACAATATTCTGAGTGCACCTGTTGTGGATGTTGATGCACCCGAAGATGCTAGTTGGATTGATAGATACATCGGAATAGTTGAGTTTGCTGGAATTGTTGTATGGATTTTGCATCAGGTTAGATACATATGTCCCTTGTCAATTCAATTACTTCACTTTCAGAATAAAAATGAGGAAAAGATCAAAATCCATATGAATCTAAAACTTACAATCAATTTTTGTACTTTATATATTTATTTTAATTCTAAACATGTCTAGTTTAACTATTATGTCTTAGATATGAATTTAATATATGTACTTTTTGTTGGTAGAAGGATGAATTTATTACATGACAGTGTTTTCAATTCTAAAAATGATATGATACCTGCTCTATTGAAGTGATTTTCTTAGATGCTTCAATTTCACACTAAGCTAATGTGATAATGTTGTTGACAGTCTGAGCCTCCATCCCCTAGGAGTCCATCCACTCCAAGCAGTGCAAGTGCTATTGCAGCTGCAGCAAACGGAAATACTTTTGCCCGAGAACTCGAAGCCTTAGGCCTCGGATCTGCAGCGACAACTTCTGGAAACTTTTTTGAGGATCTTACTTCTTCTGAACTTTATAAGAACACCAAGGTTGTTTTGCAATGTCTAAATTTCTTTCAAGTGATTCTTCTTCCAGCTACTAATTAGTCTGTATTTAGTTATTTAAGTAGCTAACTTTTTCGCAAACAGGTTCGAGATATTTCAGGGACATTCCGATGGGCTCCGTTTCTTGCTTTGGAGAGATCAAACTCATTTCTAACCATGCTCTTGCTGCTTTCTAAGTACAAAATGAAGAGTGTTCCTGTGGTAGACTTGGGTGCTGGTAGAATTGATAACATCATCACACAACCCGCCGTGATTCATATGTTGGCCGAATGTGCCGGACTTCAATGGTTCGAAAGTTGGGGAACCAAGGAACTATCTGATGTTGGTCTTCCCCTTGTGACACCAAAACAGATCATCAAGGTGTGTACTATATCATATAAGCTCTCATTGCATTGAACCATGTCAAGTATGAATTCTGCATAATTCTAGTGCATACAGAGAAAAATGTAATCCTGCGTTTCTTAAATGTGTGTGCTATATGGAAAATGCCTTAAAATAGTTATTTCATGTTCCCTCTCAAGTAAAGTAAGCTCGTTGATCTTGATGAACTTGACAATGGATTATTTCATTCTTTTCAGGTTTATGAGGATGAACCGGTCCTTCAAGCATTTAAAGAGATGAGGAAAAAGAGGGTTGGAGGGGTGCCTGTAATCAAAAGAGGTGGCACCACGGCAGTTGGTAATATAAGCTTGCGAGATGTTCAATTCTTGCTAACTGCCCCAGAAATCTATCATGATTATAGGTATGTCATCACCGAGGTTTTAAATTGTGATTCGCAGTTGCGCCACAGTCCTTGATATTGCTGAGAAATGTTGTCAAATATGGCTGATGCGGCCTGCATCACGGTCAGAGACATCAAAAACCTTGTGTCACGACCTGAATTGTGGACGCGGACCTTTTATTAAAACTGTGTCTAGACCGCATTGCCGATATCTTCTTTCTTTAGTTGTTCTATCTGTTTCATTACTTCATACTCATTGGATGTTCACATTTTGACAGAACTATTACAGTGAAGGACTTCCTGACCTCCGTTAGAAGCTACTTGGAGAAGAATAAAAACGCATTCCCAATGTCAAGTGAATTCATTACATGCAAAAAGGACTGTACAGTGAAAGAGTTGATTCAATTGCTTGACAAAGAGCAAATTCATAGGGTCTATGTTGTGGATGATGATGGGAACCTCGAAGGACTAATCACACTAAGAGATATCATCTCAAGGCTAGTACATGAACCCCACGGCTATTTTGGCGATTTCTTTGATGGTGTTCTCCCTCTACCTGCCAACAGCAGGGTTTAACAGACAAGGCATCAAGAAAGAATAACTTGCTCTTGCAGAGATTTTTTGTTTTTGTTTTTGAAATAATTCTTCAGAGGAAAATTAAAAAAATATGTATTTATCTTCAGGTTGAAGATGTGTATCTAGGTCTTTGTAATGTGTAGGCAGTTTGCAAGTTACTTGCACCTGTTTTAACTAATGTTAGAATGGGACTTTTATGTACTGTAAATTCTGGTGTAACCATAAGTGCTGTTAAATTTTGAGTTGTTTTCGTTGTCTTCAATTTGTGTTTCTGTTCACCTTATTATGACTAGCGGAAAGACGGACACGTGTCTATCCGCATTTTTCTTTTGTATTTTGTTTTTTATGTATTATAAAATATTTTTACTTCAGTTTAATTCAATTTATGTGTTTTTCACTTTAAATTTGAAAATAAGTTTAGATTATTAAGGATAAATTTGTAGAAAAAATATTCAACATAGTTAATTTTCAGATTTTCTATAATTTTGACATAGGTTAAGATTTAAATTTAAATTTGCAAAAGAATTTAATTTATTAAGGGTAATTTTGTCCAGCAAAATTCCGACCAAAAGTTAGTAGTTAACTTTCGAGTTCCTTTTATATAACGGAAAATGCTACCTAGTGTATCAAAAGGTGAATGGTTTTGAGGCTTAAGTTGAATGGTAGTCTTTGTTGGTGGCTATGGAAAGTGGAAACAGACAAAAGATAATATCCCAAATCCCAACACGACAAAAGAGACCCATTATTCACGGGGGTCAGTTTGGAACGTATCCCAATTGGAACTTGTGTTTTGCACTTGTTAGTTTGACGTAGGAAGTTGACAAAAACAAAGAAAATGAAAAGGTTGAGGTACGAAAACAAAGGGAAAATATTGGAAAACTACACTAGCGTGCTTAGCCAAAAGTGAAGTTTCATCACGTCCTCAAATAAAGCAACTCTTCCAGTTTAGGCTGGCCAAGCCTGAAGTGTAAAGATTTCCAAGAGACAAAATTAGCATTTCTGTTTTGGTCATTTATGGACAGTGTAAGTGCAAAGTAATACCTGAATCAAAATATCTATTGCCAGCAAACATGATAAGAATTTCAATAATTAAAAATCGACAAACTCACTAAACACGAGTCAAATCGAATTGGACGACTTTCAGTATAATTCACTACTGCTGTATTGAACAATACCCAAAAATCATAAACAATAACAGAAAATTTACAACTGATATAGTTTCAGAATGTGTCTGTCGGATCACTAATACAATATCATGGTGTCTCAACACAGGCATATGACAGAAGAGTATGGAGTACGCTTGTTAGAGAGCTGAATTCGAGGGACCAAAATAAACGCAAATCATCATAAGTTTGTTTCTCTTGCAGATTTATTGTATGGTAAGCCACAGCAAATTAGCATATCCACATAGCTGGAGCTACTAATTACAATACAACAAAAGCACACAAACTATTGCAGAAAAAGGCACACAAAAGAAGCATCTAACAGTGCTGATGGTAGAGGCATCTTTTTTGCATGGGCACATAACTTCCGACCAGCAATATGACAGATAATTCGGTTCTGAGTTTCAGACAATGCCATAATAACTGTTGATCTATTTCATTGATTCTTCTTGGATATTCAACATCATTTTGACAAACATCTAAGCCTTTTCAAATGAGCAAATTTAATGTTTTGAGTAGATCCAGTTCTGGTACACCTATGTCTTATTTCCTCTTTCCTCACTTCAATTATTATCAGCTAAACATAAGATATCACAGTTCATTCATATAGAAAACTGAAAATAATGCAAATTGCAGATATGTAATTACATGAGAATCGGATCATAATTCAAGGCAGCAGCTATTAGTGTGACTGTATGAGAGAACTATTTCAACAAGTATAATGATTGCCGATAACAGCATAAATAAGTTGTGCAAGACACTGGACTTATGAATATATACAAAGATATTACAGTATTCGCAGGAGAAAAATCCAATTCTAACATTAAGACCTGTAAAATAAACAGCTATCCAGGTAGAAGATAGATATGCATGACACAAACTTTTTCAACTAATGCTGATAAAATGAGTTCACCTGTCAAAACTCAAAAGCATATTATCTTATAATTATTCTATGTACTCTTTCTCCTTATGTGATGTAATACAGCAGGGGATCCTTCAAATAAATCTAATAAATAAGTCTCTAGATCCTCTGGTACATACTTAATGTATTTGCCTGCATGCCTTCCCTCCAGCTGACCACTAAATCTCCCCATAAACGAGCGGTATGCAGGTATCACCTTCTCTGATATATTTATTCGCATCTCTTCACGAAGCTGGTCATCGGGTACCTTCCAAGCTGTCTGAACCCTGTATATTTCTTCAAAACACGCGTTAAAATTCTTGAACCTCTCCTTCAAAGCCATCCTTGATGCATTATTAGAGCTCCCTCCAACCCCTTCATCCTTCAAACAAGCCAAGGCCTTGCTCCAAGAGGCTCTGAGGTATCCCGTGGCATACTGTCGTACCTGACCACGGCGTTTACGAACCCAGTTATCTCCCAAGACCTCTATAAGATCCGAGTCCTTCACTTTGCGCACTAGGTAATAGAGATTGTTCATCAAAAACACCTGCTGCAATGCAAGGTCTTCATAAAGTTTTGATTTTTCCTCAAGATTGTACTCGAGTTCAGACATCAACAACAGTATCTGTCGTCCTAGAGGGGACAAAGCTTCTAACTGGGACTCATCACCACCCAAATCATTTTTAAAGTGATAAAGAGCATCTTCACTGATTTCCAAAAGCGAATCCATAGCATCGCTATAATCCACAAGCAGTTTCAGGTAATTCATAACATAACGAGGCAAAGGATGAACATCCCCAGTTATAACCGGCCTTCTAGAAGTCTCGTTCCGAATACAACTCTCAAATTCAGCAAACGTCCCTTTCACAGCCTCCCCAAGTCCTCTAAGCACACCCTTCGCCTCGGTAATCACAAACTCATCTGTAACCATATCCTCCAATTCAGGCAAAGCATCTCTCAGAACCTCATACATATCCAAAATCCTAAACAGCTTCTCTGGCGACCTCTTACAAATGGCAACAGCTTCGCCAAAATTCAACAACATCATAACACAACCTTTAGCTGTTTCATTGAAACACATCTCCTTCACATCCTCCAATTCACCGAAAAGACTATCACAAAGTCTTTTCTCCCCGCTCAACAAAACCCTAATAACAACCTTGACAGCTTGCACCCAATTCTTCATCCTCTCATCCAAACTCTTCCACTCAAACTTCTGAACCTCTTCAATACTCAATTTCTCAACACCCAGAATCGCCAAACACTCAACCAACGCGTCACGACGCACGCTACTATAAACCTGCAAACACTCCCTCTCATAACCAGACCTGACCATCCGATCAATAATATCTTTCAAATTCAAAATCGATTCCGGACGAACCAAATCAACAAATAAATCATCTCCAAGACTAACACCACGTTCATGAAACCTATGAGAGCCAGGATCACTCACATCACCAAAACTCCCAGAATTATCATCGATAGTAGCGTCATGCGAACTGAAAGACATCGAACTCCTCCGATTAGTACTACACCGGCTAACAGCATCCGGCGGAACAGTATTACAAATCAACACATGTCGAAGCTCATCCTCGAGCCTCGACATAGCAACCTGGATAGCGTTATCAGCGCGATCCAATATAATCTTACCGGTTTTTCCAGCGGAATTAATCGGCGGTGAGATCGTGAAGTGTTCCATCCACTGAATAATCTCATCAACAGCGGCGAAATAGACTTCAGGATCATTCGGAGGATCGAAAAGCGAAGTGGATTGACGAGAAGACTCGGTGGATAACGAAGAATCATCAAGTATAACTTTCTCAGCGGCTTCGAATCGGTTGAGGTCTTCGTCGTCGTCGTCGGATTTGGAAGATTTGGAATCGTCGCCGTTGATAAGGTCGGTGATACCGGAAAGACGGTTGTCGAAGGTGGAGAAGATTAAGAGCATGTCTTCACGATCTTCTTTAGGAGCTTTTAGGCTTTTTAGGATCTGTTGAGCGGTTGCGAGAACTCGATCGTCTCCGCCAGCGCCGAGGTTGGTGGTGGTGGTGGCGGCCATTGGAAGAATCGAATTAGGGTTTTGTATTGGATTTTGGGTCATAGAAGAAGAAGTGTGATGAATGAATGTGTAAGAAATGAAAATAGAATGGAAGAAATGTTTGTGAGAATTATTCTCGGATATGTCAGAATTTTTTTATTTATAATTTAATTTTTATATTTTTTGTAGGAGATGTTTGGAAATGGGATGAAAGAAAAAAAACTTTAGGAACAGAAAGAAACTGTTGTGTTGTTTTGTGTTGTGTTGGCTTGGCCGGCTACCTTGCTTGGAATTTGAAGCCTATCTTACAACTAAAATCAATTTTACCTCTAAAAAAAGTAAAATCAGTTTTACAAAATTATTTTATTTACAATCAATTTTGGTCATCGTATAAGCATTGAGACAAAAAGCAACTCTTGTATAGTCACAACTTCAAATAAATTTTATTTAGACACGTACACATGAATATTAAAACTTGAATGTGAAATAAATTAGTCGCATCATCTAATATCATTTTTTTAAATTTTTTTATCAGTCATATGAATTACTCAGATTAAATTTAGTTGGAGTTGTGACTATTTAAGAATTGCTCTTAGACAATGTACGTTTTGGTTTGTCATTTGGATCGTAAGACAAAGTTACCTTACAAATCAGAGAATAATCTTCCAAGATTTTGCTTTAAAATGGGTGACGGATATTCACGTCTTATTTTGCCTGAATTATTAAATGGAATAATTTCTTTTAATGTGGATATGGAATCAAATTAAATTTCACCAAAAAAAGGAAATAAATTAATTCTTTGGATATCGTTTTGAATAAAAAAAAGTAATTATATATTTTCTCATTTATGAAAAAAAGAGGATTATAAAATAGTGATTCTATAAAATATTTTTTTTTCTAAATTAATATAATAAAATAGTGATTCTAAAGAAGGTTGTGGATTGTTATAATAGAGGCAACTATGACATCTATGAGTTTGGAGCAATAATCATCGATGAGTATAACACTAACTTTTTTTGTAAACTCTAATGTTGAGTTTAATCGGAGACAGACGAATGAGGTTGTTCATACTCTTGTATGAAAAACCACTTTGTACCCATGTTTTTAATGATGTATCGCATTTTGTTTGGACATTGATTTCTAATGAAAAGTTGTAAACTACTTTTCCTTGAAGAAAAAAAAAAGTGTCCAGTCAACCCTCAACCCCATAATAATTTAAATTTCGTCCCAATTTATGTTTATAAATTTTTTCATTACTTTATTTTTTAAATTACGCTAATTGACAAAGAGTTTAATTTTTATTTCTATAAATAAAGAGTTTATTTTTATGCTAAACGGTGTAAAAATTTTACGTTGTCAAAAGGTCACAACCATTCATAGTTGTAAATTATTACGGGTTATGATTGGCTAACAATGTAAAAGAAAAACACACCGTCAAATGTACATTAGAGGTGGAAACAGGTAAGACCGATCGACAGGGTCTACGGCGTAGTTTATTTAAAGCCTAACTCGGCTCAGCTCATTTAATAAGAAGGCTAGGCTCAAGCTTTTTATAAAATATATTTAATTAAATAGGCTAGGTCAATGCTTACAAAAAATACCATTAAGCCTATCAGATTGGTCTAATAAACTTTTTATATATAATATCTCTTCCATTAATAATATTGTTGAACTTTTTTTAATAAACTCAAGCCTTCATATGATTTGGATATTTACTAGTAGGTATATTGGTGTGATTAGACCTCCATTAGATTTCGTTGTTTAGTAGCAAACCTATTCGTGTGTTTTAGGTCTTCGTAAGATTTGACCTATTTAGTAGTAGGCTTATAGGTGTGACTAGGCCTTAGTGTAAAATAAGCTTTTAAATAGGCTTTCAGGCTTCACCGGGCTTTTAAAAATGTCAGGTCGGACCTTAAAAATGAGTCTATGGCGGATAATAGGCCAGACTTTGACCTGTGCTTTTTGAAGTAGGCCAGGCTTAGGCCTTACAAAGTCCGGCCCGGCCTAACCCATTTCCACCCCTAATGTAGAAGAATTAAATATATTTAAAAAAACATCGATAGTAATAAATAAGGAAAAATTACTTCACAGATCTTTTATCTTATTTATTTGTAACAGTTAAGTCATTGATTTTTTTTGTTCCGTTCAAATCTTTTATCTTAATTATTTGTAACAATTGAGTCCTTTATCTTTTTTTTGTCTCATTCAAATCATTTATTTGTTAAAACGTGTATAAATTAGTCATTTCTTCATATTTTTATTTAAAAAAAGCGTTGAGGTGACTTGCCACGTATGATTATTAATAATATTTTTTGTTATAAATATTTTTTATCATTATAAAAACATATATTCATCTTATTCTTCACATGTTCATCATCTTCACCACCATTATATTTTTCATCAAACCCATGAAATTCAAATCAAAACACCAAGTTTTAGTGTCTCAAATCAAAAGATAGAAAACACAAACCCTAATAAGCATATGTGACTAGCCTCATCAATGTTTTTAAATGAAAATAAAAAAAAGGGCTAACTTGGAAACATTTCAAGATATAAAGGATTTGAATGGAAAAAAAAGATAAATGACTAAATTATTACAAATAAATAAGTTAAAGGACCTGAGTAAGAAACATTTCAGGAGATAAAGAATTTGAATGGGACCAAAAAAAGATAAATAACTAAATTGTTACAAATAAATAAGTTAAAGGACCTAAGTAATTTTGCCTAATAAATAACCTTTTGGTTGAACCTAGTTATCACCGCTATTTTTGTTTCTTCTTAATCTATCAAATAGATAATTTATGGTCAATTTTGCTCCGAAATCACCTCATTAGATCATTTTTTTTCCTTCTCTTTTAGACAAATAAGTGATTTTCACGTATATTAATTTTTCTTTCATATACTTTTGTGATTTTGTCGTCTTGGTGCAGGTTTTTTTATTACACATCTGGTGCAGTGTTCTTTTGATTCAAGTTGAAGTATTGATTTTGATCCAGTGCATACTCAATCAACAACTTTGACGCCGTCGACGTTCGAGATACGGATGCATAAGTATTTTGAACACTTGAATATAATCATATTGCATTATTATGATTTTTTTATGTCATTATGTTATTAACATAATGTTATGAGTTTCTTCGCATATTCGTTTTCTTTAGTAGAACAAATTCATCCTTTTTTTTTAAAGGCTTTGAATTTTCAATTTATCGATGTAACTTATCAATTTAAATGAATAATTTCATTTATTTTTAGTATAATTATATTATAGTCAATTCTTAATTAAATGATAAAGTTAATTTTATAAATTGTGAACTAATATTCTCATATTTTATTATTATTATTATTATTATTATTATTATAAAGTCAAATTCAAATTCTTCGAATAATTTATTGCTAAATAGTTTTAAATAAAAAATGTAAGAATTTCATTCATCACTATAAATAGTCAATAAATTTTTCGACCCGTAATAAAAATTGTAAAGGTGAACTTTTTAAAATTCTCAAATAAAATTAAGGGTTTAATAAGTTCTTCACCACAAAATAATAACCAAATTTTGTTTCCATCCTCCTAAGAAAATGGCATGTTTGCATCTTTATAAAAAAAAATTAGCATGCAATTTTAGTCTCTATTAAATTAATTTTTTTTTAATTAACCTTAAAAATTTATATTTTTTTACAAGCATGTTTAAAAAATTATCAAATGTCATTTTGCAAAAAATTAGATTTTTTAAACATAAAATGAATCAAAACGCCAAAAGTTCAAAATAAGAAGTTATGAAAATCTAATCCTAAAAGACAATTTTTGAGTTTATTTTTTGTCGGGTAACTTTTTATGATGTTTTAACTCGTCTTAAAAAAATCATTCAAAAATTTAAGGATAGTTAAACAAAATTGTATTTAGCAGGGAGCCAGGGACTAAAACATGATCCTAAACTTTTTTTATAGGGACACAAACATGTCATTTTTTTATGAGGACGAAAAATAAAATTTTATAATTTTTTAGTAATTAAAAACTTATTTAACCCTAAAATTAACTTATACCACTACTAAGTTTTTTCCAATTATTATGAAAGAATAAATGAATGGAATAGATTTTCATTAATTGATCAAGTGGAATATTACAACTTAGATAAAGTTCATAGAGGTGTAGGGAAGTTATGTTGCAATGGATGTAGGCTATAGAAGACCTAAGCCAATTATTTATAACTAATTGTCTAGATAACTTGGAGAACAAGTTATCTGTGTAACTAACTCCTATTTCTTTCTATCTCTTCATGATGCAATAGTCCCCTGCAACTTGGAGAATGGTAAATATCAACCATTCCCAACTTGGATATTAGTGTGTGAATAGGCTGAGGTAGTATAGCTTTGGTGAAGAAATATGCAATTCGTGCTTGTGAGGTGACTGGCAGAAGCTTCATTACACCAGCTAGAAGTTTGTCTCTGACTAAGTGGTGATCTATTTCCAAATGCTTAGTTCTTTAATGAAATACAGGTTAGCTGCTATATGTAAAGCACCTTGGTTATCACAATATATGATTGGTAGTTTGATGCTATGAAGTTGCATATCTTGAAGAAGATATAAGAGCCATTGAAGTTCACAATTTGCAGCTGCAAATGCTGTATATTCTACTTCAGATGATGATCTAGAAACAATTAATTGTTTCTTCGTACGCCATGAGATTAAGGATTTGCCTGAGAAAAAACATTGGCCTGGGATTGATCTTCTAGAATCTAGGCATTCTGCCCAGTCAGCATAAGAGAAGTCCAAAATGTGGAGAGTTGAATCTCTAGTAAAGAATAAGCCTCTACCTGGATAACTTTTGAGATACCTCAACACTCTCATAACAACATTATAGTGGATTTGTGAGAAACTGGCTCAATTACTGAGTGATAAAAGTCTGGTCTAGTTGTATTAAGGTATATCAATCTACCAACTAATCTTTTGTAAGAGGAAATGTCTGCATATGGTGTAACTGTATCATGATGCAACTTTACATATGGATCAGAAGGTGTTGAAGCAGGTTTAGATGCAGTGAAACCTGAGTCTGAAAGCAAATCTAAACAATATTTCCTTTAGCATAGGGAAATACCTTTTTCAGAATGAGCCACCTCTATGCCAAGGAAATATTTCAGTTGGCCTAAATCTTTGATTCTTAAGGAATCATGAAGGATGAATTTAATGTGAGTAAACTCAGAGAGAATTGCCTTCAAGGATGATATCATCCACATATACAAGAAGAGTAATGAATGAAGCGGAAGAAGATTTTGTGAAGAGGGAGTGATATGAGTTTACTTGTTTGAATCCTTGAGCCAGTAATAATGAGCTGAGTTTCTCATACCACTTTCTGCTAACTTGTTTTAATCCATAGAGAGATTTAACCAGTTTGCAAACTTGATTGGGTTTAGAGGTAGTAATGCCTGGAGGAAGCTGCATATACACATCTTCCTGTAATTCTCCATGCAAGAATGCATTGTTTACATAAAGTTGGTGAATGAACCAGTGATGTATAAAAGCCAAAGCTATGACGAGTCTGCCAGTAGTGACTTTAGCCACAAGAGAATAGGTATTAAAGTAGTCTAAACCTTCAATCTGGTTATACCCTTTAGCCACTAAACGTGCTTTGAATCTTTCTATGGATCCATCTGCATGATGTTTGATCTTATACACCCATCTGCAACCTATTGGGTTTATGTTTGGACGTAAATCAACGATTTTCCAAGTCCTAGTTTGTGCAAGAGTAGTAAGTTCAATCTCCATGACTTTATTTCAACAATCAAATTTACTAGCCTCAACATAAGATTTTGGCTTAGTGTGAGTAGTGAGGGACAAAGGAAAATGAAGATGAGCATTATACAATTTATGATATGAAAGAAAATCAGAAATAAGATAACTAGTAACAACAGTTTTATTATGAGATGATTGATTAGCAATTTGACATACAAAATCTTTAAGATGTGGTGGTGGATGCTTAACTCTGGAAGATTTCCTGGTAAGGGAATCATTGGAAGGAGGATCTGTTGGAACAAAATGTATGAACAAGTCCCTTTTGAGTTTTGATGATAACAAAGTGTTAAAGAGAAAATTGGATATGCTAATACTTGTTCTAAGTATGCAAGACCATATATTTAATTGTTGTATCTAATGGTGGTTCTGAAAGATCAAGTTAAGAGAAAAAGGAAAATATTGAAGCTTGTGTTGCGTTTGAAGAACTGCTTCTGAAGAACTGCGCCTGATGAACAGTGTGTCTGAAGACCAGCTTCTGAAGATGTGCGTCTGAGGAACAGTGCGTCTGAAGACCAGCTTCTGAAGATGTGCGTCTGATGAACAGTGCGTCTGAAGACCGGCTTCTGAAGAAGTGTGTCTGATGAACAGTGTCTGAAGACCAGCTTCTGAAGAACTGCGTCTGAAGAACAGACTGGGGGTCTGAGTCTGAAGGAAACACAAAAGTCAACAACTGTCATTATCAACAGTAAAGTACTGTACAGTCAGAACCGCTCTCTGCAACCCTTGTCTCCTTGGACGAAACACGCAACCAATTTTTAAGGAAACAATTCAAAAACAAGTCCCTCAGTTTTTCTGTTCGCACACCAGAACAGGAAGGAATTAATGTTGGATGAAGCTTCAATTTACAATTGCTCTATTGATGACCTGACATCTTCTCAACAGCTCCTTTGTTCCTCTATAAAGATCTGAAGATTTGAAGAAGACCTAGAAAAAAAGACACTGAAAAACAATACTCTGTTTTCTGGAAACACCATACTGCCAAATTCGAAAGTCATCAAATAACTTAGAAATTCTTACAAACTTTCTTATCTTAGAATTTCTTAAGTATAGAGTCTGAATCTGTGTTGTATTTTGTGAACACCACTGATAGTATATCAAGTGTTCAACTTAAACAAATTTCTCTGTAATTCTGTTTGATTAAAAGTCTCTTGCTTGTGTGCTTGAGCAACTAGAAGTCTCTTACTTTGTGTTTGAGCAAGGAAGTCTCATACTGTGTGTTTGAGCAAGGAAGTCTCATACTGTGTGTTTGAGCAAGGAAGTCTTTAGCTGTGTGCTTGAGCAAATTGTAATCTTTGTGATTATAGTGAAAATCTCTTGTTAGTAACAAGGGGACTGGACTACTTCCGGGTTGTGGAAGGAACCAGGATAATTGATTGTGTCCTTCTCTCTCTCTCTCTCTCTCATTTACTTTATTCCGCTGCATTATAACTCTGAAGCAGAGCATCAAAATCTGACCTCCAATCAGATTCTGAACTATCATTAAGTTTTTGAGAAAGAAAAGAAAAAGCCAACATAATTCAACCCCCCTTCTTGTGTTTTTCTCACCTTCAGTTGGTATTAGAGCTCCGGTTCTGATATTCAATCACCTAACAGTGAGTCAGTCAAGATCCTGAGAAAAACATGTCTTCTGGTGATTCTGGTGAATCCTCTCAAAGAAGTGGTGGTGCTTCTGTATCATATGACTATGGTACAAGTGAAAGGAAATCTTACTCACAACTTAAACCTCCTATGTTTACTGGTGATCCTGAGAAATTCTCATGGTGGAAAAGCAAGATGTATCATCATATCATTGGAATATATGATAGTCTATGAGACATCATTGAAGATGGTATAACTATACCAGTTGATGAAGAAGGAGTAGCTATTAATAGAAGAGGCCTTACTGATGCTGAAAGAAAGATCTACAGAAAACATCACAATGTAAGAGGTATCATTGTGGACTCTCTACCCCACAATGAGTATCTTAAGCTAAGTGATAAATCAACAGCAAAAGCCATCTTCACCTCTCTCTGCTCTAACTATGAAGGAAACAAGAAGGTTAGAGAAGCAAAAGTAAATCTTTTGGTTCAGCAGTATGAGCTGTTCAAAATGAAGGAGGATGAAAACATTGAGACTATATTCTCAAGATTTCAGACTCTGGTTTCTGGACTTCAAATCCTGAAAAAGAGTTACTCAACTGCTGATCATGTGAACAAGATTCTCAGAAGTCTGCCATCTAAATGGAGACCTAAAGTGACTGCTATTGAGGAAGCTATAAAGATCTAAATACTCTAAGTATTGAAGATCTTATAAGCTCTCTCAAAGTGCATGAACTGGGACTCAATGAAGATGAATCTGTTAAAAAGTCTAAGTCTATAGCACTGAAATCTAAAGGAAAGTCATCAAAAGTTCTAAAAGCTATAGAATCTGATTAAGAATCTCCTGAGGGAAATTCTGAAGAAGATTCAGATGCTGAGGAGCTTGCAATGCTTTCTAAAAGATTTCAGTACTTAATGAAAAGACGAAAGAAGTTCTCTAACAGGAGCAGTAACTTCAAAGGATCTGGTCCCAAGAAGGAAGATCAGAAGGGTTGCTTCAACTGCAATAAGACTGATCATTTCAGAGCTGAATGTCCTGAGCTACAAAAGGACAAATCAAAGGAGAAATTCAAGAAGATCAGCTCAAAATTAAGCAACTTCAGAAACAAGCTCAAGAAAAGTCTTATGGCAACTTGGGATGATCTTGACAATGAATCTGAATCTGATAAGGATGATGAAGAGGAAGCTAACCTAGCTTTAGTGGCAACAATATCTTCTGATACAGAGTCAGGTTCAGACTCTGAAGATGAAGATGAGGTATATTCTGAACTTACTCGTTCTGAACTTATTGAAACAGTTAAAGATCTTATGAACCACCTCAGAAGCAAGTTGAGTCAATTAAAATCTTTGAAAAATAAATATAACTTGCTGACTGATGAGAATCTCCAACTTCAGAATCACATCAATAAGATTGATGAAGAAGTTAGAGAACTCAGAGAAATGGCTCACAAGAAACCTGATGAAATTCCAAGTGAACAAGAAATTGCACTTCAGGATTTTATCTTAACTGGAATCAACAGAAGTAAGGTTGCTTCTATGATTTATAATATTAGCAGAAACAGAGGAGAAGGTATTGGTTTCAAAAATGATCCATTTAATTATTCAAAAGAAACAAACCTACCATCCTGTTCTGAAGATATTATGAAAGGCACTAAGGTGTGTTTTGTACCTGCATTTGATATTTCTGAGAAACAGAATTTACCAGAAACAGAGATTGCTGATTCTGAAGTTCTGAACTGCTCAGAATCCAAAACTTCTGAAGCTAAGGGAAAGATGAAGGCAAAATCTAAAACTTTGCCAAAGTCTAAACCAAAAGGTTCTAAGTCTAAGACTATGAGGACAACAAACTTTAAATCTGAAAAGGTTGAAAGTCTGAAGAGTTCAGAACCTAAGGCAAGCAAGTCTCAAAATCTGAAAAATTCAGACTCAAATTTTCAAAAGGCTGTGTTTATGAAATCTTCAAAAGATACTAAACCAGTTTATACAAAACCTTTTAAGTCTCAGAATGTCAGACCAAAGGTGCAAAGGAAGCCATATCCTTTCAGAGCTAACCAAAGAGGACCCATAAAGATATGGGTACCTAAATCTGAAATCATTTATGTTGCAGATATGCTTAAAAGCCAAAGAAAAGGAAAAGTCTTGGTACCTGGACAGTGGCTGCTCGCGTCACATGATATGAGAAAGGTCTATGTTCCAAATCATGACCATGAAAGAGGGAGGAACTGTGGGATTTGAAGGAAATCAGAAAGGCAAGATCATTGGTACTGGTAAGATATGTAATTCTTCCCATTCCATTGATAATGTCTGGTTGGTAGATGGACTAAGACATAACCTACTTATCATAAGTCAATTATGTGATAGTGGTTATGATGTCCTGTTTAATAAGAACACTTGCACTATAATCAACAACAAAGATAAATCTGTTGTGTTCAAAGGAAAGAGGAAGAACAATGTTTATAAAATTAATTTTTCAGAACTGGTTGATCAAAAGGTAGTTTGTCTTCTGTCAGTGAGTGATGAGAAATGGGTATGGCACAAAAGGTTGGGACATGCTAACTGGAGATTCATCTCTAAGCTTAGCAAGTTGCAACTGGTCAACGGCTTACCAAACATTGACTATCACTCAGATGCTCTTTGTGGAGCATGCCAGATAGGAAAAATTGCTAAAACTTCTTTTAAATCCAAAAACATTGTTTCTACCTCCAGACCCTTAGAACTACTTCACATTGATTTGTTTGGTCATGTTGGAACAACATCAATCAATGGGAAGAAGTATGAGTTAGTAATTGTTGATGATTACAGTAGGTGGACTTGGGTTAAATTCCTCAGAACCAAAAATGAAACATATGATGTGTTCAACAAATTCTGCAAGCAAGTACAAACTGAAAATGAATTGAAAATTTAAAAGTTAGAAGTGATCATGGTGGTGAATTTGAAAATGAACCTTTTGAAACTTTTTGTGAAGAACATGGAATTCTCCATGAGTTCTCTTCTCCTAGAACTCCACAACAAAATGGAGTTGTAGAGAGAAAGAACAGATCTTTGCAAGAAATGGCCAGAACCATGATTCATGAATCTAACATTGCAAAGTACTTCTGGGCAGAAGCTGTTAACACAACATGTTATATTCAGAACAGAATCTATATCAGACCAATTCTGAATAAAACAACATATGAATTATTCAAAGGAAGAAAGCCAAGCATTTCTTATTTTCATCAGTTTGGATGTACATGTTACATTCTAAACAATAAAGTCTACCTAAAGAAATTTGATGCTAAGGCTCACAAGGGTATCTTTTTAGGATACTCTGAGAGATCTAAAGCATACAGAGTGTACAATTCTGAAACACATGTTGTTGAAGAATCAATGCACATTAGGTTTGATGACAAGAAGCCTGATAATAAAATATCAGAGCTAGTTGAGAATTTTGCAGATATACGGCTCTCAAAGGACACTTTAGAACCTGAACAAATTTCTGCGTCTGAAGAAAGTCCAGAAGCTGAAAATCCTGCAGTAGCTGAAAAACTCTCAGAAGCTGACACTCCTCCTAAAGCCAATCAACATCAAGATGTTTCTAAACAAGGTCTTAATGATTCTCAAGAAGCAAATCCACCCAGAAACTCATTCAAGTACAAGTCTTCACATCCTGAAGAGTTAATCATTGGAAACAAGGATAGTCCAAGAAAGACCAGATCAACATTCTGTCAGAATGACTCTTTACTTGGATTACTGTCAATGATTGAACATGCAACATTTGATGAAGCACTTGCAGATGATGGATGGATTGTGGCTATGCAAGAAGAATTCAATCAGTTTCAAAGAAATGATGTTTGGGATTTAGTTGCAAAACTAAATCACAAGAACATTATTGGAACAAAATGGGTGTTCAGAAACAAGCTGAATGAACAAGGAGAAGTATTCAGAAACAAAGCTAGACTTGTTGCTCAAGGCTACAGCCAGCAGGAAGGAATAGATTACACTGAAACATTTGCTCCAGTTGCAAGATTGGAAGCAATCAGGTTACTTCTTTCCTATGCAGTAAATCATAATATCATTTTATATCAAATGGATGTTAAGAGTGCTTTTTTAAATGGAGTCATTTCCGAAGAAGTGTATGTCAAACAACCTCCTGGTTTTGAAGATTTAAAACATCCAGATTTTGTTTTTAAACTTAAGAAATCACTGTATGGTCTGAAACAAGCTCCCAGAGCTTGGTATGAGAGACTAAGTAATTTCTTACTTAAAAATGATTTTGTACGAGGACAAGTTGACAATACACAGAAAGACACTTAAGAAAGACATCTTAATTGTTCAAATCTATGTTGATGATATTATATTTGGCTCTACTAATGCCACTCTGTGCAAAGAATTTTCTAAGTTAATGCAGGATGAATTTGAAATGAGCATAATGGGAGAATTGAAGTTCTTTCTTGGAATTCAAATCAACCAATGCAAAGATGGAGTGTATGTTCATCAATCAAAATATACAAAGGAGCTTCTGAAGAAGTTCCAGCTTGAAGATTGTAAATTGATGACAACACCAATGCATCTAACCTGCAATTTAAGCAAAGAAGACACGGGCTCAAAGGTAGATCAGAAGCTCTACAGAGGTATGATTGGTTCTCTGTTATACTTAACAGCTTCTAGACCAGATATTTTATTTAGTGTATGCTTGTGTGCAAGATTCCAATCAGATCCTAGAGAATTTCATATGACTGCTATCAAGAGAATCTTCAGGTATCTGAAGGGAACAACTAATCTTGGACTTCTGTATAAGAAATCCTTAGATTACAAGATGGTTGGATTCTGTGATGCTGATTATGCTGGTGACAAGATTGAAAGAAAATTCACCAGTGGAAATTGTCAATTCCTTGGTGAGAATCTGATATCCTGGGCAAGCAAGAGACAATCAACTATTGCATTGTCAACAGCAAAAGCAGAATACATCTCAGCTGCAAGTTGTTGCACGCAACTGCTCTGGATGAAACATCAGTTGAAAGACTATCAGATTCATGAAAACAACATTCCTATCTTTTGTGATAATACTGCTGCAATCTGTTTGTCTAAAAACCCAATTATTCATTCAAGAGCCAAGCATATTGAAATTAAACATCATTTTATTAGAGATTATGTTCAGAAGGGTGTTTTGGATATTCAATTCATTGATACTGATCATCAATTGGCTGATATATTTACAAAACCCCTCACAGAAGATAGATTTAATTTTATTAAAAAGAATCTGAACATGCATTTTATCTCTGAAAAAATTGCTTGACTCTGAATAGAAACTGAGAATCTGAAGTTCATCAGAAGCTAAGACTTAACAGACACTCACTTTGAGAGTCTGAAGAAAGTTCAGCCTCTGAAAACATCAGAGTCTGAGTTTCAGAATCTGAATTTTTTACTTCTGATAAAACTCATTATAAGTGGAAACTTTACACGTGACCCACTAATGAGAGTGAATCTGAACAGTTGTCTAACACATGGTCAGAATCTGATAAGTAATAACTGCTGGGCAGTGATGAGTTAGTTTTGAAAGTTGTATTTTGCCCCTCCTAAAGTCATTAATGTACAGTTGTGTTTAATGTTTTTCTGTTTTCAGTTTCTGAAACGTTTTAAGATAAACACTCAAAACACAGTCACAGTTTCACTTTCTCATCTTACACGTTCAGTTTTCAGACCCATTTAAAAACACTCAAACGTTTTTCTGAACAGAGTTTAGTAGTACTGAACCATGTGTTCTGAATAATTGTGTCTGAAAGAGTTTAGCAGTACTGAACCATATGTTCTGAACAATTGTGTCTGAAACAGTTCAGTGGTACTGAACATTTTTATCTCATGTTTTAACTCTCTTGTGTCTTAAATTCTTGAATTTTCTTTTTGTTGATGACAAAAGGGGAAGTAAAAGTACCAAGTATTTCAGGCTCTGAACCATGACAGAACATAAGTTAATTATTGAAAATTAATTAACTTAGGAGAACATCTTCCCATCTCTTAGCCTCTGATTCATTCTTTGTGAGATAATTCTGTGAAAAATCACTCAGAAACAGTTTGGATTTTTCACCTGTTTGATTTAAATTGAATTTAATTAACCTGGATAAGACTCAGGGGGAGCTTACAAACCTCACCTTGTGAATTATCAGACTCAGGGGGAGCTTACAAACCTCAGACCCTGAAGTCAACTTGTTAATTAAATTAACAACAATTTTCTATTAATACTTGTGTTTGTCATCATAAAAAAGGGGGAGATTGTTGGAACAAAATGTATGAACAAGTCCCTTTTGAGTTTTGATGATAACAAAGTGTTAAAGAGAAAATTGGATATGCTAATACTTGTTCTAAGTATGCAGGACCATATATTTAATTGTTGTATCTAATGGTGGTTCTGAAAGATTAAGTTAAGAGCAAAAGGAAAATATTGAAGCTTGTGTTGCGTCTGAAGAACTGCGTCTGATGAACAGTGCGTCTGAAGACCAGCTTCTGAAGATGTGCGTCTGATGAACAGTGCGTCTGAAGACCAGCTTCTGAAGATATGCGTCTGATGAACAGTGCATCTGAAGACCAGCTTCTGAAGAAGTGCGTCTGATGAACAGTGTCTGAAGACCAGCTTCTAAAGAACTGCGTCTGAAGAACAGACTGGAAGTCTGAGTCTGAAGGAAACGCAGAAGTCAACAACTGTCACTATCAACAGTAAAGTACTGTACAGTCAGAACCGCTCTCTGCAACCCTTGTCTCCTTGGACGAAACACGCAGCCAGTTTTTAAGGAAACAATTCAAAAACAAGTCCCTCAGTTTTTCTGTTCGCACACCAGAACAGGAAGGAATTAATGTTGGTTGAAGCTTCAATTTACAACGGCTCTATTGATGACCTGACATCTTCTCAACAGCTCTTTGTTCCTCTATAAAGATCTGAAGATTTGAAGAAGAACTAGAAAAAAAGACTCTGAAAAACAATACTCTGTTTTCTAGAAACACCATACTGCCAAATTCGAAAGTCATCAAATAACTTAGAAATTCTTACAAACTTTCTTATCTTAGAATTTCTTAAGTATAGAGTCTGAATCTGTGTTGTATTTTGTGAACACGACTGATAGTATATCAAGTGTTCAACTCAAACAAATTTCTCTGTAATTCTGTTTGATTAAAAGTCTCTTGCTTGTGTGCTTGAGCAACTAGAAGTCTCTTACTTTGTGTTTGAGCAAGGAAGTCTCATACTGTGTGTTTGAGCAAGGAAGTCTCATACTGTGTATTTGAGCAAGGAAGTCTCAGACTGTGTGTTTGAACAAGGAAGTCTCTAGTTGTGTGCTTGAGCAAATTGTAGTCTTTGTGATTATAGTGAAAATCTCTTGTTAGTAACAAGGGGACTGGACTACTTCCGGGTTGTGGAAGGAACTAGGATAATTGATTGTGTCCTTCTCTCTCTCTCTCTCTCATTTACTTTATTCCGCTGCATTATAACTCTGAAACAGAGCATAAGAATCTGACCTCCAATCAGATTCTGAACTATCATTAAGTTTTTGAGAAAGAAAAGAAAAAGCCAACACAATTCAACCCCCCTTCTTGTGTTTTTCTCACCTTCAGGATCAATATATGGAGGTGGGACAGAGGAAAAAGATATAGGAGAAGTAGGTGTAGACTAAGATTTTTCTGAGTGAGAATGTTCAGTATCATGGAAATGTGATGGAGTTGAAGGAAAATACTCCCAGTTCTTGACATTTGAAGAAGAGGGAGAAAAATAAGGTAAGATATGATCATGAAATTTTACATGTCTTGAAATGAAAACTTCTCTAGAATGTAAATAAAAAAGAACAAAGCCCTTAAAACCTGAGTTGTATCCCAAGAAAATACATTTTCTTGCTCTAGGATCAAGTTTAGTTATGTGAGACTAAATAGTGGAGGCATAACAAAGTGAACCAAAAACCTTAAATTATCGAGGTCAGAAATAGAATCATATAAAAGCTGTTAAGGAGATTGATGGTTCAATAAAGGCTTAATTACTGAATTGGTCCCTTAAGTTATTTGTTGGTTACATTTTGGTCCCATAAGTTATTAACATTACGTTTTGGTCCCTTAACATATACTCTGTTAGCCAAATAAATCCTTTCTGTTAACTTTTGTCAAAAAACGTTAAAATTCATCACCAAACCCAGAAGTTCATCACATTCATCTTCAAACCCAGAAAATTCATCATGTTCATCATCTCCCTTCATAATCTTCATCTACAAACCCAACAAAATAAAAAAAAATTCATCATGTTCATCTCTCTCTCTCTCTCACACTTCTTCATCTTTATAAACAAGCAAACCCAAATAATTTCATCTTCTGAACAATTTTAGAAATGGGTTGAAATTGGTTTTAACATTCTGGACAGAGTGATAATGGTTTTGGTGATAAAGGTTTGGTGTTGTAGAAGGAAGAGTAATAATGGGTTAACTGTATTGGCTTTCGATTTGGCGAGGGTGAAGGTTGGTGGAATGGTGGTGAACAACATAGATGCATAAAGTGTTGGAAGAAGATAAAGATAAAGCAATTGATGATTTTTTATGAAGATAAAAAGCTTGAACTTTGTATTCTTAATTCTCATTCTCAATAACAGTGTGATTGTTGTTACTGGGTCAAATTTTCAATGTTAGAGTTTGTCAAGTTGATATTGAAAATTTTGGGGAAATCATGGAGGAAGGTAGAGAGAAGGAATTGATAGGCTCTAATGTAAAGTGTTGATGTTGAATGTTTTTTTTGCTGGGTTTGTAGATGAAGATCATGAAGGGAGATGATGAACATGATGAATTTTTTGGGTTTGAAGATGAATGTGATGAACTTCTGGGTTTGGTGATGAATTTAACGTTTTTTTTTACAAAAGTCAACATAAAGGATTTATTTGGCTAACAGAGTATATGTTAAGGGACCAAAATGTAACATTAATAATTTATGGGACCAAAATGTAACCAACAAATAACTTAAGGGACCAATTCAGTAATTAAGCCTTCAATAAAGGTGTAGAAACTCTATTGATTAAAAAGGTAGCATGATTGATAGCATAAGACCAATTTTTTTTTTTTGGAAGTTTATATTGAAACAAAAGAGCTCTAGCCGCATTCAAAATGTGCTGATATTTTCTCTCAACTCTACCATTTTGTTGAGTTGTTTCAACGCAAGATCTATGATGTTGGATACCTTTAGAAGCATAAAATTCAGTAAGAAGAAACTTAGGGCCATTATCAGATCTAACAGTTTGAGGGACAATATTATGTTGTGTTTCAATCATTTGAATGAGATTTTTAAGGGATGAGACTGATAGATTTGTGTTGGCTAAAACTGAATTGTTTGAACCAATTTGCGAGGTACATGTTGATGCTAAAAAGATAGTGGATGTTTTCTCATCCTCTAAACATGATATCACCTAGTTTGGGATGATTATTAAAAAATATAAGACCATTTTTACACGGTATTATATAAACTCAAGTGTTTAGTTTGTTCAGAGAAGCAAATGAAGCAGCTCGTAAGTTATCTTAAGACGATCACATTATCGGTTAGTCTTGAGATCCTGATTGATATACCATATTGTATTGAATACATTTCAGTTTTTTTTGAAAGACACATTTTGATTAACGAATGCTATAAATTTATTTTTCTAAAAAAAATCACATTGTTACCGTGAATATCTACAAAATCTCATAGATTTATTACCGTTAATCCAAAGATGGTAGAAATAAAACGCACCCTTGGTTCTTGGAATCAATTCCAGTTTAGAAACTTCGAAATCATATTCTAAATCTTGAAGTGTGAATTGAGACCTCTTTCACTGACACCCCAACTAATTTTGGGGCCAAGTTGATTCTGTCAAACAGATTGACCACCCAACGAGTGAACGAAACATGCAGATTTAAATTTTAATTATATTTATATTATATAGAGTTGACCCCTGATTGATTGAAGGCTTTTCATTCGATCTCTTTATTAAACTTTTCATTAATCAATCAACTTGTTGGTGAATGTCTATCTCGTTTTTATATTCCGCATTAGTTGCAATTTTATTCTAATCAACCGGTAAGTTGTTTCTCAATTAAAAAACCCAGTAAATTGTTTCACACTGACACTAACAGAGAATTATATATTCACCAAAAGGAAAAAAAAAGCTAGAAAGGGGTGGTGGCCGTGGAAATCCTATTCGAATTTCTAAAAGTTGCCTTTATATGATTTTAAATTAAATTATTTCAAAAAATGATTGTAAATTAATCTTTTAAAAAAATAAAAAATAACTGTAATATCAACATATACGTTTCTCACATGGATAGTTTGATATGTGAGCCAAATGGCACACCAAATGTGTTTTATAAAGGAAGTATGGTAGAGAATGATTGTCATGTGACATGAGAGTTAATTGAAATTCTACAATTCATTACAAAACATATATATAAAGAGATTTTAGGAAAAAAGAAATGAGTTTTAAAGGTGGAGATCAAGAAACATAGAAAAAAACATTCAAGAGAATAAATTATCGTACAATGGTGCATGGTTTGAACGCTAAAAACTAATATAACCACTAAGATACTATCATTTGCGTATATAAATATAAATAAGTCTTAGATTTTATATCGAGTCTAACTCATCTTTACAAATCTATAATTCTATGAGAGACGCTGAACTAAATCTACCCCTACGATGCAGGAATCCCAACGACAGATCTAGGATAGACTCAGATACAATCTTAAAATTTGTGATTGGTTCTAAAATAATCCGACAAAACTATCTTATAAGACGATGGATGCCCATACTTTATAAACACTATACATGTCATATTTCTAAACGATGTGGGACTAAATTCACCCCCTTCAAGCCCAACACAAAGAAGGTGTTGGAAGCTGCAATGAAGACAACCTAAATGCTGCAATTAGGTGATTAGGGGTGGACCAAAATTATGGCGGAATTTTCAATTATAGACATGCATTGTTTTGAATAATTGATTCATATTTACTATAAACTATTCCATCAATAGTTACATAGTAATAAAATTTAGGATTTTGTTAAAATTAATCATGTAAAAATGTTAGATTTTTAAGTTTTAATTTGTCATAAAAATAAAATTTTAGTGATATAATTTTACTGATCTCCGATCAATGTTTAATATTATAAATAAATAAAATGTGGAAACTGATATAAATAAAATCATAAAAATCCGAAACTTGATGAAGTTCCAGTTAAAAAAAAAAACTTGATGACGTTTTGTTATGTAAAACTTGATATAAATAGAAAAGTGTATTCTATAAGCTTTCTACAAAACTTTTTCTTTGGCTAGAAGCCTAGAACTAAAAAAAGTGGATAAAGTTTTTTCGGATACTACTGTGAACTGAAAAAGGGTCATTTACGCTGGTAACCATAACGAAGGAGTTCCCATTTGAAGCAGTCCAAGGGCATGGCAGCTCTTCCCCTAGAATCTAGATAAGACCTCCCATTCTTGAGGTCATTGTCCTGGCCGTTGGCTATCAAACATACCACTAGTATCAACTACCACGAAGCGATGAATGAATATCTCAATTTTCAAAATAATTACTAAAAGGGCCTTCTAATTATGGATCATGACTTTAATACACTCCCCCACGTCCCGCATTATTGAGCTTGATGCGTGAATATAAATGATACGGAAACATATATAATAGCATGTGGTCTAATGAATCTTGAACCAAAATCTTATACGGTTTTAGAATTTGTGGTGTGGCCTAACACAACCTCACAAAACTGGTTTGTGACTTGTGAGGCGAGATTGTCACCACTTATAAAGACATGTTCAAACCATCTCTCATCCAATCCAATGTGAGACTCTTTTAACAAAATTCAATGATTTAAAGGGATCTGGGCGCAATTTCTTTCTAAATTGCAACAGTCAAATCTCGATATAGATTAGTATTTTGGACTATCAATCTTATCAATTAGGGCACAAAGCCCTCCAGAAGGGCTTGACGCCCTCACGCAAGGGCTTAGCGCCCTCCATAAGGGCCAGCTAGGCCTTAGACGAGCCCGCAAGGGACGCCGCCTTAGAGAGCTTCTAGAAGCCCCTAGAACGCTCCAGATCGCTCTAAGCGTGGCTTTGGGCCCAAGTTACTTGGGGCCAAAGCCACGGGAAACCAAGCCCACGCAGGGCTATAAATACCCACTTGAGAGGCATTCTCAAGGCATCTCACTCATAGACTAAACCCTAGTTTTCTAGATTGTACTCCTTGCAAGTACAGTTGGCGCCCACCGTGGGGCTACGGTAAAACTAACCTAGCCGCACCTCTGAATCGTTTACACCCACGACGATTTAGAGCTTTCTTCTGAGTCAACAACCTCTGCTACGACTCGGAAGCCTCACCACCCTCTCTCAACCCTACTTCATAATCTGAAGCCGCCAACCCTTATCATCCCTACGATAACGGACCACGACATCATGGAAGCCATGCAAAACCAGATTCAGCAGCTCATCGATCGCAACGAGGCCCTTCAGGCTTCCATGGAGACCATTCAGCAGCAGCCAAACGAACGCGATGAGTCGCAGCATGGCGATTTAGACGATCCAGACCCGCAGCCCCTCTCAGCCGAAATTTGGAACGCCCCCGTTCCAAAAAACTTCAAACCACCCTCGCTCGCTTCCTTCGATGGCAAGATTGACCCTGTAGAGCATATCACTACTTTCAACACCCAGATGGCGGTGATTGGCGCCGCCGATTCTTTGAAGTGCAAGATATTGGCGGGTACCCTCAAGGATGCCGCCCTCCGGTGGTACATGGATCTCCCACGCTTCTCAATCATAGAATATCAAGACATGACAAGAAAACTCATCCACCAATTCTCCGCCAGTCGCCACCGGAAGGTCTCCTCCACCAGTTTTTTCAACGTCCGACAGGGTCTAAATGAGTCACTCAGAGAATACCTCGCCCGCTACAACGACGCCACCATCAAAGTCATCAACCCTAACCAGGAGCTGTTCATCGGAGCCTTCCAGAACAGTTTGAGGGCCGGGAAATTCAATGAATCACTCGCACAGAAGCCGACAGACTCCATGGAGGAAATCATGTCACGAGCCGAATGCTACATCAAGGGCGAAGAAAGCAACGCCAAGAAAAAGGCGCGCGATACGAAGGAGCGTGGCATGGCGAACTCTGACTCCCGCCGCAGCTACTATCCATCAGCTTCCAGGGAGAAGGGAACTTTCAAATGCCACGACACAGATAGGCATCGCCAAGAACGACCATTTGAGGTATTCACACCACTCAACGCCCGCCGAGAACAAATCTGGAAAGATGTTTATCACTCAAGGTTGATCCCAGACCCCCTAGAGCCTACCAGCAACCGAATGGGACAAAACAGCAGCGCCTGGTGCAAATATCACAGAATTAAGGGTCACGATACAGACGACCACATACACTTGAAGCATGAAATCGAAAAGCTAATTCAGAACGGGAGACTACGAGGATATGTGAAGAACGAACATGACGAGGAGCGTAGACGCTCGGAAGAGCCTCGCAAGAACAAAGAGAACAACAAAGACGAAGACATGCACATTCTCAACACGATCTCTGGAGGATTTGCCAATGGGGGCGAGTCCAGCAAGTCAAGAAAGAAATATGTCAGGCAAGTCCTCCTGCTTGACGACATTACGAGCAGGACCGACAAAGCAGAACCAGATGTCTCCTTCACCTCCAAAGACTACGAAGGCGTCGTTCCCCACGATGATGACCCCATGGTTAGCACCGGCCAGGTATTCAACTGGGACATCAAGCGAATCATCATTGACCCGGGAAGCTCGACAGGCATACTTTACTACACCGCCTTCGAAAAATGGGTTTGGACCCCAAACAGCTACAACCCTTTAGGGGGACTTTAGCAGGCTTCACAGGAGAACAAGTACACGTTCGAGGCTACATCTCTCTGAAGACCACCTTCGGCACAGGAAGAGACGCAAAGGCTATCAAAGTAAGATATTTGGTAGTCAACGCCCCATGCTCGGATAATATCATCATTGGTCGCCCCGCCTTCAACCTCTTGGGCGCCTTCCTTTCAACAAAGTTCTTCGTCATGGAGTACCCCCTAGATAGCGGCCACATAGGTACGATTCGCGGAGACCAAAGGGTCGCCCGAGAATGCTACCATAACAGCTTGAGGCTGCAGAGAGATAAGAGAAGAAGCGCGACAAATAAGCCACACCTTGTCAACATGATAAACCAAGTCCCGCGTGAAGAATATCAGCAAGAACGTCTCGAGCCCACGGAAGACCTGAAGGAAGTTTAGAGAGGACCACAACCCCACCAGACAACCACGATCGCCGCTTCCTTAGACTCAGAGGAAGAACTCGCCAACGGACAAGCAGAGTCCGCCAACAAAGTCATACTGAACGGAATTAAGGAAAAAACTCGAAGCAGCCAAAGGCCTTTGGGCTGAGCAACTACACGAGGTCCTCTGGTCCTACCACACAACGCCACATTCGACGACGAAAGAGGGTATTACGCTTTTTGTTTCACTAACATCCATTATTTCCTTTTAGTTTTTTCCTTTTTCTCAAATAAAGGCGAGTTCTCACATAAGGCCGCCACCAACTACCATTAACATTTTATCTACGTTTCAACAAAAAAAGGGATAGGGGCACTCTTTTCCCCTGCAAGGGCAGAGTTTTTTAACGAGGCACCCTATTCTCTTCATAAATCTTGTCGACTCTTCCACAGTTCACAAATCATGTCCACTCGCCATTAAAATCCTAACCCCACAGGGGCTCTAGGTCGTCTACAATGAAAATCCTAACCCCACAGGGGCTCTAGATCGTCTACAATGAAAATCCTAACCCCACAGGGGCTCTAGGTCGCCTACAATTAAAATCTTAACCCCACAGGGGCTCTAGGTCGCCTACAATTAAAATCCTAACCCCACAGGGGCTCTAGGTCGTCTACAATGAAAATCCTAACCCCACAGGGGCTCTAGGTCGCCTACAATTAAAATCCTAACCCCACAGGGGCTCTAGGTCGCCTACAATCCACGCATTACAGAGCATAAAGGGCTTTAGGTCGCCTCCAAACCTTAAATTGTAACGCGCCACAATACAGTCGCCTCATCATAATGAACAACAACCAAAATCAGATAAGGACAATAAAGCAACAATCATGTACGGAAAATAACATAACATTAAAATAAAATTACGAAGAAACATTGTCAAGTGTTACAAAAAGACCGTTACAACAAACAAACACAAATTTCATAAGTTTAAACAAGAACGGCCTAAGGCTCATCCACCAAGGCGCCATCCTGAACTATCTTAAAAGGATCCAGGCCGCCCAGATCTACATCAAGAAATAGCAAGGCCATTTGCTCTTTCGCACGCTCGAAGCCTCGATCAAAACTCTCGGCCGCCTCAAACTTGGCCTCCTCCACGTTGCCCTCCAGCTGAGCGACCCTCCGCAGATCTTCCTCTGCGTTTGCCTGAAGGAGCTTTATTTCCTTATCAAGCTTCTCCAGCTCCGACTTCAACCCGTCAATCTTCCCTTCATAGTCAGACTTCAGGGAGTCCGTCGCCTCTTTAACGGCGCCCTCTTTAGCCAACTCCGCCGCCTTCAGTTCCTTCTCCAACATTGTCACCCTGTCCTGCAGCGGCGCCATCTCCTGCTTGTACTTCTCCCTCATAGCGTCCACCATGGCAATGGAACGCAGGCAGTGCACACCCACATCCCTCATCATCAGGGGAAAAGTACCTTGTCGTCCAGCCTCCACGTCCACCGGGTATAGACTCATCTTGGTCTTCACATAAGCTTCAAAATTGAAGCTGCGATCCTAGAAGGATTCACCCATATCGCCACCACCAGCATCCTGGTTCGACGCCGCCTTCACCAGCCTAGCTTTCTTTGGCGACAACGCCGCCACTACTTCGCCGCCACCATCCTGGTTTGACGTCGCCGTGCTCCCCGCCACATCAGCTTTCCTCTTCGTTTTCCTCAACATGGCGCCAGAGGGATCGTTTCCATCAGCTTTTTTAGCCTTCAGCTCCTCCAAAGACTTCTTCCTCTTTGCACCAGACATGGGCGTCATAGGTTCTGCAACAACAACGAAAGATGACACATAGAAACAAGGACAACATCAGTAAAAACTCGACACAAAGAGTACACAAAATAAAGAGTATGACAATGAAAGTCACGCAAATAAGACTCCAATGACACAAGGTCCCCCTCCTTATTCAACAACTATCTAATATTCAAGGGGAACATCTTCTCCAGGAACGCCACGACACCCTTCTCATAATCATCCAGCTTCTCATACTCGTATCCTGTCACTGATGCAGGATTACTCGTCCAACAAAGGGGAAATCGTAACTCGCCATCCACCTTCACGGCGGCCGCCTGGCACCCTTTAGCCCCCCTCGTCCTTAGGAAAGTCTCTCTCTAGTTTTTATAGTGAGAGGCATAAGGCGAAAACAATCGCCTGTTTGGATGCGCGCTTATCGACACCTAGGATAACTTTCTCACTCCTTTCGTCCCATAAAAGGTGCAGAACACGCCAAGCGAAGGCTGAAAACCTAACCCCTCACAAAGGATTTCGAACGCCATGATAAACGCCCAACTGTTGGGCTGCAACTGGGACGGCACCACGTTAAAAGTCCTTAGCACATCAACTTCAAAAGGAGTGAATGGATACTTCACTCCAAGATCCTCATACACCGCCACATACATATGAAAAAGCTCGTCCTTCACTCCTCGGGGGCGACGAAGGCAAACCTTCTCGCCAGCACGACATGGCTCCAACACCACGTCGTCCTTATTTCCCGTGGACGAGACGCAGAGCTTGCTCCAGAAAAACGCAACACGCTTTTCAGTGGTATAATAACTCTCTGAAGCTATGACGTCCTCCGCGAACGTCTCCCCATCTGAATCACCGGACGACATAGATAACAAATTCCCCTCCTACACGAAGGCCCTGGGGAAGAATAAAGCAAAATGCAATCAGAAGATGCGCTACTCTCCTCACTCTCACTCCCCGAATCACTAGAAAAAAGCGCCAAAACTGAATGGCCATAGTAACCCTCCTCAAACACTACCCAATTGATCGATCCATCCGGCCTTTTGGCATGACTAATGCTATCCCTCCATAACCTACGCCTTTCAGCCTCAGTTACAGGCTCTACCACCCACCCCACATCGTCACACTCCCTAATCAAAACCATAGTGAAAGGCGAAGGAAGAAGATGAGATTAGATAAATACCTGTCGAGGAGCGCTGAACGCGACTCAGAAAAGGAGTGAACGGAGATGATGCCAACGAAAACACTGGGGCAAGGAGCAAACACGGAGAAATGAGAGAACTGAGGATACAAAACAACGAGAATGGAAATGAAACGCAAAAATAGCAGTTAAACGAGTTAAGACGCCTCGAAAAACGCAAAGCCAACGTTGAGTGGAGCACAACTTCCGAGGGCGACAAGATTAAGACACGTCACGAAGTGAACAGTCATTGAATCTCATCCGTCCGATTCGAATCTACGGAAAACATCGAGAGTTGCGCCCTTTACATCACCTCGCCAAACCAGACGACGCCCATGTCTCGCGTCGCGCTTGTTGGGCTGCGACGCATCATAGTTTAAACACTTCACCTCGTCCCGACGACTCGTGCTTGTTGGGCTATAGATCATCTGGAACGACAAACAAGACATAATCACCATCTTCACTCACAAGTTGGGATAGCACCCACTCACAGGCTGGGCTAGTACCCGCGAACATGTTGGGCTGGCGCCCTTCGGGGACCTTGGGCGAGAACTCGCCCCTCAGAGTCCAGCACCTGCTATGCTACAAAACCGAACTAGGACGAACAGTTAATCACTTCGCATTGTCCCAAAGCTCGTGCTTGTTGGGCTGTGGACTATCAATCTTATCATTTAGGGCACAAAGCCCTCCAGAAGGGCTTGGCGCCCTCACGCAAGGGCTTAGCGCCCTCCATAAGGGCCAGCTAGGCCTTAGACGAGCCCGCAAGGGACGCCGGCTCAGAGAGCTTCTAGAAGCCCCTAAAACGCTCCAGATCGCTCTAAGCGTGGCTTTGGGCCCAAGTTACTTGGGGCCAAAGCCACGGGAAACCAAGCCCACGCAGGGCTATAAATACCCACTTGAGAGGCATTCTCAAGGCATCTCACTCATAGACTAAACCCTAGTTTTCTAGATTGTACTCCCTGCAAGTACATATTTCTAACGAAGTCAATGAATAATTTTCACTTCTAACATGATTTAAAAAATTGTAAATATGGATATGGTTGCATATTTGGCAAACAGGCAACATCATATTCCACACTATTTCCGGAACTTCCCCATAGTTGTCACTTTTCATATGTTTGGTGTTTTTGGTTAGGATAGCTACTAAAAGCCAAAAACTTGGTTTCCAAATCGGTATTTCCTAGGAACCTCACTTTATTGATATCGAAAACTCCCTCACATGAATGAGATAGTTCTATATCAAGCCCTGCACAAATTCTCAAACTATTTGCATCACTGTGACGTTTGACAGAATTTATCATGGTTGTTTCTCTTGGTAGGTGTCATTTTCTTATGTGCATTGTGTAATAGTAATTGATTGCTTATATTCACCTGTGAATGTGTTTAATCCTGCAGCTATTTGCCCTTGAAAGTTGTAAGCCTTAACGCGTTATTCTTAGATAATCACAAGATCATGATCCCATACAGCTAACCATTGTTTATATTACTTCATACTAGCACTGTATTATAGTATTAATTTGGTCTCTACTATTGCAACTAAATAATCTAACATGTACCATAACATGAAATGTACTACAGGATAAGCTTCCTCCTTGCAATAGGTGTAACTTCATTATCACAAATTGTAAATGTTTCAGCCATAAGAAAATGTTATTTATTGGCTATAATATTTGTAAATAAACTGAGAAAAAAATGAAAACTGCATGAACTTTTGAGTATAATAATAAAGACGTCGTTTAATTGGGTAGACATCCTCTTTATTTCTCGAAAGAATGAGAAATTGAAAACTCAATATAGTAGTTCTATAATTTAGAGTGTATAAAGACCTAATGTATTATGTATGCTAATTCTAGCAATATGCGTCTTAATACGTCTGAGCCAGAATAATGAAGTTCTCAATTTCTTTTGAAAAATGGAGACGATCTATGCATCAGTTCAAGATGCTGAAGTAGTTGCTTCGCAACTATCATGCACACAGGCCAAGACATCTTTGTAATCCCTCGAAACGGTAAAAGAGTCGTAGACATTTCCATCTCTACTCTTCTTGTATTCAAAGAGGAGGGATGAATGATTGAATGCTGTCAACTTGACAAATCCGAAGTCATAGTCTCTGTAAAGACTCCACTTTGGAGTTACTTGGCTGAAATTGGACAAGTGGCTTCCTGCTCCTCCCACAACAACATGAATTGTTCCATTGACGACACCTGAATAATGAGACCTTTCTGTATTCACACATTGATTCTGCATATGTATTTGGTTCATCAGAAAGTTAGCACTGGCATGGGAGTAATTAAAATAAAAACTCACCAATGGAACAGAAGGAATTAGAGTAAATAGGCAATTCAGTGCTTGAAATTGTAAGTGCCAATCAATCCAGTCTCTCAAATTTGTGAAATAGCAAAACTAGTCCCTTAATCTGAACAATATCAGTCAATTTATTTATTTTCCAAATTTAGCACAATTTTGAAGGTTCTATGTTTGTCTTGATGTAGCAAGAGACTATTTAAATCAATATGTAGGTCTTTCTTTGGTTTTTATTGATGTTTATAAAGAAATATTTTAGTGAAAGGACTAAATTGATTGATTTTCTTTAACTTAAGGGACTAATTTGCTATTTCGTAAATTTGAGGAACTAAATTGATCGACCATCACAATTGCGAGGATCAAAATGCTCATTTACTCGAAGGAATTATAATAGTTTATGCAAGATGAATGAGCATCAATCCATAGATCACTTCAACAATTACAAGACGAAGAAAAACACACCATAAGATAAATTGTGGACATACCAAACATGCAAGTTGGTTGAAATTTAAAAAAAAATAAAAAATTGATTGCATATTTGACTATTGTCCTTACCTGATAAACGGGGCATGTCCTTTCGTAGTTATGGACATGGCCATAAAATGCAATATCTACTTTGTATTTCTGCCAAAGTCTCTGCAAACTTTCCCTTCCCATTGGTTCTGCAAATGACCCTTCCATTCCATACCAAAAGTCAGAGGAATAACCAAGCACACGATGAGCGGTGAAGATTAACCACGGTTGTTTTTGTCTGTCTACTGTTGCAAGACAATGCTCGATGAATTTGTACTGTTCAGATCCTTCTCGCCAATCGTGTTCAGTGTCAGCTATGCAGAAGCGAAACATGCCATAATCCGTTGCATACCTGAAAGATCAGAATCTTGTTCATACTACAACTTGGATATACATTATTAGAACCATAGACTCATTCGAATCTTTCATGAAACTGAATTTACCAAAACTTTGCTCTGTTTTCAGCTGGAACATAAAACATGGTCTCGGCCAAAACTCCACACTCGCCGCCTGAATCTGTAGTGTCATAAAAGGATCCTGAGTTGGGCCAATCACGTTCATGATTACCACTGCAGGATGATTGCAATCATTGTTCAATATACAAGTAACAATTTAATCTAATTCACATGCCAATGTTACAAGTTATGGACAATAAAAACAAACCTGGCAATCATATATGGTACTGTTGATGCAATTGGTTCCACTTGAGCTGTGAATTGGTCCCACTGTGAGATGTATCCGTTTGCATATGATATATCTCCTATGTGGAAAACAATGTCTATATTTTTTAAATCCTCGATAAGCCGGTCAGTGGTGTTAAGTGACCCAGGTTGGTAGTTGCTATACTCATTTGAACCGTCACGCTCGGCCTGAAACACATTAAGCAATAGAAATTTATTGAAATTATTGTAAATTTATTTAAAGCTTATCTTTATGACTTGTTGAGATGCACGGTTACTTATTAAATTATTGCAATCAAATTATTTTTATCATTTCTATTTGCTTTCTAATATTCTTTTATTCAGTGGATGATATATAAAGGACGTTGTTAATATTGTAAGCCAATATTGATCTATCAGCTGATAGTATTGTTGAGCCAATTGATCTTCAAAATTATATTGAAGAGATTTTGAGTACATTTTTCATGTAGAATAATCAAATATATATAGATCTATTCTACACCGAAAAATTCTAGTATCTAGTATGCTACAAGGTTCAATCTTTTGTCTGAAGAGATATTTGATTATCCTACGCCAAAAGGTTGAGATATTCAGTGGTAAAAATCCTTATTTTGCTGAATCATAAATTTGCCAAAAGATTGCACCTAGTAGCATACAAGATTCTTTCTCAAAGACAGTTTTAGACAATCTTCCTTCTCGATATAAATTGTATTTTGAAAAGATTAATATTACCTTCCCCATGTCACCAAATATGACAACACGTTGCAGTGAGTTCTGTCCAGGATAAGGCGATGACTTGAATGAATATTTCTTGCTCCAAATGTACGAACCGTTAGGCAAAAGATGACCTAATCGGTATGTATACCTGAAAAATGTATTTAAGAAAGCTATAGAACAGACTCTGCAGTTCCCCATTGTGTTATGAACATAAATGGATTTCTGAATGCATACACTAAATTTGGCCACAGATTTTTGAGAAAACTTGTGTGTATGAAACCAGGGTCACGCCAACCAACAGTCCGTGCAGGTGAACCTGCGAAGTTAGAGTAGCAAAAGAACCACATTATGCAGTATATAGCTACAAATGAGCCCACTCTCAGTTTTTACTTTCTACTGAAAGAGATCCATTTTCTAGACCATAAAAAAAGCAACAATACGGAGTTTCCAACATATAGAAAAGCTACGATTAACATTTCAGCATTTGATTCCAGGGGCACTGATAGGGCCCGTGATGATAAAAGCCCAAATTGGAGAGGAAGTGGTGAGCTGGCAAGTTAGTTAGAGAGTGGAGGGGAAATACAGATGAGAGGGATTATAAGAGGTGTGTAGGAGGGAAAGAGGGATTCATTGAGTATCATTCTATTAGGAACCTTATGGTTTAGGAAGAGAGAGAAATGTCTCTTCTCTGAGGAGCTTATGCTCTGGGCTGCAATTTGCAGATTGTACTCCATTTCATCATCAATCAATAATAACATTCATCCATTTATCATACTTTCTATCTGCTCTATCAGGCACAATGAAGAAATAGCTTATGATAAAACATCATCAAATCCCATTAAACACAAGAAAAATAAAGTGAAACAAGATTTGACGACGATTCAAACAGGAAAATCATTACTTCCATCGGATGACTTCTGTTAAGTGAAGTCTCAAGTCTATTTCTGTAATAATTTAGATTTTCCATTCTTTGTTTCTTATGCCCTTGCACATTCTGTTTCATAAGGAGTCTAGCATAATTTTCTGAAAACTAAGTTTGTGCACCTTCATATATATGCTTTAGGGAACATTATAGGGCCTTAGAGAGAAGGGAAAATGTATATAAACCTCATGATATCAGTTTATTCAGTTCTAGATCAATTAATGATCATGATGACACTTAGCAAGTACATAAAATTGCAGAACGTCACACCGAAATTCAGTTGATCATGTCATGCAATAAAAATACCGAATATATTAAATACTAACTGGATTAGGCTATATATGCAATAACAATCCAATGTGACGCCATGCTAAGAAAATTAATAAACCATACCACACATGCTGTTACGACCAAATGTCAATGTTCCAGCAGGACTTTGCACAGATGTTTTTCCTTGAGGACCCCATTCAACAAACGGTGTAGCTTCCTTAATGTCATATCCACTTGTCCATGTAACTGTCATCTGCACAAGACAATAACAATAATACCTGAAATCACTTGCATAGTAACAACAATACCTGAAACCACTTGCATGGCTCTAATAGACATGGTAGAATGTTCAAAAAACAAAGTAACATATAGATTATCTGTCTTGGGAAATAGGTTAATTTTAAATTGAAAATTCATATAACAGAACAGCATCCTGGTAATGAATACTATTATTTTGGTGAGCATAATATCAAGGACATCAAAATATAGAAACAAACTTACTTCATCCCAAGATTTCCCTTGAGCAAGGCGAGGATATAAAGGCACTTTAGGATTGGCAAATGATATAAAATTGGAAACTGCCACAAGTTTAGGCTGCAGTACTTAGTCAAATGATTAAAAGTTAGCAAACGATATCATCATACACATATTATGAATGAAGATAGGCTAATTTGGCATTAATTATAACAGATATACGAACAAATGAAAGAATCCCGGACACACTTTTGATACTCCGCCTGAAAATAGTGCAAAGGAGAAATCTGCACGTTGATTGATCAACTGAAACCTTAAAGAAGACTTTCCTGTCTTGGTATAGCGTGAGTTTGAGTGATTCGCAAACTTGTACTGGTGCAAAGATTCGAATGAATTAAATTAGTAATTCTCAACTTAACTTAGAAAGCTATAAACCTATATAGAGATTGATTATGACATATACCTTTATTGGGGCCGAGCATATGAACGGAATCTGTTCTTTTGGATCATCTATAGGTGGACAGCTCGATGAACTACAATTAAAAAAATTGCTATTTGTTTTAGACTTTTAGGAATAAATCAGCATTTTAGTTCTTCAAGTTTTATGAGTCACTCAATTTAGTTCTTCAAATTTGCAAAATAGCAATTTAGTCCCTTAAATCGAACGTCCGTCAATCTAATCCTTTTTTCAAAATTTAGCACCACAATGTTAAAAATTTTATGTTTGTCTCGATGCAGCAAGAGACTATTCAAGTCAATATTCAGGTTTTTATGGCGGAGGAACCAAATTAACTATCTTTCTTCAATTTAAGAGACTAAATTTCTATTTAATAAACGTGCGCGACTAAATTTCTCGACACTTTCAATTTCGAGGATGAAAATACGGATTTACTTTTTCTTTTAGTGCATATTTTAGAACAACACAAAAATTCTATAAGAAAATACATCATCATGATAAAAGAAAGAAAGAAAGATAGATAGATAGATAGATATGCATTACTTGAAATTTGCAGGAGAGAAAACTCCAACCCAATCATCAACAGATGGATCAGGAAAATCAATATCAACGGTCACCCATTGAGTATCCTCACCCTGAAAACAATGAAAGTCAATAGTTGAAAATTTTACCAAGTTTGTTTAAGTAAGGAACGTGTTATGTTTATGTTATTGTTACCTTAGTGCCGAGGATAGAAGGAGTGGCTGTAACTGAAGCATTACTGTGAAGTGAAACAACGGTTTTGTGAATGGCAATTTTGGAGAGTGGTTGTTCACCAAATCCATTAGCATGAGCAGAACACAAAACGATGTTTGAGTTGAGTAAGAGTAACAACAACCATGCTACTAGAATAATCATGTTGTGCTTGTTCCTTACGCTCTCTTGTGTCATTTCGTTGAACTCAAGAGAGGTTGGGATCGAATGAATATGAGTTTAAAAGATACCTACAATTATATAGTATATTCCACTTTGACTTTCTTACTTTTCTTTCATTGTGCTATGATTGTTCACTCAAAATAATCAATTACGAGGCAGGAAGATCATTTTTTTAAGGGTTCTCTCACTCAATTTATTTAAAGAAATAATCTATCTAGGACGAACAACTTTCTAATAACTTTTAGATGAAATAATGTTTTTAACCTTTAATACATAGGTTGTATTTTTATAACGCATAACTATAAATTCTTTAGATGAGGAATCAATTATCTCATTTTATGAATTTCTATGCATATCTATTAGATGAGGGATGACTTCTCCTAATTTAAATTCTTTCGGTTTTTTTTTAATTGCAACATCTCAATTCGTACGGTGTTAAACGTGCACGCGTGCACACACACATATATATGGGGAATCATTTATCTTTATAAAAAATGATTCTTGCGTTTCAAAACAGTTTCTCATTCAAATGAATTTTTAGTCTAACAATCATAAACCAATATATACACACATACTACATCATATAAGATAAGAAAAAGTGTGTGGATTTATGAGGAAAAAAAAAAGGAGAGGGATTGTACACCAAATGCCGAGCTACTCGTACATTTTAAAGTAATACTACATGTTGTGTTTTATGCACATGGCAACTTCAACACCGACAACATTATGAAAACACCAAAAGAAACTCCTATGAGGTAAAATGCTTTGTTTGTGAATTTGGTGGGGAAGGGAGGAGATGAGTTTGGAAAAAAAAGGAAGGAGCAAGTGGAAGAAATAGATGACATAGAGAAGATAAAGTTTTGGGGTTCATTTTTCTTCATAATACAAAATTATCATCATTTGGAGAACTCAAAAATTGTATTGGAGGAGGATTTTTGGGAGTTTTGGAGGGTTTACATGAATTCTTCAAATTTAATTTATATAGTTATAATATTATTAAAATTAAAAATATATTAATCATAAAAATTAATTTATCTTTTTCTAAAAAATTACTCTTTCAAAAAATGTGAAAGATTTTACCACTTTCCCCTATATTTCCAACCCGTCAAAGCCTTCCCTTCCCCTCGCATCCAAACTCCCAAACAAACCTTAAGAGATTTTTGAAGTTTGAAGCGATGTTTTAGTCAATGGTTTTGACTTGTAGTTGTGAACATGGGAAATGGTTAGATCCATTTTGATTGACTTTGATATGGAACATGCAATATGAATGTATGAAACGTGGAAATCAATTTTGGTGCAAGTAATACGTGTTGGCTTGTTATTCACTTTTAAAAACCGGTTCGGTGATCGATTTGGTAAAGATACTGAATCATTGAGTCATTGGTTGAACCACTTAGTTATTGGTCGAACCGCATAACTAAATCAGATTGAGCTGAATAACTCGATCATATAACTCGGTCTCTATAAAATTTGTATTTACATTGAATTAGACTGAACTAGGTGATTTGATATTTAAAAATTAACAATTATAAAATGTCAAAAATAATTTAATTTGCAAATAAATAAAAACACCTTACATCTATCGTAACATAACATGTATATTATGATCACTATTATGTAAATATAATATAATATGTAATAATAATATTTTTTAAACATAACAATTATATATGTTCTTTAGAAAATAATATGTAAATATAATACACCTATATATATTATGTATAGTATATTTCAGATTGTTACACAACAAGTATTATGGTCCCGTGGTAAGACTTCCTCACATCCAACCTCATGTACATGGTTAAACTCTCATCCTTTACTTTTACAATCCTAAATTTATGGTCGAGTGGTAATGCTTCCTCACATCCTAAATTTACTTTTACAAACCTCTTGCGGGACAAGAGGGGAAAACCATCGCAAGTCATTTAATAAGCATTAAAAAGTATTAAATTAACAAATTTAAGAGAGAAAAGAAATACCTTTCAAAAAACAAAAAAGAGAGAAAAAAAGGGTTTGACTCGAAGACCAACTGGGTCACCGAGTTTTACCGCTTTGCACCGATTTTTGCCGGTTCTTGCTGGGCAAATTACATGGCCGATCTGATTGCTTGCTCGATCCGGTCTACCCATCGGTTCGATCGATCGAGTCGAGCCGAGTTTTAAAACTATGTTTGAAATTGGATTCATGGCAGTAAATCATTTTTGACAATTTGTCCAATTGTTTTACGGTGCCATCAATTGGAGAGGTTGGGCAACCTCACTTGATGCACTATAAATAGATGGCATCGGTGATGAAGCAAATCATCCCAAATCAGAGAACAACACAACAACAAGCAGAGCTTGTTGAGAGTTAGATAAAAAATACTGAGAGGAAAATAATAGTTTTTTCTGTGAGGTTTCTGATGTCGATTTTCGCAAGTGTACGAAATCGTTCAAGTAGTAAAGTTAAAACGGTAAACCGAGTGTCGAACACAAGGATTGCGTTAACGATCAGAATGTAATTTTTAGAACTCAATTGAACAAAAGGGTACGAAGTTTGTTTAATTGTCAATAATAGAAAATTGTGGAAAATAAAACTGGTTTGAATTTCAAGAATAGAAAGCTTGTCAGGGATGAGCTTCACTAGATGACGAACTCAAGTTACTCACTTAAAAATGACCACTGAACTTGTTTAACGAATCATGACCTAATTCTCTGAAATACTCTTGTCCTAATTCCTTAGCGACATAATCTTTAATTCTAAAGTAAACTCTAATCCCTTAGTAAGTTTTACAAATTAGAATTAAGCATGAACGGACTCGAATTACTAAATGGTTTCAAGGGTTTGCATCTATTCCTAGATTACAAAGGCGAGAATTTCTTATCTTAAACATTCATACATTCAACTTCCATTTCACAATATGAATCATACATCAATTTAAAGGTGATCAATCAATAAAAGCATTAAGCGCGAAGATAAAAAAATATGATTCAATAGACTTATTCAATGATCAGATTAAGGTCACAAGACAAAAGTCATCATCTAGCTAATCTCATCCCTAACAATAGAGGATTTAGCTACTCATGGTTGTATTACAAAATATAACAAGAAGTAAGAAGCATTACACAATAAGAATGAAGGTGGAAAGCTTCAACTCCAGTGTCCTAGAATTGAACAGCTCCTTTCCAGAATCAATCTCCAGTTATGTACTCAGTTTTCCTCGTCCAAAAATCCAACCCTTGATTTGAAAACGCATCTGGCTTTTATAATCCTTGTTTCTGAAACTGACCCATCGTGCCACGACACAGGTCCATCGTGGCACGATGGCCTCATTAAAACACAGGTCAACGCTATTAAAGTTCCATCGTGGCACGAGGGATGCTCCCATCGTGGCACGAAAATTCCAGTGACAAATTCAACTTCTAACCTCTTCTCATCGTGCCACGACATAGGTCCATCGTGGCACGATACTTGAGCTTCTGAACATCTTCAGCTTCTGAACATTTTCCTCTTCTGAACATCCCATCGTGCCACGACACAGGCCCATCGTGGCACGATACCTCAACTTCTGACCATTTTCCTGCTTCTGAAGAACTTCAGCTTCTAATGACCTTCTTCTCATCGTGCCACGACACAGGTCCATCGTGGCACGATGACCTTCAGACGCTGGTTCCAGGTTTTGGCTTCAGACTCAGACTCTGAAACTTCTTAAAATCTTTCAAAATCCTCATGTTCCATAATTGCTAATTCCTTCCAACCATGTTTACTTTCAGCAAGAGAAACCAATGTAAAGACTCTCTAAAATGTACAAAATAACATCAAAAGAGGGATAAAACTAAGACATGACTCAAGGTCATCAGTTTCTCCTAGTTAGTGTTAGTTAGTATTCTCATATTTACAAGAGAGAGTGGTAAATGTACTCTCCTTGCATTTAGAGAGAGGTCCTGTAATTTCTTTCACTTAGTGAAAGTTCTCTACTCTTGACCCATGGTTTTTCCCCTTATTTGTTGAGGGGTTTCCACGTAAATATTACGTGTTCAGTTCCTCTTTTCTTGTCTCTTATTTTAGCTGCATGATAGTATTTTGTTACTCCGGTACCCAACAGTGGTATCAGAGCCATTGGTTCATAGATGTTGTTCCGCTACGACATACTGGTGGAGTGGCAAGAAAAATCTTAGTATGCTATGTGGTTGCGGTTTAAACTGACCTTCCACATCACAACATAATTCTTATTATTCTGATCTAGTTTGAAGAAGAAAAAAAATATTTGGTGTAAAACCATGGTAGTGAAATTTGAGATAGATAAGTTCAATGAGAGAAATATTTCCCTTTGGAAATTGAAGATAAGGGCAATTTTGAGAAAATATGATTGCCTAGAAGTAATAGATGGCATACCTGCATATATCACTAACGAAAAGTGGAATGAGGTGGATGATAATGTCGTTGCCAATTCTCACCTAGCAATGGCAGACTCAATATTGTCAAGTATTGTTGAAAATAAGACAGCAAAGGGGATATGAGATACTCTAATAAAATTGTACCAGGTCATATCACTCCACAACAAGATATTCTTAAAGAGGAGGCTCTACACTCTTTGAATGAGTGAATCCACATCCCTAACAGATCACATTAACACCCTGAATATGCCATTTTCTAAACTCACATCTTCTGATTTCAAAATAGCGGAAAATGAGCGTGTTGAACTTCTACTTCAGAGTTTACCAGATTCTTATGATCAACTCATGATCAATATTACAAATAATAACATAGTTGATACTCTTCACTTTGATGATGTCTCTGGTGCAATTCTTAAAGAAGAATCCAAGCGCAAGAATATGGAAGAAAGGTCAGAGAGTTCAATGCAAGCAGAGGCTTTGACGATGACAAGAGGCAGATCAACGGAACACGGCCCTAGTGGAAGTCAAAATCATGGTAGGTCAAAATCTCGAAGAAAGACGAATATCAAATAAGGAGCGTTGGAATAATAAGAAGAATAGAGAGAAAACTTCAGAAGCTTCAACATCTCAAGGATGTGTGGCAAGTACCTCAGATGATGGTGAAATCATGTATAGCGAAACATCAACTAGTTATAAAGGCGGAAGATGACTCAACGATGTCTGAATAATGGATTCAGGTGCAACATGACACATGACTCCACACTGAGATTGGTTTTACTCTTATGATCCTATCTCAGAAGGATCAATGTACATGGGAAAGACATCATCATAAGCTCTCACTGATGAGTATGAGATGAATAACAATCTCTAATTAAAGTGTTGAAAGAATGAACAACCCAATTAAGCTTGGAGATTGAAAAAGATTTCTTTGCAATACAAATGTAATTCCTAGCTCTCCATGTCCACCAAATTCCAACAAGAAAAGGGAACTAATCTCCAGATGCATTCAACTTCAGGAAATTAAAAGTATTAGTGTTATAAAAACTCAAGATCATTGAAAACAAGAGAACGCCACATTGACGGGAGAGATTGCAATCTCTAATGCAATGCAAGAAAGACTTGTTGTCATTCATGCATCTGGTATAAGTATCAAACAACAAGATACAACGATTGTGCACAACATCACAAGTAGGGGCTGAATTGTGACAATATTCCAACAAAATAAGAAATTTAACTTGCTGAGGAGCCTTCAGTTGCCAAATTCAACACCAAGAGTCGACAAGGGATTAAGCGAACTTCTGAGACAAAATCCAAATATAACCAGACTGGACCATGTATCAACCATTGACCTCTAATTTCCAAGTAAAAGTATCAGGCACACTATCATTGAGATGATTACAAATAGATGGAATATTTACTTAATCATGAGAAGGAGATCCATTAATAATTATGTACAATTGCTGTTGAGTTAAAATGGTACGCACTCTAGGTGTAAGCCTTCCTTTTGATCCACAATTTTCATCCCATTTTTGTTGTTCAAAGTAGTTTTCATTATTTAAGGAGCAAAAAAACCTAACCAATATAACACATCACTCGAAACCTTCCCAAATTTTTGATAATAAAAAAAATAAATGAGTCATATATCTTCCAAACCATATCCTCTCACACACAAACTCACTTAAAAATTTAAAATACATCTTTTCAAAAGAATGTATTTTGTTAGCAATCTTTAATAGGACAACAGCCAAATGAATAAGATATTTTAAAGGAACTAATTTATTCAAACAAATCTCATAAAATAAGATTTTTTGTCACAAAAATTCTATATCAAATATTTATAGTCTCCATGACGGAATACCCTTAACTTTGATTAATGTTCCACATCTGTGAACCCTCCACATTATCTTAAAATAAAATGTAAGCAAACAAAGAAACATACTCATCCACTATTTCACCTATCCAACTAAACAACATTTGTCACCAGCCACCACCCTGAAGATGAAAAACCCCATTAAACAAATCAAACCCATTTGTCTAATACCAAGTAAACTAGTCTACTAAATCTCTCACTCGGAACACCACCAACAATCCACTAATCATGCCAACAAAGATTACATTTACCATTCTCGACCTTCCTAACCAAACTAAATAAATAATAGTAGATTGTTGGTTATTAGAGATTTGATGTGTTAGGATCATGAGCTTGGTGTGTTAGGTGTTCTTAATTTGAAAGTTTTTAATGTTGCATTATTAGAGATGTGGAGATGGCGATTGAAGATATATGTAGAAGGGTTATGGTTTAAAGTGCTAACTCGTAAATATGTTTTTGGTGAATGGTGACGTGGATGTAAGATTCAACAGGGACTAAGCCTGATGGAAGGATATTAGACCAATTGTGAAGGAGATTAGGGGATTGTTTTAATTAGTTTAATGGCAAGCGATAATAGCTATGAAATATGAAAGTTAACATCGATTAGGGATAATGAGAGTTGAATTGAAGATGTTGAAGGGTATACTGTGGGGTTGAGAGTAAAAAAGACGACAATTAGATGGAATACATGTGTGTTTTTGCTCTATTTTACAAATATTATTACTTTTAGGGTTAAAACCTCAATCATCCCATGTAATTTGAGACAAGTTCTTAAAATAACCTATGTAGAAAAAACACAAATTCCACCATTGTAATTTTGGATTTTCATACTTTAACCCTCATTTAAACCGTTTAACATAATCTGATGATGTGTCATTGAAACAGGGATATCATTAAAATGCCATGTGGTCTCATTTAATGATGTGGCATGCCACATGTTAAAGATATTATATTAATTCTTCTTCTTCTTCTTCTTCTTCTTCTTCTTCTTTTTCTTCTTCTCACAACCATACCTTTAGTAGTGCATACATGATCTCCATTCTCACCGGCTAACCCTAAAATAAAATTCATATATCTATCTTCTTCTCCATCACTCATCGTTCGTCAACTCCACCGTCATCATCCTTATCCTTCATCTTATGGAGATCTGGATTGGTGGGAAATGAGAGAGGTGTTTAAGAAAGAGGATTATGGAGAGAAACCTGAGAGAAAACCTATTCTTGTAACGAGTTTAATGTTTGGGTTTCTTATTCCAAACTTAAATGAAAAGATCCAATTAAGTCCATACTTGAATGATTTCATGTATCTACTTTAAGTAATAAATAAAATAAATATGAAATATTTAATGTAAATAACATTTTTAACATGTGCCATGCTACATTGTTAAATTATGCCACATGGCATCCCAATGAAATCCCTGTTTTAGTGACACGTCATTAGAGTCTGTGGATTGGTTTAAGTGAGGGTAAGAATATAAAGAATTCAAAATGATAAGGGTGAAACCTGTATTTTTTTTAGACTATTTTTATACCTAGCCCAAATTATTAGGGCTATTTGAGGTATTAAACCAGTTTTTTAGTATTACTTTATTATTATAATTATAATTATTTAATTGATTGTGCCTAACTTTTAATTATTAGGTGAGTGATACTTAAGAATTTCTCACTCAGTTATTCTCTCTTCCTTATCTTTCTCACATCTCTCCCTTTATTTTATTTTTTACTCAATCGTTAATTCTTTGTTGTTTTCCAAATTTATGTCTCACTTTTCCTTTCTTTTTCTTCCTTTCTCTTTTTTTGACAAACATTCTTCTCTTATCACATTTAATTCTCTCTTATTTTCCAAATTTATGTCTCTTTTTTTTCTTTCTTTTTCTTTCTCTCTCTTCCTTTTTTTTATAAACATTTTTCTCTTATCACAAAATCACAAATTTATTATCTCTATTATCAGGGCCGTTCCTACGTAATTGGAGGCCCGGCTCTCATGCAAAAAATAGGCCCTTAATAAAATAAAAATATAATTTTTCTTAAAAGAGCAATTATCGATTTAAATTGAATATAAGATCCGTAAAGATAAAAAAAAGTAATTATTGTAACTAACACAGAAAAAATCAATATTCTAATCAATAATATAAAAATACAATTTCAAACGAATATCTTTATCAATCTTCTATGTTGTTATTTTCCTTAATTTGTACAAAGGCAAAAATAAAAGGTTTATAATGTTTTTTTTAGAATAATTATAATATTTGTTCTTTCAAGTTAAAAATTATAATATTTGTTGTTAGTTCTTTACTATTTTATACGATACTTGGTTGTTAGCTTCTTGGCTACAACCTCTTTCGCTTAAAAAAAAATACGATAAGTATGGGCAAAAAATTATAAAAAGTGTTCTAACAAAAATAAGAAAAAAAATATTTTGCTTTTATTTGTAAATATATAATCCAATATATTAAGGAGAATTTGGTTGAATTGGAGAGAAGATTGAGGAGCTTCAAATCCATAATAAATTATGTCCAGATTAAAAAGCTCTCTCATACTAAAAAAAAATTAAAGAAGAAAAAAGGAAAAAAAAATTAAAAGAAAAACAGAAAAAAGGAAAAAAAAATAATTGAAGAAAGACATGAATTTTGTGTGTTGAACCCAGGACCTAGGCTTGACAGCTCGCGGCACTACCACTAGGCCATGTCAATATGTTTGATATTTATGTCACGCTATTTATATATATACATATATATATATATATATATATAATATATATACATGTAGTATATATATAAAATAATATTTGGGCCCCCAAATTTTGGAGGCCCAGCTCAGTAGAGCTGTTTGCACCCCCTAAGGGCCGGCCCTGTCTATTATCAGCCACCTGAAAATCAAACAACCTACACCAAGACTTTATTTTTTAGTCTTTTTCAATTTATTCCCTTTTTAGCTAATACATAAAAAAGGAATACATATAAAAAATATTTGTCATTAATAAAATATAAAAAAATATAGAACAAATATTTGTCATTAATATATATACAGGGTAAATTTTTGTCACTGATACACAAAAAAATATAGGATAAATAGTTGTCATTGATAAATAAAGAAAAACATTAGACAAATATTTGCACGGATACATGACAAAATTGAATAATATTTTTTTAGGGGAATAAATAGTTATAAGTGATACCTAAAAAATTGGATAAATATTTGTATAAATATAAAAGAAACATGAGACAAACAATCGTCATTGATACTTCAAAAACACGGAATAATTTTTTTTAATTAGATAAAATGACAAATAACCATTGAAATACACACACAAAAGTGGAGGGGACAGGGTTGAAACCTCAGTCACGGCGTCAAACTTATCAATTTTGATATTTTTGCCAATTGAGCTAGGATTCGTGGACGAACAAACATTTGTTATTGATAATTATAATTTATTATAAACATCATACATGAGACAATATATTTAATAAAACCAACAAATTTACTTATTTAATAAGTTTTACGTGAAAGTGAACAATAAGTTTACTTATACTTATTAATATTCTATTGCATATTTTTTAAAAAATTATTCTATATTTTATACATTTATATAATATCAACATTAAGACCATCCATGCACCCCATTTGGGTGCTTAAACGGGTCCCAATTGCACATGTCTTACACTTATAATCAATTCTTAATAAATACTCAATATATCCAATCTAACACCTCAAAAAAATATTATTAAATGATTCTCAACAATAACTCTATATAGATAATTCCTTCAAAAAAAAAACTCTATATAGATAATTATAAAAAAGCGGACTATTTTTTTTAAAATTTTACTAATAATTAAAAAATTATTAAAACTTGAAAAAAAATAAAACAAATGATGATAAATAATTTAAAGGCTTAAATGCAATTTTGATCCCCCTATTTATAAAATTGTTAACTTTTGATACCCTATTTTCAAAACCAACCTTCTCATCCCCTAGTTAGAAAGTCAACAAAAAATTTTGGCCCCCTCCTCTTTGGATGATGTGGCAAGCTCATTAATGACGTGAATCCTACATGACATTGTCTATGTGGCACTCATTTGACACATTATTTCCACTTCATTAAAATTTAAAAATAATCATAAAATTAAATAACAAATTAATATTAAAATTAAAAAAAAAAAAGAATTGGGGAATAAAATTAGAAACCCTAAACTGTTCTTTTGTTCCCAAATTGAAGAGAGAGAAAATCGCAAATTGAAGAACACAAGAACAAATCCTTCAATTTCCTTCCAGATTCATCATCCATAGCCATCGATTTCATCTTCTTCGTTTTCGTTTGTTCCTTTTCATATTCGTTCCCGATTCGTCTTCTTCAATTTTGTTCAGTTTTGTTTCCAGCAGCGTTCTGCTACGTTCAACTTTTGTGAAAACCCAGAATCTAAATAACATAATGGTGTGAAGGGAATCGAGAAACGGACGAAAACAGTGAAGAAGTTGATTGAAACTAGTGAAGGAAGGAAATTGCGTGAAGGAAATCTCGTGAAGGAAGGAAAACAATTGAAGGATGAACAGGTTAGGAATTTAGAAATCGAGCTAGAGGAGAAGATTGAAGGAAACTCAATCTCTCTTTTCATTTTTGGTTCCATTTTTCAATTTGGAAATTTGGGAATAAAAGAACAGTTTAGGGTTTCTAATTTTATTCCCCAATTCTCTTTTTTTTTTTTTTTTTTAATTTTAATATTAATTTGTTATTTAATTTTATGATTATATTTAAATTTTAATGAAGTGGAAATAATGTGTCAAATGATGTGCCACGTAGACAATGTCATGTAGGATCCACGTTATTAATGAGCTTGCCACATCAATCAAAGAGGAAGAGGACCAAAATCTTTTGTTGACTTTCTAACTAGGGGGATGAGAAAGTTGGTTTTGAAAATAGGGGTATCAAAAGTTAACAATTTTGAAAATAGGGGGATCAAAATTGCATTTAAGCCTAATTTAAATAACAATTAGGGTCTGTTTGGCAAAAATAACGGATAACTGATAGCTTATGACTGATGACTGATAGCTGATAGCTTATAGCTGATGACTGATGACCGATGGCTGATAAGCTAATTGAAGTGTTTGGTAAAATTAGTTGTTCAAGATGTAAAATAACATAAAAAGACATTTTTATATCATTCAATTTTTTATGAAGACAAGAACAACATACATTAATAATAATAATAATAATAATAACAACAACAACAATATCATTGTCATTTAAGTACGAATTAAGATAATTTTAACTATAATTATATTATATTCATAAGTAATAATAAAAAAAAATTGGGGTTTAAGGTTTTTCAATCTATTTATGAATCAAACAACTCTTTTAAACAACAATACAGAGACTGAAGAAAATAGGGAAAAAAATCGCAAACCTGAGTGAAGAAAGGAGAATAAACAATGGAGGAATGATGAAGAAGGAGAATGACGATACAAAGAGAATGAAGAAGCAGTAGAACCCATTTTTATCTCTATTTGCATGATCGTTGGTATTCCCTGTATTTAATACATTTATTTTATTATTTTAAATTATAATAAAACATAAGGGGTAAAACTGGTATTTAAATAAAATAGTAAGGGTAAAAGAGGAAGAAAAAACAATAAGCTATAAGCTCAAACGCTACTTGAAATAGCATCTGAAAAATAAGCTATAAGCTCCTGAAATAAGCTATAAGCTCCTGACGAAAAGACTGTTACCAAACAGGTCTTTTTTTGCCAGATAAGCTTATAAACTATAAGTTATAAGACATAAGCTTGTTTTTGTGTCTTGCCAAACAAACTCTTAATCTTGTTGACTATCACTCCCAAAGCGCCGCCAAATATGTTCCACAAGATCATGTTGAACTTGTAGATGAGTTCGCCTACCTTGAATTTGTTCTCTTTGTAAGTATGGTGCAAGATTGAATGAGGGTCATTATGTATGTTAGGTTTTTATCGCAAGATTTGAATAAATTATTTGTTGTAGTAAAAAATGGTCTTTCATTAAAAACTCAACGTTGATCGGTTAAATATAATACCTGCAACTATTATTTAATTTATTTTTAATATTAAAATAATATCATAAATAATTAGTGAAAAAAATTATAATTAATTATGCATATGTGACCCACAAGTAATAGGAGAGAGGAGGGGTGTCTATAAAACCACCATCTCTGTAGATACTCAATTTATTGATTTATGGTTCGTTTGGATTGACTTATTTTAGAGCTTATGCAAAGTAGCTTATGCAAATAAATAAACATTAATGTATTATTTATAAGTTTGTTAAGGTAGTTTATGAAAAAACAACTTATGAATATACAATTTTCGTTGGTAAGGTCTTATAAATTAACATAAAAACTTAATTATTTGCATAAACTCTTTTTCATACGCTCAAAATAAGTTCAATCCAAACGGGCCTTATTGATGTGAGAATAGAAGGTCTTACATTTAGCATGATGCTAAATAGGGAAAACTATCAATCAAGTAAAAATCACACTCATGTGAATACACAAGTATTTTGCTCGTTGATTGTATAAATAAATGGCAACATTTGTGGCAACATTAGCGTTCGAATTAAATATCAACTCCCGTAATTAGTTAACAATATTGATGAATAAATCAATGAAATCTGAGAGTTAATGAAATCAGCATCTGACTTCCGAATTATTCTATCATAGTCCATATATATTTGCCAATGATAATTTTATTTCTTTCAAAAAAATAAATAAAATAGTTCTATTAATTTTTCTAAAACATATTTCGCCATAATTTATTCAATTAATCTATTTAATGTACCTTTGAAAAACGTCGATTGGACGAAATTATAGACCTTTCCACAACGCTTATGCTGAATTGTTATTAACAGAGTAACAGAGAGGGTGAATTTAGTTTTACAACAGTTACAAAAAAGTTATAAAAGCAAAGGCAATGCTTATCTTTTTCTGAAACTTATTTCTAAGACAAAAATTTCAAATGAGAAAAACAATGTCTTCTTCATCCATTGGTCATACCTTAGTGTTACTTCTCCTTTGCTTTCTGCTCCAGAAACCCACCCAAGCAAGCAAAAAAGTAAGTTTCGTAATATATTTTGTAAAGTTTATAACATTAAAAATTGATTTTTCTGTTTTAATGTCCTTATTTTTTGTTCCTTAACATAAAATTTATTCATGAGTCTCATTATTATTCATGTTGGTTTTTTTTCTTAGTCCTACATTGTATACTTAGGACCACAATCTTATGGGACAGGTCTTACAGCTCTTGATATTGAATCTGTCACAAACTCTCATTATAATTTGCTTGGATCATACGTTGGAAGGTAAAAAAATTAACCGATGTCCATGAAATTCTTTGGTAGCAAAATCAACATGAATTAATTATAGGATTATTTTTTCTTAAACAGCACTGACAAGGCCAAAGAAGCAATCTTTTACTCTTACAGTAAATATTTTAATGGATTCGCCGCAGTGCTTGATGAAGATGAAGCTGCAATGGTTGCAAGTACGTATTTTAATGGATTTGCATATGATTTATATATATGGACATTTTAACATATAGTTATTTTAATTAACCATTTCTATCATTGGTGCAGAGCATCCAAATGTGGTATCAATTTTCTTAAACAAACCACGAAAACTTCACACAACTCATTCATGGGATTTCCTCGGATTAGAAAGAAATGGTGTTATTCCAAAGGGTTCATTGTGGAGCAAATCCAAAGGCGAAGATGTCATTATTGGGAATTTAGACACCGGTAATTAATATTGAATTTCTTTATTCTTTCATTTGAATGCAACGTGCCTTATGAGACATAATTTGAACCATTTGATAGATATTGCTATTGTTTTCTGTGCACATTTCAATTATTTAATACATACATGTTTTCACCCACCACTTCATGATGTATAATGGGTAAAATTTTTAATTCTTTTTTGTAAAAGAAGGGTTAAATTCCTATTGTATAAGTTAGCATCCCTTTACCAATTTTTAAAGATATGTAGCTAAAATTATTCATAGATATATCAGAAACCAACAAAAAATGTATGCAATTGGATTAGAGATTAGATATTAATTAAAATATAAAATAATAAGATTATACTATATATATATATATATATATATATATATATATATATATATATAGCACTTTTAAATTGATTAAAAATTGAATCAACTTTTTGTCAAAAAAATTATTAATTACTTTCAACTACAAATTACTGTTTTGAGCTTTTCTCCCACAATTATTTTTCTGCTTATTTGGGTGTTTGTGTGATTACTCTTGAGTCTCATGACTTGGGTAGAGACGTAGAGTACCTATGAAGCCCGGATACAGATACGGGTACGTGGATACGCGAAATTTTTTAAATTTAGGATACGATACGGCTAAGATACGTTAACAAAATTTTTATACTAAAACTTATATGTGTGTAAAATACTTAAAGAAAATAAGCATTGATTACCCATCATTATTATATGTATGTAAGTTTTCTTATAAACCATATTATATATAATTTTAAGTGGTTCATCGAGAAACAATTCTACTGATGCATATCTAAAATTGAATCATATACATCTCTACTGAATTTTTACAACATTGTCTCACTTATTTACCTTTCATCTTTTCTAGGATACGTATCTGTGAATTATCTTATAACTATCATAGTGTATCTATGAAGTATCCTATAAGTATCAGATAAAATATTTTTTAAAAATTAAAATAATTAATTCCGATACTTTGTGGGTACGTATCCGCGAGTATCCGTGGAGTATCGGTATCCGATACGTATCTGATACGGGTACGTCTCCGTTTTGGAGTATCCGGGCTTCATATAGAGTATCACATTTTATACAGTAGATAAAACCTATCAAGAAAGTGGAAAGATTCTTTAATTCAAATAAATTTATTGGAATTGATATTTTTCCATTCTTACAAAAAAAAAAACATTATTCCTGCAACTAATTTTTTGATACTAATCATAGAAAAGTTAATTGTAATTAATTGATAGAGCAAATTGCGAAAAAGTCCGAGAATGTCCAGCTATCTACATTAATGCTTTAATTTTCCTTTTTATTATTTTTTTGTTACAATTTTTTTTCGCTTGCAAGAGATTTTTTTTTATTTCTATTAATGAGTACCCTAAAAATTTGTGGTTAGCGCGTAATAATATCATACGCGAGGCTTAACTTTTTGCTCCCATCGAAATGCTAGTTTTTGTTTACTGCATGATGGTATATATATGTGTGTGTGTGTGTGTGTGTGTGTGGGGTTATGTGAAGCTAAATGTGGATGATGGTTGCTCAAATGGCACTATTGAAGGGTGACTGAATTAGTAGGTTCTCTTTTAGTGATGGTCATGGAGATCCTCTATTTTCCTTCTAAAGGACCGTCAACACCTTATGATCCATTCTTATGCCTCTCTAGTAAAGGCACTTCCTCGATGGATTGGTTCTTGGACCTGACCTTGGTTCATATTTATAGAGAGGCGAATGCAGGCACAAATTTTCTAGCCAAATACACCGACTAGAATAGTAGTGGGATTAGGTTTTGGGATTCTCCTACTATGATCTTCTTGTGCTTTTGCTACCAGACTCTACAAGCCCTTAGGCTTTGCTTTTTTTGTTATCTTTTTTTTTTCTTTCCTTTCTTTCATATGTATCTACCAAAAAAAACTCTAATGGAATATTGTATGATTTATGATAGGTGTTTGGCCTGAATCAAAGAGCTTTAGCGATGAAGATATGGGTCCAGTTCCAACCAGATGGCGTGGAATTTGCGATGTTGACATAAATAATAGGGATAAATTTCACTGCAACAGGTTAATCTTGTTTTTTTGAAGGGAGGTTAATCTAGTTATATACTTGTATTTGTCTAATGAGGATCTTTTTGTTAAAAGTAACACAATGATATGCCTTAGGTACATATATAGTTAGACATAATACCTAATTTTTACAATATTGATTTTTCACTCTACTTTTACACATCTCACTTTTTTTTTATCTAACTCTTTTTTTTATATTTTTTGTTCATGATATATAGGAAGCTAATTGGAGCAAGATATTTTTACAAAGGCTATTTGGCAGATGCTGGTAAATCCACCACAAATGTATCATTCCATAGTGCACGCGACTTTGATGGTCATGGTTCACATACTTTATCAACCGCGGGAGGAAACTTTGTTGCAAATGCAAGTGTATTTGGCCATGGCCAAGGAACAGCAAGTGGTGGATCACCAAACGCGCGAGTTGCGGCCTATAAGGTATGCTGGCCAGGTGCTGTGGGCGGCGGATGCTACGAAGCAGACATTTTGGCTGGTTTTGAAGCTGCCATTAGTGATGGTGTTGATGTGATTTCGGCGTCTGTGGGTGGTGATCCCGTAGAATTTTATGAAAGCAGTATTGCTATAGGGTCTTTCCATGCAGTTGCTAATGGCATTGTTGTAGTTAGTTCTGCTGGAAATACAGGACCTAAACCCAAAACTGCGTCCAACTTGGAACCGTGGTCGATCACAGTTGCTGCAAGCACAATGGATAGAGACTTCAATAGTTATGTTACCCTTGGTAACAAGAAAATACTCAAGGTATATTATTAAGCAAAGTTTCCTTACTAGATAAAGATTTAAATATGTTTTTGGTCACGGGAAATCTATAAATTTTTGAAGTCCTTGCGATATATTATTTTCTGTTTTTGGTCATTGTTATTTCATTGGTCTCAATTTTTTTTTCCCGTGAACTTGTATTCAATTGGTAGGGACATTGTATTATATATGCGGGGGTCGGAGTTCGAACCTCGGATACCCCACTAATTCATCTTTAAGAGGTGAATTTCTAGATCTAGCCATTGACAAAAAAAAAAGTATCTTTATATGTGCGAAATATTTTACTTTAATCCCTCCAAGATGAGCTATGTAAGAATTAAAATGAATATTACACACAAGAACTAATTCTAATATGAATAAATTTTGCAAATATTAAAACAAATCAAGAATCAAAAGTAGAAAGTGATATATTTACAAGAATCCAATTGTATGATTTTTATCAAGATTAAGAGCAAAAAAAAGGTATATTTGCATGTATCGAACATATATTTAAACCATACATGAAATCTATAACATTAGATCATTCTCATTCTTTTAATTGATAGGGAGCTAGCCTTTCAGAGTCCCACTTGCCACCTCATAAGTTCTACCCATTAATAAGTGCAGTTGATGCCAAAGCTGATGATGCATCTTCAGATGATGCGTAAGAATACTTTTCTACAAAGTTGTTTAAGTTGTAAGTTTTGTTAATTGTATATTAATTATCTCTTAATTGTAATCTATTCCACTGTTGTAGCCTTCTTTGCAAGAATGGAACTCTGGATCGAAAAAAGGCTAAAGGAAAAATAGTGGTTTGTCTTCGAGGTGACAATGATAGAACTGACAAGGGTGTGCAGGCTGCTAGGGCAGGTGCTGTTGGAATGATTTTGGCTAATAACATTGAATCAGGGAATGATGTTCTTGCTGATCCTCATGTGCTTCCTGCTTCACAGCTTCGCTATGATGATGGAAGCTACATTTTTAATTACATCAACAACACCAAGTAATTTTTTTTATTAATATGCTTCATACATAGAATTTTATATATAGAGTAAAATTTGGATAATGATTCCTACATAGCAATTTATTTTACATATATGATGCAGGTCTCCTAAGGCTTCAATTTCTAAAGTGGAAACAGAATTTGGGCTAAGGCCATCTCCAATTATGGCTTCATTTTCATCAAGAGGACCTAATATCCTTGATCCATCAATCCTCAAGGTTTTTTATTTCTTTGAATTAGTTTATCAAAGATAATTAAGGTTTTATCATAAACATGACTTTGAAGTGATTGTGTCATTGTAATTTTGGTTTTGTGTTTCAGCCCGACATCACAGCACCGGGAGTCGACATAATCGCTGCTTATAGTGAAGCTGCTTCTCCCTCTCAACAAAAATCTGATAAACGCAAATCTCCTTTCATTAATTTGTCAGGAACTTCAATGTCAACCCCTCATGTTTCTGGCATTGTTGGTATAATCAAATCTCTTCATCCTGATTGGAGTCCAGCTGCTATTAAGTCCGCGATCATGACCACAGGTAAAGTATAACTTTTTAGTTACCTATGTGACCGAGGACTCGAATTTGTTATACAATCTTAATTTTAATCTTAATCTTTATAACACAAAAGCAAATTCAAATATTTTGCAGCGAGAATAAAAGATAATACAGGAAAGCTTATGTTGGATTCAACACTCGTAAATGCAAATCCATTTGCATATGGTGCGGGGCACGTCCAACCTTATCATGCTGTGGACCCTGGACTTGTTTATGACCTAAATATTACTGACTATATAGACTATTTGTGCAACCGTGGCTACAAAGGTTCTCGCCTTACTATATTCTACGGCAAGCAATATATTTGTCCAAAATCTTTCAATTTATTAGATTTCAATTATCCAACAATCACAATTCCCAACTTGAAGATTGGAGATTCTCTAAATGTTACTCGTACTCTTACCAATGTTGGGTCTCCAAGCACATATACAGTTCGCATTCAAGCACCTCGCGACGTTTTGGTCTCCGTAGAGCCTAAGGTACTAAACTTTAAGGAAAAGGGTGAAAAGAAAGAGTTTAGAGTGACTTTCAGTTTGAAGCCTCTAACTAATAATAGTACTGGTTATGTATTTGGTAGTTTGGATTGGACTGATTGTAAGCATCATGTCAGGAGTTCGATTGTAATTAAGCCACAAAACTGAGTTTTCCTTCTTATTTTCCTCGTAGTAAATAAACAATTTTTTGAGACGTGTAAGTTCTTTGAAACTTGATAAATTGATTAAATCAATATCAATATAAATGCTCGTTTGGCTTACATGTTTCTGGTTGAAATACTTTTGTAAATGCATCATACTGCCTATTCAAATGGGAAAAAGAAAAATGAAATTTTAGATTATATTTGGGTTGATTATTCACGTTTGACATTAGATTATGGTGTATGACTGTGCTCTGCTCGACTTCTTAAACACATGGAACATATTTATGTGGGTCTAACGTTAGCTAAATGGCACACAAACAAAAGTATCTATTTAATTATTTTTTGATTTTTTTTCCTAGTTAACCGCAAGTATTTTCGTTACACCCCTTAATAGACAAAAATATTTTTAGTGTCTTTTCAAATTTTCAACCATTATCCTTTGTCTCTCTCATCTTTCTTCCTCTTCCCCTGTTTCTTTCTCCCTTTAATTTGGGGGAATTAGAGTTTTTTCAATTTGATTTGTGATTTAATTCGAGTATTGAGTTGAACCGGTCACCATAATGATTTCACCGACTCAACCACACCTATTTTGTTTCTCATTGGCGTTTCGCTTCGTCGTATTTTTGTTAATGTATAATTCATATTAATAGGGTAATAAAATATGATATATGCGTGTTGAATTAGATGTAATTTAGTTAGTTAGTTATGTTGGTTAAGTTGCTTGGTGTGCAAGTTACTAACTAACTAAGGTAGTTATGTTGTATTGGGCCTATCTTGTTACTTATAAGCAAAACTACTAATGCATAAGTATACACATTGAGATCATGTATCATAAGCAAGCTGCATAACCAAAATCAATTTTTTTTTCCGTCACTTTCATGTTTTCTCTCTTTTGTCTTAAAAGTGTATGTTTCAACGACTGGTATCACAAGCCTTAAGGTCTTGGGGGTTAAAGATTCGAGCAAGACTCACTTTGCATTCATCTATTGATCATTAAAGTGAATATGACAATGAGTTGATGGTGTGAGGATTTGTTCCGCCGTGTTGGCGGCCGGGTTCATTCACTAGTCTTTAAGAACCGAGTTCAGGTTGTTTGATGGTGTCATCATATACAACCATCAACAAATATAGGCTCGTTTAGTGGGCCTTTAGTCGATGTTTGTGCGATTGTATTCTGATATGGGCTCGATGCTAGGCTTGTGGTTGATCATGGGTCTTTGATCAGGTATGTTCTAAGGTTATTGCTTTTCCCACATCAAACAAAGTTAAAACACACCAGAAATTGACGTTTTTACCCCGTCGGCAGTTAACTGCCGCTGGGATGTGCATCGGCAGTTAACTGCCGCCGGATGCATCGGCAGTTAATTGTCGCCGTCCCCATCGGCAGTTAACTGCCGTTGCGTTCAGTACTTATGCAGAAACGAAACAGAACTTGTTTACAGGTTTTAAAAAACTCAAAAATTCCCAAATTCTCTCAATTTCTCTCCAATCCTCTCCAATTCCATACCCACTAAATTGAAGCAATTTCATACCCACAAAACAACAAGTAAGTAGTATTAATCATTTTTAATGTTAATGTTATTTTAGGTATGTTTATCTTTAATAATTTTGGTAGATTGCATGTGGTTAGGGTTTATGTAAAAATTGAATTTTTTGTTAGTTTATGATGTTATAGATGAATGTAGTTGTTGTGAATGTTGTTTAGATTATGTTTAAGTATAATGTGGTTATGAATGTTGTGTAATTAACACAATAACACAATGTGAATGTTGCACTCAAAGTGTTTGTTAAAATGCCTAAATGAGTATGTTGATGAATGTTGTTTAGATTGTGATGGAATTGTGAGAATGTTGGAATTGTGATAGAATGATGTTTTTATTATGACTAATTTTTTTAGTTTTGTTTTTGTGTAGATATGTCTGATCAGAACCAAGATAGGACGACTAGAGCTGGTAAGCAGCCCATGACTAGTAGCTATCGACGGGAAAGGCAGGCTGCAAACCCTCATGTGCCTAAGAGGGGAAGAGGCCGGAGGTCTGTTGCGGGCGAGGGTAGTTATAAGCCGACACAGCAGGTGGTAGACCCCACGCAGTACATGGTGTATCAGGAGCAGCTACATGATGCCACAAATGGTGGCTATGACGTCCAGCATGTTGCGGATGAGGGTGGGGACGACGATGCGGCTGCGCCAAATGAGGACGAGATTGCGGCTGCAACAGCCCCCGAGCAGTTACCTGATGTGGTGATAAGTGCCAGAAACTAGTTTTAAAACATATTTATTTTAGGCATTTTTCTTACTAGTTTTGCAAGTTATCTAGGTAAAAGCTCCAAAATAAAGGATAAATATCATTTCATGCTTTTTAGACCTAATCCCAACCATTTTTGTAGGTACATGCTTTTTCCTTGGACTTAAAGATCAGACTCAGAAGATCAGACTCTGAAGGTCATCGTCTGAAGGTCAATGTCTGAGCTTCAGAGTCTAAGAAATTTCGCAGAGCAAAGTATCGTCGCAGAGCGAAGTAGGTTCTGAAGCTCCAGACTCTGAAGTTCAGAAGCTGAGGTGGCAGAAACCTTCGCAGAGCAAAGTATTACTTCGCAGAGCAATGTAGGGCGGTTTGAACTGTTCAAGGCTGAGGTGGCAGAAACCCAGTTGTGAAGAAAGGACTTCGCAAAGCGAAGTATGACTTCGCAGAGCAAAGTCCTTAATAACAGAACACTTATAAATATGTTCAATAGCTGAATGTTTCACGTAATAATATTTTTAGGTTATAGTTTTAGACAGAAAATAGGGCTAAAAGTGATGTTCTTCATGGAGCAAGAGTGAAGGGAGTGTGGATTAACTAAGATTCTTTGGGAAATCAAGACTTAACTTTGAATCTTCATCTTTCTTTCCACTTTTGTATTGTTGTCATGACAGTGATCAACTAACCTTCCCTTGTTGGGATTGGAGGTACTTAATATAGTTTAGATGTAATCTTTTGATCTTGCAAATATATGATTCTAGTAACTTATGTGATATTGAAGTTATTCTTGCTTTTCATTCTTATGCTTGATTTAATTGTTATTGACAAATACTTTTGAATCTAGGTTTAGAATAATCTTCTATCAAAATAAGAAATTCTAGACATGGAATTGGGTTTTGATAATTACATAAAGTGTCGAAACGTAAAGCTTTCGTATCGTTTAATTGATTGGGAAATCATCAATTAAACGATACGATCGATCTCACGATGTCATTTGGACACGAATGATGTTGTCGAGTGATACGTGATAATTTCGCTAAAAAGCTAGAATCCGTATGCATGATCATTAGAATATATTCGAGGCTAGATTGACGAACTCCGATCTCAACGTTTTTACGTCCTATTACTTGTCGTCTTTATTACCGCTTTTAAATTCCAATAGTTTATAACAAACAACTTATAAACCCGAACTCAAAATGATACCAGCTGTTGAATGGCTTGGAATATCGCACTAGTCCATGTGGAGACGATATAAAAAATACTTACTTTTGAACCAACATCAAAATGGCGCCGCTGCCGGGGACTGGTGTTTAGATATTTTAAGCATCGCAACAATTTGTATTGTTTTGAGCATTGTATATATATCTTGTTAATATTTTTCGTTTCTTTTGTACATTGTAAAATTTTGTTTGCATTAACCCTCTTTGTTATACAAAAAAAAATTTCTTGTTAGTTATACTCGTTTCAGATTCTCAACATAAACGAAATCATGGCTGATCATGATTATATCAACTTCTATACTCCATTTGAGTATGAATCCTATCAACAGTATCAACAATATCCTTCTGAAGATGAACAAATGTCAACAATCGAAATTATTTTGAATATGTTCATACAACAATCCATGATCAACATGCAAAATACCAACCAAAGATTGAAGAGTTTATCAAGCCAATTGGAAATTTTGCAAGTTCAATTAGATTTTCCACCAAGAATCATGGATGTTCAGACAAACAATCAATCCACTTTTGAATTCGGACAAATTGTTGAAGAAGATGTTGATGAAATTGAGGAAGAATTAATGTTTGAAAGATGTGGTATAATGAAAATTATGGAAGAAATAGAGATACCACACGAAGTAGAATTTCCTCAAGGAAGGTCATTTACTGAAGAGGCTGAAACTGTTGATAATAAAAAAGTGATGGATTCTGAGAAAAAGGAACAGTTATTTAACAAGGAAGAAATTTATGAAAAGAAGGGGATGAAAGTGAGCAAGGCAGAAATAGAATATGTAATAGACCACATTTGTTCCTTGTTCAGCAAACAAAGGTTAGGGAGGATATGGACTCCACACCAGCTCTACTTCAAGTTCATGGAATTCCTCCCAAAGCAAAGGAATACAAAAGAGGATGTGTTGTCCGTCTCATTTTGGCCACCCTAACGAAAAAGGCGTCGAGCTAACGACGTAAAACAAGCGCTTGTTGGGAGGCAACCCAATTTTGTAAGTATTTATGCTTTATTACTGCTTTTTAGAAACCATATGTGAAGATAAAAATGACAAATCTGTTGAAAAGTTGCAATTTTGAAAATACCAGAACCTGTCATGTTCGCAGAGCCAAGTTTCCCTTCGCACTGCGAATCTTACAGAGTCTGATAAGTTCGCAGAGCAAAGTTGCCATCGCACTGCGAAGCTTCAGAGTCTGAGCTTCAGAAGCTGAGCTTCGCAGAGCAACGTGACTTAGCAGAGCGAATTTTTCGAATTCTGTCAGGTACAGTTTCCAAAGCCACTCACCCATCCTTTACTTCCCCCAACCACCCATTCCACTTCTCTTACCCAAAAACATACCAAAACCTGACAGTTTCTACTCTCTTACCAAAACCTTCACTTTTCACAAAAACAACCGTAAATTTTTTTTATCACATACCCATTAGCACAAATCCTTTAATTTCCCATTAACTTTGTATCTTTTGCTTGCAATTCTTCCCATTTTCGCACTCAAACAAGGTACAATTTTTGTTTTTCTCTTTTCTCATTCCTTCTTCAAAATGGTAGGATTGCATGTCACTTAGGGTTTAAGTTTTAAACTTCCAATTTAGGGTTAAGTTTTGTGTTACATTTCATTTTAAACATTCAATGTTGGGTAGATGAAATAGAATCATAAGCATACAATTTTCATGAAAAAAATTCGATTTTACTCACTTTCTTTTGAAAAGTACCCATTTGTAAATTCTGAAATAAATGGGTTTGTTAAGTGATTTTATGCCCTTTATGATTCTAAATCATCTATCTGAACACCCATAATGTTTAAAATGAAACAGAGCCAAAAATCTCAAGGTTTAGGGTTAGATTCTGAGAAATTTTTCGTTTTCTAGGTTAGTTCGCAGAGCAAAGTTCTTGGTCGCAGTGCGACCATGGTTCTGGAAAACCCAGAAGCCTTCGCTCAACTTTTCTCTGCGACCACAACTTTGCAGAGCGACCCTGACAGAACAGAATAGAATTTTCAGCTTCTTTTCAATTCATTTTGTTTATTTCAATCTTGCCTAATGTTGCTATATATATGTTTTCTGTATTATTTTCTTTTGTAGATGGCACCAAAAGCAGCTGGAAAACGAGCGCGAGTGGAGACCGGTTCATATAGTGCAAGGCCACAAGAGGCCTATGATGAGTCTCGATTCCTAAGCCTCCGCAACCAGCACAGGTAATCAGACCTTCTCAAAAGGACATTCTGGCTCGAGAGGCAATTCATCATAAATGAGCATGGCACCTATAGGGAGATCGCTCACTTGATCAATTCCCGAAATTGGGGAATTTTGGCAAACCCTCCCACCAACCTCAACTATGACATAATTAGGGAGTTTTACGCCAATGTCATCCCTGCTGACCCTGAGGAGGAGTTTTCCTATCAAACCATGGTTCGCGGTCATGTCATTAGATTCGACCGCAAAGCCATCAATGAGTACCTCCAGAACCCCCTCCAGCTGGACCAAGATGAATTGTGTGCCTTCCATAGGCACCAAAACAGAGGAAATTGGAATCACCATCAAATTGCCCAAACCATCTTCCAACCTGGCAAATATTATGAGCTCAACTCCTCTGGCCAACCAACCAAAGCCATCAAAAACAATCTCACCACACCTGCCCAAGTCATATTTCATCTCATCACCCATACCATCCGTCCAAAGAGCCACACCTCCTCCACTACATTAGATGTCACCCCTTTGCTTTACTACATCCTCACCAACAAACAAGTGGATGTCGCAAGGGTGATTGCACAAGAGCTGAAGATAGTGGTGGAGAGTGGAATTAAGCCACCAGCTAAGAAAATGTGCCTTCTTGCATTCCCGGGCCTAATTATGGGTCTCTGCCGGGATACAAGCATAGTGATCCCTCCCCAGATCCATGAAACGATTAAAAATCCAATCACTGATGATTATATTGGAAGGCACTGCACAGGCAAGAGAGCACCCAGAGCACAACAACCACCTCCCCAAGCCCCACCTGCACCACGTGGCCCACAATTTTCAGACAGAGCTAGATCCTCCTACACAAGGGATGCTCTGGAAGCAAATCACAGAGGTCAGCTGGGCATACAGGAGTCTTTGTATAAATTGTAGCTGTAGTGGGGATTTCCATCAGATCCTGCTCAACATGTGATGACTCCAGAGGCTTTTCGTTCCTATGTTGCATATCCTGAGGACATGCCTTTTTACTCAAAGGGGGGTGGCAGTAGTGCAGCTGCTGGAGGACATGATGATGATGATGATGATGGTGATGATGATGGTGATGGAAGTGAAGACACTGAGGAGGACGATGCCTATACTCCATGAGTCGCTTCCTTTTAAAGCTTTTGCTAATTTTTGTTTTTATGTTTTCTTTGTACTTTCTAGACAATTGTGGTGTTTAAGTTATTTATTTTTGTACTCTGTTTAAATGTTATTTGTATCATTACTCTTTTATTATTTGGCTTTTGAGTTATAATTATAGTGATTGTTATTTACATAAATATGCTTTAATGTTCAAAAATTCTGCTTTCGCTATGGATCATTAGTAAAATAAAAGCTTCTCAAATGCTGATTGATCCAAAGCTGAATGATTCAGCCACAGATGTATGGTAATGATAGAAAATTGATTGATTTGCTCAAAGCCAAGGTACATGTTTCCTGTTTTTCTAGGATTAAACTTGAATCGTGAATATGTACTTTGTACAAAGGTTATACCATACAGTTTTCTTCATTAATATGTTTATTCTGTGAACCGCTTAGAACAAACCTAAATGTGAGGAATCCTCAAGTTCTATGTATATATGCAGGAGACCGGTATTTTTGTCTAACTCGGTTGTTTTATGTTAAATCTGAAAATTGTTTTGAACTGTTTGAAAGCACAGAAATGATCAAGGCATTCTTTTTGAAATTGAGAAGAAACACTTGACCACAAAAAGCCTACCCAGTGAGAAGTGAGTATCTGATAACCCCATTTGAGCCTAATGAATCATAATCCTTAACTATGAACTGTCAATATTCATAAGCACAATGCTTAATGAATTTGCCCAAGTTTTTCAAAATCCAGTTCATAGTTAAATCACTATTGGATTCTGATATTTTTACCTTCATTTTGAACCCTTAACCATCATGTATATTTGTCCCTTGCCTGAAAAAGGGAACATTCAATTAGGGTATAATTTTGTATAAGTTGGGGAGAAAAGGGAGGTATTACATTTATGTCAAGTAATGGTGAAATTTGAAAATTGATCTTGACAACAAGAAAAAGAGAAAGAAAAAGAAAAAAGAAAAAGAAAAAGAAAAGAAAAAGAGAAAAATACAATAAATAGAAAAAGTTGTCAAGATCAAACTAGTTTTAAAGCATATTTATTTTAGGCACTTTTCTTACTAGTTTTGCAAGTTATCTAGGTAAAAGCTTCAAATAAAGGATAAATATCATTTCATGCTTTTTAGACCTAATCCCAACCATTTTTGTAGGTACATGCTTTTTCCTTGGACTTAAAGATCAGACTCTGAAGGTCAGCGTCTGAAGGTCAGCGTCTGAGCAATTTCGCAGAGCAAAGTATCGTCGCAGAGCGAAGTAGGTTCTGAAGCTCCAGACTCTGAAGTTCAGAAGCTGAGGTGGCAGAAACCTTCGCAGAGCAAAGTATTACTTCGCAGAGCGAAGTAGGGCTGTTTGAACTGTTCAAGGCTGAGGTGGCAGAAACCCAGTTGTGAAGAAAGGACTTCGCAAAGCGAAGTATGACTTCGCAGAGCAAAGTCCTTAATATCAGAACACTTATAAATAGGTTCAATAGCTGAATGTTTCACGTAATAATATTTTTAGGTTATAGTTTTAGACAGAAGATAAGGCTAAAAGTGCTGTTCTTCATGGAGCAAGAGTGAAGGGAGTGTGGATTAACTAAGATTCTTTGGGAAATCAAGACTTAGCTTTGGATCTTTATCTTTATTTCCACTTTTGTATTGTTGTCATGACAGTGATCAACTAACCTTCCCTTGTTGGGAATGGAGGTACTTAATATAGTTTAGATGTAATCTTTTGATCTTGCAAATATATGATTCTAGTAACTTATGTGATATTGAAGTTATTCTTGCTTTTCATTCTTATGCTTAATTTAATTGTTATTGACAAATACTTTTGAATCTAGGTTTAGAATAATCTTCTATCAAAATAAGAAATTCTAGACATGGAATTGGGTTTTGATAATTACATAAAGTGTCGAAACGTAAAGCTTTCGTATCGCTTAATAGATTGGGAAATCATCAATTAAACGATACAATCGATCTCACGACGTCATTTGGACACGAATGATGTTGTCGAGTGATACGTGATAATTTCGCTAAAAAGCTAGAATCCATATGCATGATCATTAGAATATATTCGAGGCTAGATTGACGAACTCCGATCTCAACGCTTTTACGTCCTATTACTTGTCGTCTTTATTACCGCTTTTAAACTCCAATAGTTTATAACAAACAACTTATAAACCCGAACTCAAAATGATACCAGCTGTTGAATGGCTTGGAATATCGCACTAGTCCCTGTGGAGATGATATAACAAATACTTACTTTTGAACCTATAAAAAATACTTACTTTTGAACCAACATCATTTGGTTCCATTTCCTGGAGGGCCTTATGATGACTCATTGTTGTCTTTGTACGCTTCACACGTTGCATTACCGTTGTGGTATAATGCAAACAATGTAAGTTTTCTTTTTTCTTTTTTAACTTTAATATATGAAGTCGATATATTTTTTTGTATGATAACTTTTAAAAAAATGACATGAACACATGCCGTTGTCTGATTATTTTTTTTGTCTTCAATTATTGTTCGCGCGTAATTTTTTATATATGAAGTCGATATATTTTTTTTGTATGATAACTTTTAAAAAAAATGACATGAACACATGCCGCTGTCTGATTATTTTTTTTGTCTTCAATTATTGTTCGCGCGTAATTTTTTATATATGAAGTCGGTATTTTTTTTTGTATGATAACTGTAGGGTTTTTGTAGATTGGCTACATTTTGCAAAAACATCTACTAGCCAGATGCTGGGACAGATGTGGTAGCATATGGAACAACATTACGTGAGTTGTGTTTTCGCGCCAGCTAGCGCTTTATATTTGTATACGCAATCTTCCAAAGATTTGCTTGAAGATTTATTTTCCTCTAGCTTGCTGATCAAGGCGCGTGTATCTGATTGAAGATTTGTTTGAAGTTTTATTTGCCTTGCCATTTGTTCCACAAGATATTGTTCTATATTTGGAAGCTTTTTATTATTTCTAGAAGATCGTTTTTCAGCTGGACCGGTCAATGTCCATGCTCTATTTTGAAGCCCAGACCCGTGGTATCTGAGTACTATATATTCATGAAGGCAAACCCTAGTTGGGTAACTAAAAACCGTGTGTGTTAGCAAAGCGTGTGTTTTAAGGTTTTTAGGGTTTTGTTTGTTAATTGTGAGCCTTGCTTGTATCTCCCTGATTCAAGCTAAGGACTGAGTTTGTTTTGAGTTGTAATTTGTAAGCTACTCCTAAGCTTTTAAGTACGGAGTGAGTATGTGTTTTTAGCGTGTGTTTCTCTTGGTTGTGTTTTAGGTTTTGTGTGTTTGTTAACAATACTGTGTGTGTTGTTCGTAGGAATTGAGACGGGGTCTCATATCTAGGAGTTCCTAGGTAGAGTTGCCACTGGTAGGGTCTAGGTGCAAAGTCAAGTAGTGGGTCTGCGTTGGTCTTTTCACTAGAACTATAATAGTGGAATCATTCCTGGATTGGTATCCCCCAGAGTAGGAGAGTTGCTCCGAACTGGGTTAACAAACTCACTGTGTACTTTATATTTCCGCTGTGTTCCTTTTAATTTGTGCTTTGTTACGTTGTGTTTTTTTAATTGTAGTTCTGAGTAGACACGCGCTCGGACAGTTGTGCCAACATTGTGCACAGCATATTTCAGTCAGGTTGCCAGGAATTTCAATTGGCATCAGAGCAGGCACCCTGTTCTGTGTGGGTGAGCTCCAGGGAAAGAAGTTTCTGGCTCAATGGATAAAGAAGGAGGACTGGTGAACAGACCACCCTTGTTGGATGGGTCAAACTATGACATTTGGAAATCACGCATGACAGCTTTCTTGAAATCTCTAGACAGCAGAGCTTGGAAGGCTGTGATCAAGGCATGGGTCCCTCCTAAAATAAAAGATGCGAATAATGTTGATACTGATGAGTTGAAACCAGAAGAGGAGTGGTCTACAGAAGAAGACACTGCAGCTATTGGAAACTCTAAAGCCCTGAATGCTTTGTTTAATGGTGTTGACAAGAACATGTTCAGGTTGATTAAACAATGTACTATTGCAAAGGAAGCTTGGGATATCCTAAGAACAGCTCATGAAGGTACTCAAAAGGTCAAGAAGTCAAGGCTACAAATGCTAACAACACAGTTTGAGAATTTGAGAATGAAAGAAGGAGAGAGTATTCATGACTTTCACATGAATGTGCTAGAATATGCTAACACGTTTGAATCCTTGGGGGAAAAGATATCCGATGAAAAACTGGTAAGCAAAATTCTCAGGTCCCTGCCTAAGAAATTTGATATGAAAGTATGTGCTATCGAGGAGGCCCAAGATATTGGAGATATGAAAGTTGATGAGTTGATTGGATCTCTTCAAACTTTTGAATTAAAGGTAAATGAAAGATCTGAAAAGAAAGACAAGAACATTGCTTTCATCTCCAACACTGATGAAGATGATGTGGAGAGTAATTTAGATACTGATGAGAGCATCTCTGAAGATATTGTGTTGTTGGGCAAACAATTTAATAAAGTTGTGAAGAGGATGGACAGACGCCCCAGGACAAATGCTCCGGACAACAGTCGCAGCATCTATAAAAATGTCAACAATCAGAGGAAACCTAGAACTGATGACAAAATCAATCAAAGCAAAGGGGTGCAATGCCATGAATGCGAAGGTTTTGGTCACATCAGAACTGAGTGTGCAACGTATCTGAAGAAACAAAAGAAGGTGATGACTGTGTCTTGGACTGATGAGGATGAATCAGAAGAAGAACCTGAAACTGCAAAACATGTGAATGCCTTGACTGGAGTGTGCACATCTGACAATGAATCTAGTGATGAAGAGCTAACATATGATGAACTTGCTGATTCTTACAAGGAGCTATATCTCAAAAGTGAGGAAGTTTGTAAAACTTTAGAAAAACAAAGAGGGACCATCACTCTCCTGCAAGCTGAGAAAGACAAACTTCTGAAAATAAACTCTGACCTCAATGATGAGGTTATCTTACTTACTTCCAGGATTGGCAATATGAACAAGCAACTGCGGATGATGAACAAAGGTACTGATGCTTTAGACGAAATCCTGGAAATAGGACAGAAACCTGGAGATTCTAAAGGTATTGGGTTTGACTACAGTTCTATGCCTCAGCAGAAACTATTACCAGTGAGACAGTTTGTGGCACCTGTTAGTACTCATGATCATACTATGTCAAGACAGATGCCCCAGCATCAGGTGAGACAACAGGCATCAGGATATAGGACCAGATCAAAAGGAAGGAATTATGCTTGGGTATGTCATTACTGTGGAAGAAAAGGACATATCAGACCTTTCTGTTTTAAATTGCATGGTTACCCTGACAGGACCTATTCACCAAGACCTGATCCCACAGTAAAGATCTTCAAAAAGCAGTGGAAGCAAAAAAATGATAATTTCACAAGCAACACTATGGATCCGAGAAAAATAGAACCAGAAGCTGATGAGATTGCTCAAATTGCTCATACATCTCTGAGAGTGTCATCCAGAAATGATTGGTACTTTGACAGTGGATGTTCCAGACATATGACTGGTGATAAAAATTATTTGACTGATGTTAAGCCTTATGCTACAAGTTTTGTGACTTTTGGAGATGGAGCCAAAGGAGAAATAAAGGGTGTAGGAAATCTTGTGGAAGAGGGTCTACCCAAACTTGATAAGGTGCTTCTTGTGAAAGGATTAACTGCAAACTTAATTAGTATTAGTCAACTGTGCGATCAAGGAATGAAGGTCAACTTTACTAAGAGTGAATGCTTAGTGGCTAACAGTGAAGGGGACATCCTGATGAAAGGTGTTAGATCAAAGGACAATTGCTACTTGTGGGTCTCTCAAGATAAAGCAAAGTTATCTAATTGTCTAATAACCAAAGAAGATGAAGTTAAGCTATGGCACCAAAAGCTTGGACATCTGAATCTCAGAAGCATGAAGAAAGCTATTGCTGAAGGAGCCATCAGAGGTTTACCAAAACTCCAAATTCAGGAAGGAAGTATATGTGGAGAATGCCAGATAGGAAAACAGACCAAGATGCCTCACCAGAAGCTGCAACATCTGTCCACATCCAGAGTTCTTGAGCTATTGCACATGGACTTAATGGGACCCATGCAAGTCGAAAGCTTAGGTGGTAAGAAGTATGCTTTTGTTGTTGTTGATGATTTTTCTAGATATACATGGATAAATTTCATTAAGGAGAAGTCAGACACCTTTGAAAAATTCAAGGATCTTTGCTTACAACTTCAGAGAGAAAAGGATTGTGGAATTACTAGAATCAGAAGTGACCATGGGAAGGAGTTTGAGAATGGTAAGTTCTCTGATTTCTGTATTTCTGAAGGAATATTTCATGAGTTCTCTGCACCCATTACTCCTCAACAAAATGGGATAGTTGAGAGAAAGAACAGAACTTTGCAAGAATCTGCCAGGGTTATGCTACATGCAAAGAAGCTGCCATTGTTCTTTTGGGCTGAAGCCATGAACACAGCCTGCTATATTCATAATAGAGTGACTTTGAGAAAAGGTACATCTACAACCTTGTACGAGCTATGGAAGGACAGGAAGCCAACAGTGAAGCACTTTCATGTGTTTGGTAGTAAATGTTATATTCTAGCTGACAGGGAACCAAGAAGAAAGATGGATGCTAAAAGTGAAGAGGGAATCTTTCTAGGCTATTCTACAAACAGCAGAGCCTATAGAGTATACAACTCCAGAACCAAGACAGTGATGGAATCCATAAATGTTGTTGTAGATGATGAAGGAAATAATGCTATGCCAGATGATGCTACATTTGACGCAGCTTCTGACCTACAGGAAGCAAAGAAAGCAGATGAAGCAAGTGATAAGCAAGATTCTGAAGTAACTGGCCCAGAGAAGACTGCTCCCAACAAAGGACCATCTATCAGAGTTCAAAAAAATCATCCCATAGATCAAGTCATTGGCGATCCTAACCAAGGGATCACAACTAGAAGGAACTATGATGAGGTATCAAATTCTTGCTTTATTTCTAAACTTGAACCAAAGAATGTTAAGGAAGCTCTAACTGATGAGTTCTGGATTAATGCTATGCAAGAAGAGTTAAATCAGTTCAAGAGAAGTAATGTGTGGGACCTAGTTCCTAGACCAGATAATGTGAATGTTATAGGTACCAAGTGGGTTTATAAAAACAAGTCTGATGAAAATGGTACTATCACTAGAAACAAAGCTAGACTGGTTGCACAAGGATATTCTCAAATTGAAGGTGTAGACTTTGATGAGACTTTTGCTCCTGTAGCTAGGTTGGAATCTATTAGATTGTTACTTGGGATTGCATGCATACTAAAATTCAAGTTGTATCAGATGGATGTCAAGAGTGCCTTTCTCAATGGGTACTTGAATGAAGAGGTCTATGTGGAACAGCCTAAAGGTTTCATTGATCCTAGTTTTCCAAACCATGTGTACAAATTGAAGAAAGCTCTATATGGCCTGAAGCAAGCTCCTAGAGCTTGGTATGAGAGACTTGCTGAGTTTCTAATCAACCATGGTTATAGGAAAGGGGGAAATGACAAGACCCTGTTTGTGAAAGATGAAAATGGACAGTTAATGATTGCTCAAATATATGTAGATGACATAGTCTTTGGAGGAATGTCTGACCAGATGATAGAGCATTTTGTTCAGCAAATGCAATCTGAATTTGAGATGAGTCTTGTAGGTGAGCTAAAGTTCTTTCTTGGTCTTCAAGTGAAACAAATGGAAGATACTATATTTATCTCTCAAAGTAAGTATGCTAAAAATATAGTCAAGAAATTTGGGATGGAAAATGCTGCTCATAAAAGAACTCCTGCTCCCACACATGTAAAATTATCAAAGGATGAGAAAGGTGTGGATGTTGACCAGAGCATGTATAGGAGTATGATAGGAAGTCTTCTATATCTTATAGCAAGTAGGCCAGATATCACATTTGCAGTTGGAGTGTGTGCCAGATACCAAGCTGAACCAAAAATAAGTCATCTGACTCAAGTAAAGAGAATTCTGAAGTATGTGAATGGTACTAGTGATTATGGTATGTTGTATTCTCATGGGGAAAGCACTGTGTTGTTTGGATATTGTGATGCTGACTGGGCTGGAAGTGCAGATGATAGAAAGAGTACCTCTGGTGGATGCTTCTTCCTAGGCAACAACCTTATATCCTGGTTCAGTAAGAAGCAAAATTGCATTTCCTTGTCTACAGCTGAAGCTGAGTACATAGCAGCTGGTAGTAGTTGTTCTCAATTGTTGTGGATGAGACAGATGCTGAGTGAGTACAATGTCAAGACAGATGCTATGACATTATATTGTGATAATCTGAGTGCAATTAATATCTCCAAGAATCCTATTCAACATAGCAGGACCAAACACATTGACATTAGACATCATTTTATAAGGGATCTTGTTGAAGACAAAATTGTTACTCTTGAACATGTTTCAACTGAAGAGCAATTAGCAGATATTTTTACCAAAGCCCTTGATGCTAATCAATTTGAAAAATTAAGACGGAAGTTGGGGATATGCTTAGTTGAAGAATTGTAGCAATTAATGTGCAAGGGACGTGCAGCTATTATTTTTTCCCTCGTCAACCGCTTATTGCACGTCACTCAAGGAGGTTATTGCTCACTTGCCTTTTTCAAAACTCTTGCACGTTATCATCATTACCTTTGTCTTAACTTCTCTCAACCTCTCATTGCCTCTCTTACCGCGCACATCTTCATTCAAAAATCGTCCACTTCTCATACCTTCACATTCAAAACCATCACCATGGCTGATTCGTCTTCCCATCCAACTACACAAGATCAAGCTGCTGAAGGCGTCATCACTGATGCGCAACCCCTCACCACCATCCCTAGCGCTCCTACAAAGAAGCGTCGAACTAGGGCATCTGCACCACGAAGGAAGACACCTGCCAAATCTAGCAAAGCTGCCACCTCCACCGCTGTGAACACCAGATCAAAATCAAAAGGTAAATCTTCTACCACTCCTGTTGCTCCAAGAGTAGGACTTAGTATGGATGATCTGTACCTTAAGGACAACCCTTTTGTATCGACTGTTGTTGAACCACATGCTGAACCTTCTGTCACTGAATCTGAAAATGTCGCTGTTGAGAGTACTGTAGCCATGGCCGAAACCCTAGGTTCTGATAATCCTAAGGTAAATGAAAAATTAGTTGGTGATTCTTCGAATTCACCTATGGAAAAAGATGTTACTACTGATTCTGGTGAAAAGAATAATGTTGATACAGGCGTTTCTGAGACACCTGCTGATTCCCCTGCCACAACAAAGGATGCTGTGACAGATGCTCCCGCATCTTTGTCACAAGCTCTTGAGAAGCCTGATGTGATGGTTCCTAATATGTCTGGTTCTGTGAGTGTCCCTGAGAGTGAGTCCTCAGAGTCTGAAGATGAAGGGACTGAGACTCAAGATGTTGTAGATGATACTGAGACTGCTATTTTAGACTGTGCTGACACTATTGTTGTTGAGGAAGCTGTGCCTGAAGAAAAACCTCAGGAAGAAACTGGTACCATTGGTGTTGCTCGCAGGACAAGGAGCAAAGCTGACAAAACTGCTGCAGTTGTCAGTGAAGGACAAAAGGATAAGAAGAAGAAAGCTGTTAAGGCTGGGAAGAGGCCTGTGTATGGTCCCCCCAAGGCTGGAAGCAAGAAGGTGGCTCAAAGTGGTCACAAGAAGAAGAGCTTAAAAAGAAAAGACCCTCCCTCTAGTGACTCTGAGTTTGAGGTTGCTGAGCCTGAAGCTGCCACATCTGGTGGGGCTTCCAGAAAAACAATGAAGGGTATGAAGATACCTCTAACTATTCCTCCTGCCCCTCTTGATAATGTTTCCTTTCATTTGGAAAATGGTTCCTCCAGGTGGAAGTTCATATACCACAGAAGACTGGGTCTTGAAAGAAATCTTAAAGAAGATGTTTTCAAGTGTCAAAAGCTGGTTGATTTGTTGGAGTTTGCTGGTCTTATGAAGACTGTGAGAAACTTGGGTCCTTGTTATGATAAGCTGGTCAGGGAGTTTTTGGTGAATGTTTCTGATGAGTGTGATGACTCAAGAAACCCTGAGTATAGGAAAGTTTTTGTTCGTGGTAAGTGTGTGAATTTTTCTCCCGTGGTGATCAATGCATACCTTGAGAGGTCTACTGAGGAGACCCCTGAGCTTGAGGTCACTGAGGACACTATTTGCAAGACAATCACTGATAACAAGATCAGACATTGGCCAAAGCATCTGTCTTCTGCTCAACTGTCTCCTTTGTATGCTGCTTTGAATAGGATCTGTGCCCAAAATTGGACTCCAACCACTCACTCAAATTCTGTTGCATCTGGGTTGGCCAAGTTCATCTATGCTGTGGGGACCAAGTCACCCTTTGATTATGGAGCTTATATCTATTATCAAGTTTTGGAGCATGCTAAATCTTTTGCTATTAAGTTCCCAATTGCTTTTCCTACCCTCCTGTGTGGAATTATTCTTCAGCAGCACCCTGATATTTTGCTCAGTAGTGATGAGCCCTGCAAGAGGCCTAGCCCTATGGCTTTGGATTGCAGTCTGTTGTCTGAGACACATGATGCTGATGTAGCTGGTACTTCTGTCCGGACATCTGGTGTGCTCTCCAGAAAGCAAATGATTGCTGATCTTACTGAGACAAGTGTGGCTCTTGGAGCTAGGAAGGTGAAGATTGACAAGATTATTGCAGCTTTGAAGGCTGAAGCTGATGCTGAGGGTGAGCAGGATGAGGAAGAAGGAGGAGATAATACTGTTGCTTCTGCTGGTGACTCTGAAGATTCCTCTGCTGATTCTGAGGATTTTTGATCTTCTTGTTTTGTTCTGAATCCTTTTGATGTACTTTTTTTTTGATTTTGCTGGTGACTGGGCTATGCCCTGAATTCTTATGCACCTTGTGTGCTTCTGGTCTGTAATATGCACTCTCTGTGATTTCTATGCACTCCTTATGGTTCTATGCACTTTCTATGAGTATGCCCTATCTGTTGGTTGTCAGAATTTTTGGCTAAAAAGGGGGAGTAGAGTTTTGATGAATTCGATTTATTATCTATTGCTTGTGTGCATGATTTGAAGCTTATCTTATGTATGGTTACATGTGTTGAGGGGGAGTGTAGTATGTTGAGGGGGAGTACTGGTACATGCATGTTTTGAGGGGGAGCTGAGCTCTTGAGTTTTTTTATTCTTGGTGTGTGGAAATTTATTTTTTCCCTTCTCTATGTGATTCCACTATATGAGAGTTTATTCCTCTCTAGTTGTTCCTGTGAGGCTAGATGTTTGTGTTATCTGGTGCATGCCTCTGATTCTACTTGCAAGCCATCTTTGACTATTTCTCGCTTTGAAGTAATCTCACTCTATGCTACGATTTTTTCTTTCCTTGTTGTGTGCCTGTGTTGACGTGAAGGAATCTTATCTGTGTGTTTCCCAAAGTACTGGCTCTAGAGTGTTTTAGCCAAAATTTGCCAAAGGGGGAGATTGTAGGGTTTTTGTAGATTGGCTACATTTTGCAAAAACATCTACTAGCCAGATGCTGGGACAGATGTGGTAGCATATGGAACAGCATTACGTGAGTTGTGTTTTCGCGCCAGCTAGCGCTTTATATTTGTATACGCAATCTTCCAAAGATTTGCTTGAAGATTTATTTTCCTCTAGCTTGCTGATCAAGGCGCGTGTATCTGATTGAAGATTTGTTTGAAGTTTTATTTGCCTTGCCATTTGTTCCACAAGATATTGTTCTATATTTGGAAGCTTTTTATTATTTCTAGAAGATCGTTTTTCAGCTGGACCGGTCAATGTCCATGCTCTATTTTGAAGCCCAGACCCGTGGTATCTGAGTACTATATATTCATGAAGGCAAACCCTAGTTGGGTAACTAAAAACCGTGTGTGTTAGCAAAGCGTGTGTTTTAAGGTTTTTAGGGTTTTGTTTGTTAATTGTGAGCCTTGCTTGTATCTCCCTGATTCAAGCTAAGGACTGAGTTTGTTTTGAGTTGTAATTTGTAAGCTACTCCTAAGCTTTTAAGTACGGAGTGAGTATGTGTTTTTAGCGTGTGTTTCTCTTGGTTGTGTTTTAGGTTTTGTGTGTTTGTTAACAATACTGTGTGTGTTGTTCGTAGGAATTGAGACGGGGTCTCATATCTAGGAGTTCCTAGGTAGAGTTGCCACTGGTAGGGTCTAGGTGCAAAGTCAAGTAGTGGGTCTGCGTTGGTCTTTTCACTAGAACTATAATAGTGGAATCATTCCTGGATTGGTATCCCCCAGAGTAGGAGAGTTGCTCCGAACTGGGTTAACAAACTCACTGTGTACTTTATATTTCCGCTGTGTTCCTTTTAATTTGTGCTTTGTTACGTTGTGTTTTTTTAATTGTAGTTCTGAGTAGACACGCGCTCGGACAGTTGTGCCAACATTGTGCACAGCATATTTCAGTCAGGTTGCCAGGAATTTCAATAACTTTTTAAAAAAATGACATGAACACATGCCGTTATGTGATTATTTTTTTTTGTCTTCAATTATTGTTCGTGCGTAATTTTTTATATATGAAGTATATGCTTTTTTTTTGTATGATAACTTTTAAAAAAAAATGACATGAACACATGTTGTTGTTTGATTATTTTTTTTGTCTTCAATTATTGTTCGCGTGTAATTTTTTATATATGAAGTATATGTTTTTTTTTTGTATGTTTTTGATTTATGTGGTGTTTTTTTATTATTTTAGATTCGTAACACCCGTAGGATGAGATGCATAAATCACGGGCCGTAGGTGGCAGAGATCCAGCGTCCACATAGGAATCAAATCTGGTTTTGGGATAATATAAGGGCGAGTGGGTTGCATGATTTGTTGTACACATGGTATTCTATTGTTAATCATGGTCTGCTCCAGGCGCTTAGCGAGAAGTGGCATTCCGAGACCAGCAGCTTTCACATGTCTACTGGGGAGATGACCATCACTTTAGATGATGTGGCGTGTTTGCTGCATGTTTCTGTTGAAAGGCAGATGCTGAGCCATAGAAAGAAGGTGTCTCAAGTTGATGGGGTGGACTTGATGGTGAGGTACTTAGGTGTCACCTAGGATTATGCGGTGAAAAATTGCAAGACTGAGTATGGTGGCTATAAGGCGCTGAAGGAGCTTTATGAGGATCACTTGAGTGAGGCCACCAGATTAGCACATGCTGAGACGCAGAAGCATCTCCAGGAGCTAGTCAGGCGTAAGCTTGCCTGTGTGAGGTGTTTCCTCCTATACCTGTTTGGATGTACGTTGTTTGGTGATAAGAGCAACAAACACATCGACCTAGCATACCTGCAGACGATGGAGACCTTTGCTGGGATGAGGGACTACTCGTGGGGAGGAATGACATTGGCATACCTTTACCACAATCTATCCGAGGCCTCTTCGCTTGCAGGAAAGAGGATTGGGGGAAGCACAACACTTTTGATGGTAATAATTTTAATTTACTATGTTTGCTAATAACTTATAAATGTGTTTGGTTTGTGCAGGGATGGTTTTTGGCACATTTACCAGGAGTCTACCCACATGATGATAATTCTGATTACCGGCAAAACTTTCCTTGCGCTTCCAGATGGATTCCACACAGGGGTCATGCAAATCCGAAGCCCTACCGTCTGGGGCTGAATCGTTTGGAGATGGATGATATTACCTGGATGCCATATCAGGGACATGATGGCACCGATAATGTCCAGGAGACACAGGAGGTCGAGGAGGCGGCAACATCATCAACACGACCACGATCAGGATTAGGGCATTTTTTTTAGGACTTTTGTTAGTTTTTTTTTACATTTGTTAGTTTTTTTTTACAACAATAACAACAATTCATTCATGATCCGAACTAAATCATAACTAAAAATACACAAAATAAGCGTTACATTACATTACATTATCCCTAAATATGTTGTATCATCATGATGTTGGATTTAAATTTAATTCTTGAAAGTTTGCGGAAAATCTTGACATTGAAGTGTCTTATACTTAGTGTAAAAATTTGCAAGTCTTTTTGAAAACTCAAAAGAATGAAGAGAACACAACACATGTATTCTACGAAATCAGCTATATATGTTTTCACATCGAATTCCCTCATATAAGATGAGTCATGACAAAAAGGAATGTATTCCAATATATTATTTTGAACTTAATCCTACTGCCCTGCCAACTGACAAAGTTTCAATTGACAGAGGAGCATGATCAAGTATAAAACAACATCTTAGAACTGCATTCCCTTTTGTCACACTCATCCTATACGAAGGAATTCGATATGAGAACCTATATAGCTGATTCGGCAAAATACATGTTGTGTTCTCTTCATTCTTTTGAGTTTCCAAAAAGACTTGTAAACATTTACACTAAGTATAAGACAATTCAATGCCAAGATTTTCCGCAAACTTTCAAGAATTAAAAAAAATCCAATAAAATAACGACACGACATAATAATACTACCTAAACATCTTCATCCGGCCGAATCAAACTCTTGAGAATATCTTCAGGCGACCTCAGCAACATAACATTCATCCCGAGGGGGGTCATGTTCGGCTCAGCAAATATCGAGAACATGCTTCTCACGTCGTCGTCATTCGTTAACTCCGACCGAGTGAATGGCAAATTCCTGTCTGAGTCGAACGATGGACGGTGATACCAAACGTATTCCACCCTCCTCTGTAACACCCTATTTCCCGACGATAATTATTAAATAATAAGAATATATTTAAGAAAGAGGATGTTACAAAACTCGTCAATATATCACATATAACAAAAACACTTTCTTAAAATAACAATTTCCGCAGCAGAAAATATTTCATTGATTGCGTTAATATAGATTATCCTTGTTATTCAACATCATAAATAGGAATAACAATAGTTCCAAGTTTTCGACTTAAAAACAAATTAATTCAACGTCAACCCCAACGCTGGTGTTACAAGAATCAGAGCTCGTAGCGACTACATGCTTAATCGAATACTAAATAAAATGAAAACTAGACGGAAGACGTATTCCATCTCCACCTTCTAAGTCATCCCACACTAAACTTCCTCAACCTGAGTGTCTGTACCCGGGAGTACCATCACCACAAAGAAAACAGCACAACAACAATAAAGGGGTGAGAAATCCTGCCATAACATAATATTAGGGAAAAGCTTGCACAATATTATAATACTTCAATAACAATATTCCGTCATCATACCATCATCATCATTTATTATATTCTTCTCAACCAATCATACATACCATCATCTCACTCAAATCACACTTAAAACACCAAGTACAAGTATCATCATTTAAGTGCATATGGACTCACCCTAAGACCTATATGAATGTGGTACCACACTTATCGTCGTCATAGTTTGCCAGAGATATGTTACTGGACTTTCGTCGTCATAATTTGCCAGAGATATGTTACTGGACTTTCGTCGTCATTTCATCTTCATAATTCTTAGACAGGACTCTATATGCATGCATGGTGACAGACTCATCAAATATTACACATCATCACATCATCAGGAATTCACAATCATAAATGCAAGACTCTCCCTAATATGCACAACATCAATGCAGAACACATCGTCATCATTCTCATCGTCTACATAAATACACATCATTATTCTCATCATCATAATAATATAGACATTGTCATTCTCATCATCACTATAATATAAACATCATTATTCTCATCATCATTATAATATAAACATCATCCTTCTCATCGTCATTATAATATAAACATCATCATTCTCATCATCATTATAATATAAACATCATTCTTCTCATCATCATTATAATATAAACATCATCATTTCCCATCGTATTTATTTATATACTTGTATATAATATCAATCGTCATTGCTCTTTGTCACAATCATAGGATTCCTCATCATTACTCTCTATCACCGTCTATGTCACCACATTATCTCCTCGTTAATCAAACCCTTAAGCACGACTCGTTTCTATGTCAACATCCCACTATTTTATTTTATTATTCATCTACGTCATCATGCGCTATAGTTTTCAACATCATTCTTAGTTTTAAGATGTTTACTTCTCCATTAACATTACATAAACGTCTCATCTCTATACAACTAGGTTTCACCTCACCATCGTCAATAACTCTTTCCTACTTGTTCTTCTCATTAAAACGACTTTATATCTTATTAATTCGTCTCACCTTAGTCGTCATATATAACCCCGACCATTCCCTTCATTCTATTTAAAGTTATTATCTCACCTTATCGTTATTTTTGACGTCAACAACTTTCCTCACTAAAACTTCATTATAATTTAAGGTTTTATTCTCTCGATATTGGTTGTTATTATTATCGTCAAACATTATAATTATTACCTCTCATCTTCTTTCCTATTCATCATGCGATCTTCTAATCGAATTCCCATCTTATTCACTGCTATCATCATTCCTATTATCTTTCATTACTCAATACACGACCCCCTATCCTCCTTTACATTTCGTCTTAACGACCCTCTCATCGTCTACAATCATCCAAATTCGACTTCTATATTCTTTATTCATTTTTACACCTTATATGTTCCTATCTAACAATCATCTTTAGTTCTTTAATTGCCTTGATTCTTTTACTCTTCAACTTAACAATATACCTAAGCTCGTTATTGGTTTAAGAAGATTAAGTTTAACTTCATCAGTGAATCGGGAAGCACCTACTTCATATCCCCTCTTATCATCGTCTCTTTTCACGTCTTTATCTCTTTCATATTTTATACCCCCTTACTCGAATTACCGCATTAGACCTTTTAAATACCCCAAGGGATTATTCTCGTCGTTAGCACTCCGCTGTGAACTACTTATCTATATCTCTCCTACTTTTCCTTCTACTGCTACTTCACCCTTTTTAGCTCATCTCTAATTCGAGGAACTTATGTTTATCCTAGTCATCTATATTAAACAACTCGCTTGTCCCTCCTCTTATCATTGTCTTTCATTTCCTATTGCCAAGCCATCTTTAACGTCATTAGGTCCTCATAGGCTACTATCGCCGGTTCATGTTTAGACTTGCTATTATCTTGAGGTAACTACTTCTATTTATGCCTAAACACACTCTCTCATTTAAATATGTAGTTTAAGGATCCTTACTTTTACTTCACATGTTAACGACTTGCTTAAACTAACTATTGCTTTCATAGATGTTTTAGAGTCCACTGAAAAGGTTGTGCTGAACTCTCATGAGGAATGCAGCATGAACCATGCATGGTGTTTTAATCATAAATCAAGTTCTAGAGATCTAAATGGATTCAAACAAAAGGGAAATGAAATCTGACATCTATATCTACAAATTTCATGAAGGGACATAAATCCAATTCGGGACAGAGAGGGGTGGAAATGTTTGTTTTCCTAAACCTGGGCAGAGCGCACGACCGTGCTGACCCGCGTGTAGTAATTTGATTATAAGTCAAGTTGTGGATGTCTAAATGAGGCCACTCCAAATCCAAGTGAAAGCTAACATCCATATCTACAACTTTTATGAATACACCTAAGCTCAATTTGGAACAGAAAATGGTTAAAACGTTGGTCCAAAATCGTGTCACGATTCTGCAAATCGTGACACGATGTCAAAATCGTGACACAATTTTGTCAGTATCAGGACGCAGATTTTGCGATTTTCCACCATGGGAGCTTCCCCGGTGATAGACTTTTAGCAAGTGTACTAAAAATGCATCGAAGTAATAAAATTTATAAGTTCATCTCCACAGGGATTGTTTCAATCTCAACTCGACAATTTAATTTTAATAAGGATTTAACAAATATGAGGTATGTTGAGCATATATTTGAGTTTAATAGAAAATAAAAATAAAAATAAATTGTTTTGGAAAATAACAGAGAAAAAGTGATCAGGTCTTTCGAATCAATTAATTCTCGTTGTTTGGTAAATTGCACCTAGTCTCTACAATTATTCTCATAGTCTCACGACAAATTAACAAAATAGTTTTGATCAATCCCTTGACTCAGAACTCTCTTCTCAAATTACAAAACCCTAATTCCTTAGGTGAGTCCGTAACCGTTGAAGGTTTTATATGAGCGTTAATTTTTATGTCTTAACCTAACAATCATCTATCCCTAGATTGACCCGTTAGATTAACCGGAATTATTAGGTCCAATTCAATAGCTAGTGTCAATAGTCAATTGATATTTGAAATCATTTTATATATGATTATACAAAAAACATTAAGAACAAATAATTATGAATAAGACTAGGATTGTAATTGCATTGAAAAGTGTTTATACAATCACATGGTTCAAACAGCTCAAATTAAAATCATCTAAAACCTGATCAAAGAAAATCAGCTAAACATGATAAAAGGATTAAACAATATAAATAAAAGAAATTACAAGGTTTTGATCATGAGAATTTCTTGAATTGATATGCCTATTCTCCCTTTATGCATGCGTTGAAGCCTCCTGGCTCTTCTCCTCATCTCGGGATCCGTGCCATCTCCTTTCTTTTCAAAACGTCGATCCCCATCTTCTGTGTGCTGGCTCCCTTTTGTACTAATTTCCTGAACCTTTTTTAATTGCATCGGGTCAAAACCTTGGGTTAAAACCTCAATTCCTTGTATCAATTAAGAGCCCATGTGCTACAAGTTTTTGCTTTCTTTTCTTCTTCTTTTCTTTTATAGTTTTGTGCCATTAACTTATATATCTAATAAACTACTTACTCTATAAATCAAAAAAAGACAATTTATTTAAAATGACTCTAAATTAAAATACTAAACTGATAAAAATAGAATTAAAATTTAATTAAAAAGACTCTACAAATGTGATATGACAGACTGTCATCACAACCACAAACTTGAACTGTTGCTTGTCCTCAAGGAACAAACTTGTTAGATGAAAAATGACAGTAAAATAACAGCTTACCAACCAATGATATTTCAAAATATTCAACTCTTGACCGGTGTAATGATGTACCGGATGCCTTGCTTAAACCTCCTTATCCATAACTACTCGCACAAATTTGAAAAGGGTTCCCACAGTCGACATGCAGGTCTGCCATATTACCATAGGCTTGAAACATTTCTAAACTGTCAATCAAAATCACTGTCAAGTACACACTTTTAAGGACTTTTTGGGTTATAACCGGGCTTAGGTATAGGTGGGATATTTTTGGGAAAGTAGTGTTAAACAAACAATGGAGTTAAGCTCATTCTACTTTGTAAACAGTGAGAAAAAAAATCAAATCCAAATCCCCCCAAAATATAACAATTGAGTGCTAGAGAACTCTTTTTATTTTATTTTTTTCTGAGACATATAATCACAAGTTAGTCTCATATAATTTTTCTTTTCTTTTTCCTACACAATTTGACTGCTTTTTTTTTTTTTCATTTTTCAAGAGACATTTTTCATCTCTTAGTTCTCTAGTACCTCTATTCCCAAACTTAGAATGTTGCTAGTTCCAACAGCAACCCCAAACTTAAACATTTCACACAACCTAAATAGCTTAACTCCAAAACAAATTCGGGTCATTCACACTTAAGGTCTTCTAGGTTTGTAATGTGGTTAGTCACCGAACAATGGGATCTAATCCTAAAGGCTCAATTTGGCTTCACAAAGGATAATTATAAACATAAAATTCAAGGTGAGTTCAAAACGGCTCTAGGTAACAAGCACTTTGCCTTAGTGTGTACAAAACAAGACCAATCAACAAATAGAGAAACATCGCAAGTTCTAGAAATGACAGTTACATGGAACACTCATATATGTAAAATTGAAAAATAAAATTTGGCTATGAACCTTACAAGTTGAGTTTTCTGGGAGTTGTGGCTACCTAACTATCTCATTGCCGAACACTTCCCGTTGAAATTCCATGCAAGCATCGCCCCCCTTTTGAACTTTTGAAATATCACTGATATAAGCATCTGTTATGAGACTGGAAAATTTCAAGAAACAAGAAAATTCATTAATAATAAACAAGCAAGCAATAAAAGTTTTTGAAAAATAGAATCAAACTGACACGACTAACACGGCTGACATCTGGCAAAGATGAGTTATTGAAAAAATAAGAACTGATGTGGACTTTGATTTTTTTGCTTTCTTTTTTTTTTCGTCCATCTTTTTACTTTTTTTTTTCCTTTTTTTTACTGAATAGAAATACCTGCAAAATAAACAAAATTAGAAAAATGATGTGTTGCCTCCCACCAAGCACTTCTTTAACGTCATTAGCTTGACGCCTTACCAACTGTTAGGGCGGCATGTATGACAAAAAGAACACATCATCCTTCTTCTTCCTCTTGTTTGGTAGGAATTCCATGAATTTGGTACAAAGAAGTAGATGTTTCCATGCTCCCACCAGTAGACTTCTGGAAATTGAAACCTTCCACCTTAGAGAAAAATGAGTCTCTGTTTGCAAATGAATGTTTTCTTTCATCCCTGTTGATTGAGTCTCCAAATCGACGCACCTCACCCGTGGCTTTTCTTCTATGTTGATACTTTTATTTTTTAAATGTTCTACTTGCACCATGATGGCATGTCGCTTCATCTCAATCTCTACCAACTTCTTTCCACACTCATCTGCTTTCTCAACAAGATCACCACACTGAACCTCAAATTTATCAAATGAAACTCGATTGGACATCAAAAATTCATCTAAAAAATGTCAAGCTCATAGTTATAATCAATATTGATCCATTGTTGCCCTTCTTTCTCTACACAATGCTACTTGCAATGGTCGCCATGAGAATTCTTGCCACAAAAACCACATCTCACCTTTAATCTCATATCCAAATCTTTTATACGGAGAGATAACTTAAACTTTTCATAAAGAAGGGTAATGATCTTGTAACACCCATACTAACTTTAACTAGTATATTAGCATGCGCGTTAAACTGATACTGGATACATTTAAAATTTTCAACAATAATAATACATTACATCAGAAGGAATACAAGTTTACTCGTTTGTACACATAATCCATTACTATTACAATGCTTATATAAAAGTCCATACGCTCCTGAGCTGGTACACGACGAGCAACCGTACTCCATCCAGTATCCCTCTGAAGAACTTCATCACGAACTTCTGACTTACCTGTAAACCTGCACCAGAAGGAATGGGATGAGACATAATGTCTCAGTGAGCTCCAGCCCAACCAACTGTTGGCAACCTCAGGGAACCTAGGGTCGCCATGCCTACCTTGACAATCTTGGGGATTCCTATGATCGCCAAGTCTTTTATCTTAATCCACAAGGATATAAATCCGCCTATGACCATAAGTCTTCCTATAACTATAACTATAATCTTCCTGTGACTGTATCTGTAAACTGCCTGTAACTGTAACTGTAACCTGTATCTGTAAATCTTTCTGTAACTATAACATAGTGATCGAGGGGAAACCTAGGACCACTTTCTGATAACTGTCTATAACTATAACTGTAACTGTAACTTTGACTATAACTATGATACATAAAACATATAAACAGTTTTATATCAGTTTTATGTTAGCTGTTAGCGTTGAACAAACATTATTATCTGAGTTCATTTTACGGAGTGCATCCGGGTGGAGTAACCCCGAAGTACAACATCCCTATGACTGATGAAATTCCTGACAATCAGGCTAACACCGGACTCCCTATGAAACGTGTGGACAACCCTCTCGGAGAAGTCCCATCCGGCGAATCCCGGAGTCTGCTGAACACGCCCTATAACTGTGAAACGTGCGAGCACGCCATTATCTTTGATATTTAATTCTTTAACTTGACATATAAACATGTATATCTGTTGCTGTAATCATATAACAATCCTATAACACTTAACCTATAACACAAGGTTCTTGGCTTATCGTTCTCATAAGCCACCTATAATTGTTGGAGAACCAACCCTATAATCTTATCTGAAACTATGATTGCCGGAGCATTCCTATTACTGTTGTATTCTAAACTGAATACATCTATAATCATGTTTACCTAAAATAGGTTCTTGACTTATCAAAGTCGTATGCTTTTCCTAAGAGTTATCAACTCACAAGCAAGGGATCAATCCATTAAATCCTTGCACTCATACTATAATTCTTGTTTTCCTATCAAAGGATTCGACATATCGTTGTCATATGCCGCTATTAGGGTTTACCTATTCATATAACCATTGCTCTTGCAATTCCCTAACATTGCGTATTCAATACATTCTCTAAGGAATAAACCTTCTGATACTTAATGGTGACACTTCACCATTACATATTGTTATTGAGTCTGAAGCAGTATTAGACAGCCATAATGGTGCAAAAACGGAAGAAAAACAACATGGCCCTGTATGCTGTACCATCGTGACACGATTTGTAAATCATGTCACGATTTTCTACCCAGAAAAGGTGGCTGGTGCTGCCTATGAAATCGTGACACGGTTGCAAAATCGTGACACGATTTTGCGTGCAGTTGGACAACATAGGGCAAGTTCAGAACGTGATTTTTACCATTCTTGGCTATTCCAATCATACCCAGACATCATAACAGCTTAAGGGACAAATTTCTAAGGCATATTGATAGGTTACAACATGTATAAACAAGGGATTACAAGCCAAATGAAATTGGGGCACTAAAATTGCAATCTTGGTCATATTACTATAAGCATCAAAACTTAAACAAAGTGGGTTTTAAAACCCTGTGGAGCTCACCTCAGAACTTGCTTGGTGCTGGTTAAGCTTTCATTCCAAAACTTTAGCTTGATTGCTTCTCCTTTGCTAATTCTTCACCAACACCCTAGTTTTTGCCCTTTTCCTTTTCTTGTTTTTCTTTAACTCCTTCTTGTTCCAACTCTCCTCAAAACCATGCTTGCTTGAAGTACAAGATTAAAGGAAGAAGTTTGATGGATTATGGGTGATTGATAATGAGGGGCGAAATCTAGAGAGAGAGGGAGGAGAAAATCAGCTCCTAGAGAGAGAAGGGAAATGATAAATATGAAAATTTTCATGTTTATCTCCTTTTATAACCTCTTCCTCTCATAATTACTATAATGTCATTGCGTTCGTTTAATTTCTGTGATACTGTTAAAAGTCATGTTTAAGCGGGATATTACAGATCTCTTTGGTAACTACCTATAGTCTTCTACCCCACATTGCTACAAAACTCAGATAAACATTTTAGTAGCAAAGCACAATGATAAAGACTTAAAGAACACAATGTTGTTTTTTTTCAATTTTTTTTATCATAGAAAATAAAATAAATCCTAACTAAAACAAATTGCCTTGTCAAAATTAATCAACAATCCCCAGCAACGGTGCCAAAAACTTGATAGACTTTTAGCAAGTGTACTAAAAATGCATTGAAGTAATAAAATTTATAAGTTCATCTCCACAGTGATTGTTTCAATCTCAACTCGACAATTTAGTTTTAATAAGGATTTAACAAATATGGGGTATGTTGAGCATATATTTGAGTTTAATAGAAAATAAAAATAAAAATAAATTGTTTTGGAAAATAACAGAGAAAAAGTGATCAGGTCTTTCGAATCAATTAATTCTCGTTGTTTGGTAAATTGCACCTAGTCTCTACAATTATTCTCCTAGTCTCACGACAAATTAACAAAATAGTTTTGATCAATCCCTTGACTCAGAACTCTCTTCTCAAATTACAACACCCTAATTCCTTAGGTGAGTCCGTAACCGTTGAAGGTTTTATATGAGCGTTAATTTTTATGTCATAACCTAACAATCATCTATCCCTAGATTGACCCGTTAGATTAACCGGAATTATTAGGTCCAATTCAATAGCTAGTGTCAATAGTCAATTGATATTTGAAATCATTTTATATACGATCAGTATACAAAAAGCATTAAGAACAAATAATTCTGATTAAGACTAGGATTGTAATTGCATTGAAAAGAGTTTATACAATCACATGGTTCAAACAGCTCAAATTAAAATCATCTAAGACCTGATCAAAGAAAATTAGCTAAACATGATAAAAGGATTAAGCAATATAAATAAAAGAAATTACAAGGTTTTGATCATGAGAATTCTTGAATTGATATGCCTATTCTCCCTTTATGCATGCGTTGAAGTCTCCTGGCTCTTCTCTGAAATTCTGGCAGGTATGAATCAGAACACAAAAACAGAGCACGATGAATGTAAAACAGAGCACAATAAAACTGATTCAGAAGCAGCAAATAAAAGTGCAGAAAGTAAAGAACACACAGTATTTGTTAACCCAGTTCGGTGCAAACATCACCTACATCTGAAGGATACCAATCCAGGAAGGAAATCCACTATGAGGAATTAATCCTAAGACTCAGGACACAACCCCTGTTCCTAGTCTTCTCACTTAATCTCCACCAGTCAAGATTTCTACCCAGTAACCCCTAGATATAAGAACCCCCTCTTACTTCCTTATCACGTAACTACAACCCAGTTACTAACAACTCTGAAAACAAACCAGTTATGAAGACACTCTTCAATACATGAAAAACATCATTCGTACTTAAAAGCTTAGAATGATTTACAACTCAAAACAACTAAACCAACTCAGAACATATGAGTGGTGTACAGAATAAAGCAAAAGCTTAAAAGACTCAAAAACTCTAAAATTTCTAAGACTCTTATTTCTGGTTTTTTATTTTAATCTTCAATATAGCAGCACGTCTTCTTATATAGTCTTCAGCAGGCACACATAATTCTAAATCATATCTTCTTCAAAATACAATTCTGAAATACAAAGAAGCTCAAAAAAGGAAACATATGTTGGAACAAAATGTATGAACAACTCTCTTTTGGGTTTTGATGATAACAAAGTGTTAAAAAGAAAATTGGAATTGCTAATGCTTTGTTCTAAGTGTGCAGAACCATGTCCTTAATGTTTGATATTTAATAATGGTTATGGAAGAACAAGCTAAGAGCAAGAAGGAAAGCATTGAAGCCTTTGTTGCAAGTTTGAAGCATGACTGGGTCTGTAGCAGCTTCTGAAGACTGCGTCTAAAGAAGTGCTTCTGAAGGCAGAGTCTGAAGACTGCGTCTGAAGGGTGCTTCTGAAGACTGAGTCTGAAGGTCAACATAAGTCAACGTCTGAAGGTTGAGTCTGAAGGTCAACAGAAGTCAACGTCTGAAGGTTGAGTCTGAAGGTCAACAGAAGTCAACGTCTGAAGACTGAGTCTGAAGGTCAACAAAAGTCAACATCTGAAGGGAGCGTCTGATGAACAGTGCTTCTGAAGGGTGAGTCTGAAGACCTGCTTTTGAAGTACTGTTCCTGAAGAAGCTTCTGAAGTCTGAGTTCTTTAAGGAAAAGCAGCTGTCTCTGTCAACAGTAAAGCCTGCAATGTCAGAACAGCTCTTTACAATGGTTGCCTCTTTGGAAGAAACATTCTCCAGGTTTTAAGGAAACATTCAAAAGCTGATGCTCTGTTTTGCGCACCAGTTCTGGAAGGACTTTTTGCTGGCCATAGCTTCTAGCTTTGCAACGGCTCTTTGCTAATTTTCTAGGCAAATCTCAACAGCTCTTTTACCATCTATAAAAGAGTGAAGATTTGAAGAAATAATACAAGACTCTGTACAGAAAAACAACACTGCAAAAACCAGAAAGCTTACTCTGTTTTACGTGTCTGTCACAAAAACTCTTAGGAATTCTTTCAAAATTGTTTATCTTAGAATTCTTAAGTGTAGAGTCTTAACTGAGTTGTATTTTGTGAACACCTCTGATATTTGATCAAGTGTTCAACACAAACTTATTTTCTGTTGTAAAATCAGTTTGATACCCAAAGTCTTAGCCTGCGTGCTGAGCAACCAGAAGTCTCTTTACTTTGTGTATTGAGCAATTAGAAGTCTCTTAGCTTTGTGCTTTGAGCAGGGAAGTCTCTTGACTTTGTGTCTTGAGCATTGGAAGTCTCTTGACTTTGTGTCTTGAGCATTGGAAGTCTCTTGACTTTGTGTCTTGAGCATTAGAAGTCTCTTACTAGGTGTTTGAGCAACTGGAAGACTCTTAGCTTTGTGCTTTGAGCAATTGTAATCAATTTGATTATAGTTAAATCTTCTGTAAGTGACAGGGGGACTAGACTACTTCCGGTTTGTGGAAGGAACTAGTATAAAAACCATTGTATCTTTCTTTCCCTCTCTCTTTACTTAACAATCCGCTGCTAACAAACTCTGAAAAAGGTTCAGAACTGATCTATATCAGATTCTGAACTTAACATAAGTTTTGAGAAAGAAAAAAGATTTTACCCACATAATTCAACCCCCCTTCTTGTGTGTTTTTCTCACCTTCAGGTTGTATCAGAGCTCCGGTTATGATATTCAATCACCTAACAGTGAGTCAGTATTGATCCTGAGAAAAACATGTCTTCTGGTGGTTCTGGTGAATCTACATCCAGAAGTGGTGGTGGTGGCTATGGTACAGATAACAAGAGATCTCACTCACACAATAAACCCCCTATGTTTACTGGTGATGCTGAGAAGTTCTCCTGGTGGAAAAGCAAAATGTACAACCACATTATTGGAATTGATGATTCATTATGGGATATAATAGAAGATGGAATCTTTATTCCAGTTGATGAAGAAGGAGTGGCTATTAACAGAAGAGGTCTGTCTGATGCCGATAGGAAGATCTATAGGAAGCATCACAATGTTAGAGGAATCATTGTGGACTCTTTACCCCACAATGAGTATCTCAAGCTGAGTGACAAATCAACAGCAAAAGCAATCTTCACCTCTCTATGCTCCAACTATGAAGGAAATAAAAAGGTCAGAGAAGCAAAGGCAAACCTTCTAGTTCAACAGTATGAGCTGTTCAGAATGCAGGAGGATGAAAATATTGAGGCTTTCAGACTCTAGTTTCTGGACTTCAGATTATGAAGAAAAGCTACACTACTGCTGATCATGTGAACAAGATCCTCAGAAGCCTGCCATCTAAATGGAGACCTAAGGTGATTGCTATTGAGGAAGCTAAAGATTTAAATACTCTAAGTATTGAAGATCTTATAAGCTCTCTCAAGGTGCATGAACTGGGACTCAATGAAGATGAACCAGTTAGAAAATCTGAGTCTATAGCACTTAAATCCAAAGGAAAGTTTTCAAAAGCTCTAAAAGCTTCAGAAAATCTGATGAAGAATTTTCTGAGGAAAGTTCTGAAGAGGATTCAGAAGCTGAGGAGCTAGAAATGCTTTCAAAAAGATTTAAGTTCTTGCTGCAAAGACAAAGGAAATCTTCTAACAGGAGCAGCAACCTCAAAGGATATATGAAATTCTGGCCAGGCAATGAACAAATACTAACTGAGTAAACAGGTTCTGAACCTAACAGGTTCTGAACAGCACGCAGGGCACAATAGTTTGCAAAACAGAGCACAACCACAAACACACACAGGCAGCAAATTTAAAGTGCAGGAAAGTAAAAAGGCACAGAAATTTGTTAACCCAGTTCGGAGTAAACACCTCCTACTCTGGGGGATACCAATCCAGGAAGGAATTCCACTATAGGAATTAATCCTTATGACTCAAGACACTGACTCCCAGTTCCCAGCCTAAGCAATTAACTTCCTCCTAGTCTTGAATTCTACCCAACACGTTGAGTATTAGAGACCACTAACTTCCTATTCAATTAACAAACCTGTTACTGAAACCCTTAAACAAAAATACTCTGTTTTTCAGAAAACTTCAAAAACACAACTTCATTCGTACCTAAAGGCTTAGAATGAATTACAACTCAATAACAGTCCTAAACCAACTCAAAGCATATGAGTGGCGTACAAAAATAAAGCAAAAGCTTAAAACTAACACAGACTCTTTTTCTGAATAAAAACTCTCTAAAATCGTAAGTCTTCAATAGCAAAGCTCCTCCTTTTATAATCTTCAGCAAACCTCTTAATTATGCTCCAAATCTTCTGAATTGATTTGTTACTAGAATAAGATTGTTCCAATAAAGTAACAAATAAAACTGCATCCAATCTTTGAAAGATTTAAAACAGAAAATACGAATTTTCATAGCTTTGAAACAAATCTTCAAAGATATCTTCTCCAATTAAACCAGCCTTCTAGAAGCAAATATACAAGGATAATTCCTTGCTAAATCTCCCAAGATACGCGCAAAAACAATCCAGCAAACCCAGCTTCTGACGTGGTCAACAGAAGTCAACGTTGGCTTCAGAACCTGAAACTGCTTCTGAAGTGCTACAGTGTTTCTGATGAGCATTTCAGCTTCTGATGTAGATTTTAGCTTCTGAATGGCTTCAAATGAGAAAACTTGTAACTGAAGAAACGTTCAACATAAGGAAATGCTTCTATTCCATACTTTGGTTTTGCCAAACAATGCAGCCAACACCAACAGACTCAACAATTTCCCCCTTTGGCAAATTTTTGGCTAAAACCATCCAAGTCCTTCAATCTTCATTATAATCTGCTCAGCAATGAAGAACTCCACAATGATCAATCATAACATAGCATAGAGCTAAGCAGCGGACAAAGTTATGACTATCATGAAATACACAAAACAGCTTTAGTTTGAAGGTATCAGAGCAAGTACTGATTAACAGCTTCAGTTCAAGGTATCAGAGCTACTGATCAACACAACCATGGTATCAGAGCTACTGATCAACTCTTGATCATCACAAACACTCCCCCTTACTTCTGAATCTCCACAACACTCCCCCTGCAACTCAGCTTCTCACACAAACTCCCCCTCACTACTGAACTACAGAGAAACATGGTATCAGAGAAACATCAGAAGCACACTTCAGGATCACAAAAACACTCAGGATCAAAACAACCTTGTACTCCCCCTGAGACACATATTCCCCCTTGATCATATCTGGACATATAAAGCTTGGTATTAGAGCAAAACTAGTCACCTTCAGAATCAATACCACACTTTCTGAATAACACTGACAGCTGAACATCTGAAATGCAGCAATACATCTTCTAAATTTTGGTATCAGAGCCAACACATTACATAGGATTTTCTCCCCCTTTTTAACCACAAAATTCTGACAAATCTCAGACTTCAAATAGGGAAGGAAAACTGCACAAACATCTTCAACTACTGTCCCAGTTTGAACTTCAGACTTAGTATCAGAGACAGCATCACACTTAGCACTAACAAAGCTGGCAGGTACTCTATCTTCCTCACATCCAGTTTGCTTTAATTGCTAGAATTCTTCATATAAGCACACACCTAACTTGCTCCTTAAGTTTTCAAACTGTTTAGCATCCAAGGCCTTTGTGAAAATGTCAGCAACTTGTTCTTCAGTAGCTACATGTTCCAGCTGAATAATCTTGTCCTCCACAAGATTTCTGATAAAATGGTGTCTGATGTCTATGTGTTTGGTTCTGCTGTGCTGAATTGGATTCTTAGAGATGTTGATGGCACTCAAATTGTCACAAAACAATGTCATAGTTCTTTGTTCAATGTTGTACTCCTCCAGCATCTGCTTCATCCACACCAATTGTGAGCAACTACTTCCAGCAGCAATATACTCAGCCTCAGCAGTTGATAATGACACACAGTTTTGTTTCTTGCTGAACCATGAAATCAAGTTATTTCCTAAGAAGAAACAACCTCCTGAAGTGCTCTTCCTATCATCAGCACTTCCAGCCCAGTCAGCATCACAATAACCCATCAGTTCAGAACTTGAACTATGAGAGTACATGATTCCATAGTCACTTGTGCTATTCACATACTTCAGGATCCTTTTAACTTGTGTCAGATGACTCATCTTAGGATCAGCTTGATATCTTGCACAAACTCCTACAGCAAATGTGATATCAGGCCTGCTTGCAGTTAAGTACAATAGGCTCCCAATCATGCTTCTGTACTGACTTTGGTCTACTGAAACTCCATGTTCATCCTTAGTTAACTTCAGGTGGGTAGCAGCTGGTGTCCTCTTGTGAGCAGCAGATTCCAATCCAAATTTCTTCACTATGTTCTTGGCATACTTACTTTGAGAAATGAAGATTGTATCTTCCATTTGCTTGACTTGTAATCCAAGAAAATAAGTCAGTTCACCAACTAAGCTCATTTCAAATTCTGACTGCATCTGCTGAACAAACAGTTTGACCATCTTCTGAGACATCCCTCCAAACACTATATCATCCACATAAATCTGAGCTATCATTAGACTTCCATTTTCATCTTTCACAAACAAAGTCTTATCAGAACCTCCTTTTCTGTAACCTTGAGCCACAAGAAACTGAGTCAGCCTGTCATACCATGCTCTTGGTGCTTGCTTCAGTCCATATAAGGCCTTCTTCAGTTTATACACATGATCTGGAAATTTATGATCCACAAATCCTTTAGGCTGTTCAACATACACTTCTTCTTGCAGATATCCATTCAAAAATGCACTCTTCACATCCATCTGAAACAATTTGAACTTGAGAATGCAAGAAACACCCAACAGCAGTCTTATGGACTCTAGTCTGGCCACAGGTGCAAAGGTCTCATCAAAATCCAATCCCTCTACTTGAGTATATCCTTGAGCAACCAACCTTGCTTTGTTTTTGACTACAGTACCATTTTCATCTGTTTTGTTCTTGAATATCCACTTAGTCCCAATCACATTCAGTCCTTCTGGTCTTGGAACTAGATCCCACACTTCACTCCTTTTGAATTGATCCAACTCATCTTGCATTGCTTCAATCCAAAATTCATCAGTTAAGGCTTCTTTCACATTTTTAGGCTCAACCTTTGACACAAAGCAAGAATCAGTAGCAGCTGGTTCTGATCTCCTGGTTCTGACCCCTTGATCTAAGCTTCCAATGATTAAGTCTTTAGGATGATCCTTCTGAACTCTAATTGATGGCCCTTTACCATTTGGAACTTGATCTGGTTGATCTTCTGCTTCTTCAGACTCTGAATGCTTTTCTGCTTCTGAAGTTTGTTCTTCTGAGGCTTCAGGTTCTGGAAAAACTTCAGGCTCATTCTTTTCATTCCCAGCAGACACATCATCAATAACCACATTTATGGACTCCATCACAACCTTGGTTCTGGAATTAAACACCCTGTAAGCTCTGCTGTTCACTGAATAACCCAGGAATATGCCCTCATCAGACTTAGGATCCAGCTTTCTCCTATTTTCTCTATCAGCCAAAATATAGCATCTGCTCCCAAAAACATGGAAATATTTGACTGTAGGCTTTCTCCCTTTCCACAATTCATACAGAGTTAATGTAGTACCCTTCTTCAAAGTGACTCTGTTGTGAATATAACAGGCAGTATTCATTGCTTCAGCCCAGAACATATATGGCAGCTTCTTTGCATGCAGCATAACTCTTGCACATTCTGCTAATGTCCTATTCTTCCTCTCAACAACACCATTTTGCTGAGGAGTAATAGGTGCAGAAAACTCATGCCTTATACCTTCAGAAGCACAGAATTCTGAAAAACTCTTGTTTTCAAATTCTTTGCCATGATCACTTCTGATTCTGATTATGCCACAGTCCTTTTCTCTTTGTAGTTGAATGCACATTTCTTTAAATACTTCAAAAGTATCAGACTTTTCTCTAACAAAACTGATCCATGTGAATCTTGAGTAGTCATCTACCATTACAAAAGCATACCTCTTGCCACCAATACTCTCAACTTGCATAGGCCCCATCAAATCCATATGAACAAGTTCTAGTACTTTAGTAGTTACCTGGTGAACTAATCTGGGATGAGACTTTCTTGTTTGTTTCCCAATTTGACAATCACCACAAACATTGTCCTCATTGATCTTCAGATTAGGTACACCTCTGATAGCTTCAGTACTTAGGATTTTCTTCATGCCTTTCAGATGCAGATGTCCCAGTTTCTGGTGCCAGAGTTTGACTTCCTCTTCTGAGCTTATAAGACAAGAAGTCAGACTTCTTTCTTCTTCAGAAACCCACAAATAACAATTGTCTTTGGATCTGCAGCCCCTCATCTGAACTTTATCTTCCTGATCAGTAACAATACACTCCTGCTTGTTGAAATTTACTTTCAAATCCTGATCACATAGCTGGCTGATACTGATCAGATTAGAGGTTAATCCTTCCACCAGTAGCACATCATTAAGTCTGGGCAAACCTTCTCTGATCAAATCTCCAATACCCAGAATCTGACCTTTTACACCATCTCCAAATGTCACATAACTTCTGGAGTATGATCTGATATTGCTCAGCAGCTTCTTCACACCAGTCATGTGCCTTGAACACCCACTATCAAAATACCAGTCTTCTTTTGAAGTGGCTCTCAGTGAAGTATGAGCAATCAGGCCTACATTCTGAACCTTAGGTTTCCACACCTTCTGAACACTGTGTCTGGGTGCAGCTGGTTGCACTCTTCTATATTGGAAGTGTTCAGGGTAACCATACAATTTAAAGCAGAATGGTTTGATATGCCCTCTCTTTCCACAATGATGACAGACCCATGGATGATTCCTCCTCCTTTTGTTTCTGAAAGATTTTTGGGGTTGCTTCTGAGGTAGCATCTGACCATGCTTCTGACCTTGCATCTGAGGTCTCTTCTGAGCTTGCTTCTGAGCTGGCATCTGGGCTTGTTTCTGAGGTCTCCTCTTTGATGTTCCAACCATAGAATCATGAGTTTGAGTAGCAGGAACAAAATTCATCTGTTTAGGAATCTGAGTCTGTTCAGGAACAAAACCTAAACCAGTTTTTCCTTGTTGCTGATTCCCCAAAATGTCCTCCAACTTATCAGTAGCAGAGTTCAACATCTTCACTTGCTTCTTCATTTGATCAAGTTGGGAGTTCAGTTGGTTTACCTCTTCTTTTAAATCTGAATTCTGCACTAACAGTTTACCTTTTTCAGCCTCCAGTTGTAGAATAGTCTCCTTCTGATCCAAAACTTGTTTGCAAACCTCAGCACTTCTGGTATACAACTTCTTGTAGTTATCAGCTAGTTCATCATATGAGGTTTTAGCAGCTTCAGACACATATGAGGCTTCAGACTCTGAGTCAGACTCTGAAAAAGTCTCAGACTCTAAAGCAGGTTCCTTCTTCAAGATAGCTCCTGACCTTACTACCAGACCAGTATCACACATATCAGATTCACTAACATCATCGTCCTCAGAACCATCATCAGACCATGAAATAGCTAGGCTCTTTTTCTGCTTCTTGAGAAAAGTGGGACATTCAGACTTGATGTGTCCATACCCTTCACACTCATAGCACTGCACACCTTTAGCTTGGTTACTTTTCTCCTCAGACTTGGTCTTCTTCTCATCAGTTTGTTGCTTTTTGTTATTGAATCTGAAATTCTGACCTTTGGCTTTGGCTTTTCTGTTAACATTCTTCAGAATCTTGTTGAATTGTTTTCCCAGCAACACAAGAGCTTCTGATAAGTCATCCTCTTCAGACTCTTGTTGATCATCAGCTTCAGTATTCACAGTAAAGGCTATACCTTTCCCTTTCTTATCAGGCTGTTTGCAGAATGCAGTCTCAAAATTGAGCAATGACCCAATAAGCTCCTCAAGCTTCATAGCAGAAATATCATGAGCCTCCTCAATTGCAGTGACCTTCATGTCAAATCTTCTAGGCAGGGACCTGAGGATTTTTCTCACCAACTTCTCATCAGACATCTTCTCCCCAAGTGAGTCAAAAGAATTTGCCATGTCCAGCACATTCATGTAAAAATCTTGAATGGATTCATCCTCCTTCATCTTCAGGTTCTCAAACTTGGTGGTCAGCAGCTGCAATCTGGACATCTTCACCTTAGAAGTTCCTTCATGAGTGGTCTTCAGAATTTCCCAAGCATCCTTAGCCACAGTACATTGTTTGATGAGTCTGAACATGTTCTGATCAACACCATTAAAGATAGCATTCAAAGCTTTTGAATTTCCCAGAGACAGATCATCTTCAGCTTTGGTCCATTCCTCCTCAGGCTTCAGAACCTCAGTCTTGTTACCATCTTTGTCTGTATACACAGGATGATCCCAGCCTTTAATCACAGCTTTCCAAGTCCTGCTGTCAATAGACTTTAGAAAAGCACACATCCTTGACTTCTAATATTCATAGTTTGTGCCATCTAGTAGGGGTGGTCTATTGACATAGCCTCCTTCTCTATCCATGCTTACCAGAAATTAAGTCCTCTGGATCTAACCCAAAATACAGGCAGGGTGCCTGCTCTGATGCCAATTGAAATTCTGGCCAGGCAATGAACAGATACTAACAGAGTAAACAGGTTCTGAACCTAACAGGTTCTGAACAGCACGCAGGGCACAATAGTTTGCAAAACAAAGCACAACCACAAACACACACAGGCAGCAAATTTAAAGTGCAGGAAAGTAAAAAGGCACAGAAATTTGTTAACCCAGTTCGGAGTAAACACCTCCTACTCTGGGGGATACCAATCCAGGAAGGAATTCCACTATAGGAATTAATCCTTATGACTCAAGACACTGACTCCCAGTTCCCAGCCTAAGCAATTAACTTCCTCCTAGTCTTGAATTCTACCCAACACGTTGAGTATTAGAGACCACTAACTTCCTATTCAAGTAACAAACCTGTTACTGAAACCCTTAAACAAAAATACTCTGTTTTTCAGAAAACTTCAAAAACACAACTTCATTCGTACCTAAAGGCTTAGAATGAATTACAACTCAATAACAGTCCTAAACTAACTCAAAGCATATGAGTGGCGTACAAAAATAAAGCAAAAGCTTAAAACTAACACAGACTCTTTTTCTGAATAAAAACTCTCTAAAATCGTAAGTCTTCAATAGCAAAGCTCCTCCTTTTATAATCTTCAGCAAACCTCTTAATTATGCTCCAAATCTTCTGAATTGATTTGTTACTAGAATAAGATTGTTCCAATAAAGTAACAAATAAAACTGCATCCAATATTTGAAAGATTTAAAACAGAAAATACGAATTTTCATAGCTTTGAAACAAATCTTCAAAGATATCTTCTCCAATTAAACCAGCCTTCTAGAAGCAAATATACAAGGATAATTCCTTGCTAAATCTCCCAAGATACGCGCAAAAACAATCCAGCAAACCCAGCTTCTGACGTGGTCAACAGAAGTCAACGTTGGCTTCAGAACCTGAAACTGCTTCTGAAGTGCTACAGTGCTTCTGATGAGCATTTCAGCTTCTGATGTAGATTTTAGCTTCTGAATGGCTTCAAATGAGAAAACTTGTAACTGAAGAAACGTTCAACATAAGGAAATGCTTCTATTCCATACTTTGGTTTTGCCAAACAATGCAGCCAACACCAACAGACTCAACAATATAGTTCCAAGAAGGATGAACAAAAGGGCTGCTCAAATTGCAAGAAAACTGGTCATCACAAATCTGAATGTCCTGAGTTTCAGAAGGATAAACCCAAGAAGATCAGTTCAAAGTCAGGCAACTTCAAAGACAGAATCAGAAAAAGTCTTATGGCTACTTGGAGTAGTCTTGACCAAGAATCAGGTTCTGAAGATGAAGAAGAAGCTAATCTGGGTTTGATAGCAATAGTATCATCTGATGAGGAATCTGGATCAGAATCTGACAAGGAAAATGAAGCAGAAGCCAATTTGAATTTGGTTGCAAATGTATCTTCTGATATAGAATCAGATTCAAACTCAGATGAAGAAGATGAGGTATTTTCTGAACTATCTCATTCTGATCTTGTTGAAACAGTTAAAGAATTTATGATCCACCTCAGAAGCAAGTTAAATCATTTAAAAACTTTGAAAAAGAAAAATAACTTGCTGGCTAATGAGAATCTTAAACTTCAGAATCATATCAATGATATTGATGAAGAAGTTGAAGATCTCAGAAAAATGGTTCATAAGAAACCTGAAGAAATTCCAAATGAACAAGAAATTGCTCTTCAGGATTTCATTTTAACTGGAATCAATAGAAGCAAAGTTGCTTCTATGATTTATAATATCAGCAGAAACAAAGGAGAAGGAATTGGGTTAAAAAATGATTCATTTAATTTTTCAAATGAAACAAACCTTCCATCTTGTTCTGAAGATATTATGAAAGGCTCTAAAGTATGCTTTGTGCCTGCTTCTGACAATTCTGAGAAGAAGAACTTAACAGAAACTGAGACTGCTAAGTCTGAAGCTCTGAACTGCTCAGAATCTGAAGCTTCTGAACCTAAAGGAAAGATGAAGGCAAAACTTAAACCTTTGCCAAAGTCTAAACCAAAAGGTCCTAAGCCTAAGACTATGAGAAAATCAGACTCTAAACCTGAAAATGTTCAGAGTCTGAAGAGTTCAGAACCTGGAACAAGTAAGTCTCAGAATCTGGAAAATCCAGTTTATACTAAACCTTTTCAAAACCAGAATGTCAGGCAAAGCAAACAAATGAAAGCCAATCTGTCATTTGTGTCTGATTGTACTAAGAAAGGTCAAACTGAAGTTTGCCTTGTGTCAGGAGCTGACAAAACTGGAGTTCTTAACAGAACATAACCTTTTACTTCTGAATCCAAGATTCTGAACAAATCAGAATCAAAGACTCTTAAGTCCAAAGTTCTGAAGAAATCAGAACCAAAGTGTTCAATGGTTCAGACTCTAAACAACTCAGAACCAAAGACCTTCAAGTCTCAGGTTCTGAAGAAATCTGAGTCAAGACCATTGAAAACTAAGGTTCTGAAGAACTCAATTTTTAAAACTAAGACTTATTCAAGATCAAAGGATTCATATCCAAAGTATCTGAACAAGTCTGAGTATTACAACTTTAGACATAAGGTGCAAAAGGCTAAACCTTTCAAGACTAACCCAAGAGGACCCATATGGGTACCCAAGTCAGAGATCATTTCTGTTGCAGATATGATTAAATGCCAAAGAAAAGGTGAAGTCCTGGTGCCTGGACAATGGCTGCTGGCATTGCATAACAGAAAACAAGTCTATGTTCCAAACCCTGATCATGAAAGAGGGAGGAACTGTGGGATCTGGAGGAAACCACAAAGACTAGACCACTGGCACTGAGTTTCAGCTCTCAGAGGACACTTCAGAACCTGAACCAGAACCTAAGTCTGAAGATAGTCCAAAGCTGAAAAGCCTCTCAGAAGCTGATACTTCTCCTTAAACCAATCAAGAACATTGCTGGAACAAAAATGGGTGTTCAGCAACAAACTAAAAGAACAAGGAGAGGTAGATCAGAAGCTCTACTGAGGTATGTTTTGTTCTCAGTTATTCTTAATAGATTCTACATGAGTTGGAAAACTATCAGAGTCATAAAAACAACATAACCTTCTTTGTGATAATATTGCTGTAATCTGTATGTCTAAAAATTCCAATTCTACATTCAAGAGCCAAGCATTTTTGAACTTAAACTTCATTTTATTAAGAGATTTTGTTCAAAGATAGATTTAAACTTATTAAAAAGAATCTGAACAATGCATTTCATCTCTTAGAAAAATTTGCTTGACTCTGAATAAGAAACTGAGAATCTGAAGTCTAACATAAGCTAAGATTTAACAGACACTCACTTTGAGAAGTCTGCAGAAAGTTCAGCTTCTGAAGACATCAGACTCTGAGTTTCAGAATCTGATTTTCTGACTTCTGAATCTGCATAGTTATCAAACTTTTAGTCAGAATCTGGTAAGTAATAACAGTTGGGCAATGATGAATTAAGCTTTGAAAGTTACACTTTGTCCCTCCCAAAGTCATCAATATGCAAATGTGTCTTTCTGTTTTCAGTTCTAAAATGTTTTAAAACACAGACACATTTTTTCATCATAATTGCTCAAATTAACATCAGACATGTTCAGTTCTTCAAACATATTTAAAAATCCTGAACAGTTATGTCTGGAAGAGTTTAGAAGCACTGAGCTAAATGCTCTATTTTTCAGTTTTCTGAAAAAGAGTTCAGTTGTGCTAAAACTTTCAGTTGGTATATGATCTGAACAATTTTGTCTAAAATAGTTCAGTGATACTAAACAGAATGTACTGAACAAAGATGCTCTGAACATTGTTTTTATCTCACTTGTTTTCAAACTCTCTTAAAATTCTAAAAATTTTCTTTTTGTTGATAACAAAAGGGGGAGTAAAAGGAAACAAGTATTAAGGCTCCTGAGCTCAGAATATAAGTTAATTTCTATCAGTTAATTAACTTATGAGAGGGAGTAAAAGGTGTTAAGGCTCTTGAGCTAAGAACATAAGTTGATTTCTGATTAAAATTAACTTATGAGAACTGTTTTTAATCTCTTAGCCTCTGAATTAATTGTTGTGAGATATACATTACTCTTAGTGAGTTGAAATGAATTTAAATAACATGGATAAGACTCAGGGAGCTTACAAAACTCATCTTGTGGATTATCAGACTTAGGGGGAGAGCTTACAAAACTCATAACCTGAAGTCAGCTTGTTATTTACAATTCTGAGTGATAATTGTTGGATATTTGGATGTTGGCTACATGTTTGGTAAAATCAAAATGTGCAAGCAATGCGTCTTCAAAAGTTAATTTGTGCTTCAGTAGCTGAAAATATCATTTTGTGCATCTTCAGAAGCTGGGTCAGAAGCTACAGTACTTCAGAAGCTGATAACTGGGCTCTACGAAGCCACTGCGCTCTGCGAAGTTCTTCAGACGCTGGTACTGTTCATCAGACGCAGAACTGGTCTTTAGACGCACTGTTCAGACGTTGACTTCTGTTGACCTTCAGAAGCTGCCTTCAGACGTTGACTTCTGTTGACCTTCAGAAGCTGAATTTCTGCGTTCTTTCTGATTAATTCTTTCTGTATCTTTTGAAGATTTGTTTGAAGTTTTATCCAGGCTAATTGTTCTAGAAGATTGAGTAATTTTACGTGAAGATCTTGTTGAAGATTGGCTTCGTTTAAATATGAATATATTTTCAAAGGAATCTTTGCAAAATATAATTCAGAAATATATTTCCTTCTATGAGCTTCTAAAGAATTCTGGGATTATATCTTTAAAGATTTGGTTCAAGAATTATGTGCTGCCGAAGTTTATAAATAGAAGACGTTGCTATTGAAGAACTTGCTCATCTCAAGAATTAAAAGAGTCTTAGTGTTTTTGAGTCTGTGAGCTGTTGCTCTGTTTTTGTGCACCACTCATCTGTTAGAGTTGGTTGTTTGTTTTTCAGTTGTAATCACTTAAAGCTTTTAAGCACAAGTGATGTTTTTGTTATTTTGAAGAGTGTCTTCATAATTGTTTAGAGTTTACAATCACTGGGACTGTGATTGCTTGATTAGGAAGTGAGAGGGGTCTCTCAGGTCTAGGAGTTCCTAGGTTGAAATCTATACGGGTAGTGATTAAGTGATAAGGCTGGAAAAATAGGGGGTTGTGTCTAGAGTCTTTGAATTGATACTACTTAGTGGATTTCCTTCCTGGATTGGTATCCTCCAGATTTAGGTGAAGTTTGCACCGAACTGGGTTAACAAATAACTGTGTTGCTTTACTTTCTGCCCTTTATTTTCCTGCTTCTGAACCTCTGATTTTAATACTCTATTTTACGAGTTCAGAACCTATACCTGCCAGAATTTCAATTGGCATCAGAGCAGACACCCTGCCTGTATTTGGGTGAGCTCCAGGGAAGATATTTTTTGGCATAATGAAGAAGAAGACAGGATCTGATGAGAAAGGCAGTCAATCCAAATGTGTTCAGTGCCATGAATGTGAAGGATATGGTCACATTAAAACAGAATGTATCCCATACCTCAAGAGACAAAAGAAAAGCTTGGCTATTGCTTGGTCTGATAACTCAGAAAGAGAAGAGAATGAGTCTGCTAAGCTTGTTGCTGCCTTTACTGGTAGTTGTATGACTGATGTTGGAGTCAAGGTTTCAGAAGCACTATCAGGTTCTGAGACATCATCTGATACTGAGTCAAGTGATGAAGAACTGGCTACCTATTACAAAGAACCTGCTGAGTTCTGCAAGAAATTGCATGTTCAATTTAAAGAAGTTTGCAAGTTATTAGAAGATCAGAAGAAGACAATCTGCCAACTGAATGCTGAGAGAAGTGAACTCTTAGTGCAAAATTCTGATCTCAAAGATGAGGTAACCCAGCTGAACTCACAACTTGAAAATATGAAGGAGCAAGTCAGAATGATGAACTCTACTACTGATGTGTTAGAAGAGATTTTGGAGAGTCAGAACCAAGGGAAACCAAATGGAATTGGGTTTAATGATAGGACTCTGAACAAGACACAGCAAAAACCAGCTGCAAGGTTCAATGCTAATGTTAAAACTTGTGATAAAACTAAGAACCAACCTCAGGGATCTAAGAACAAGAGGGCTTCTCATCCTTGGGTATGTCATCATTGTGGTAAAAAGGGTCACATTAAGCCTTTTTGTTACAAGCTGCATGGATACCCCAAGCACCTTCAACAAAGAAAGTCTGAACCAGTTGTTGTCAATGTCAAGAAGGTATGGAGACCTAAATGTGCAAGTGTTGCCCAGAATCTGAAAGATAGGAAAGGAAAGGTTGTTGCTGCTGACAACAGGCCCACTCCTGTAGCAAAGAAGATTTCTGTTGCTGGTCCATCTAAAGTCTGGAGCAAGGTTTTGGTTCATGTCCCTGTCCCTAAGGCTCTAAAAATAAAAGAAGTGGATCCTAGTAAGTCTGAAGATATTGTTAAGCATGATACCATGTGTGCGCTCTCGTAAAAAAAACGCAAACCTCGCGCGTACATGAACGCTTGAAAGGTTATGTGAAGTCGCCACCAAAGTTTTTGTTTAAAGGGAACGTTGATAAACCCTGGAGTTTTTATTTTAAAGGGAAACGATAATAAAACCTTTGACGATGAGGAAAGGATGGTCATCGCAACCATTATCGGGTTCGGGAGTCGATTACGCAAGGGGAATGTATTAGCACTCCTCACGTCCGTTGTACTCAACGAGAACCTCCTAGTTAGCTAAGGCTAGAATGTTTTTAATGTTTGCTTGCATGCTTGAATATGTAAAAGGGAAAAGGAAAATATGATGAAGGGGAAAAAAGTTGTTTTTTATTATTGTGCTTGACAAGATGATGATCTTGCTCCTACGTATCTCCCGGTGCGATGGAGAAATCAAAGCTACGTAGTTCTTTGTAGAAAAACGTATATGTGTTGGTTATTTTTAAAGAACGATGTTTTGATCGTATTCTTGCGATTAAACATAGCTTATGTGCTCGCGCATGGGAGGCTTAAGCGTTTGTTTCGAATCGCGCTAGAATAGATAAAACACGTCCGTTGGGGAAAAGAGGTTCGAATTGGCCACGAGGGGGCCAAAAAGATTAAAATGACTCAACCGAGTCGAGAAAGGTTCGATTGATCTGACGGGATCAAGAAAGGGTTCAATGGACTCAACGGAGTCGAACATTGACCAAAATGACTCAACCGAGTTGAGAAAAGGTTCGATTGATCCAACGAGATCAAGAAAAGGTTCAATGGACTCAACGGAGTCGAACATTGAACAAAAGTGACTCAACCGAGTCGAACATTGAAACAAATGGTCACGGGGGACCAAAAGGGTTCAAATTGGCCACAAAGGGCCAAGAATTGGTTTTGGTGTGGTTGGATGAGTTGAAAATAGAATGACGATTGTCCGAACAACGAGACATACGTCAAGCATTCGTTCAAACGGGGAAATGGAGAGACATACGTCAAACCATCCCTTTTTCATTCAAGTTTTGTTTGAAATTTAAGAAATCCCAAAGTTATCAAAACACTTGATTGTTGAAACTCAATAAAAACTTTAATGTTCGAATTAGTTGTTACAACCTATGAACAAGTTTGCTTTGAATGTGTGTGAAAAATGCACAAGTTTAGAAAAATGCGCAAGTTCGGCTCAAGTTAAGCTTGGTTTCGAAAAATGAGCAAAATCGGCTCGAGTTCATGTTTTGATTGAAATTCATGAACAAGGTTATTGTTCAAGATTGGTTTTGAAATATTGAACTTGGCTTATTGCTCGAATTTGATTTTGAAAGTTTAATGAACGTAACTTGTTTTGCAAGTTATCCAAAAAGTATTGCTCAAACTTGTGAAATTTCCAATATTATGCAAAACTCTTGATATGGTTTGAATAAAATGAGTTTCAATCCTCTTAGGTTCTGAGCTTTTAGGTTAGAACCTCAAAAATTGGCTTTTTAGAAGCCTGAACTCAGGTTCTGAGTTCTGTCATGGTCGCAAAGCGACCAAAGCTTCGCTCTGCGAACTCTGCGAAATTTTGAGTTCAGAAGCTGCTTCTGAACTGCTGTTCAGAAGCAACTTCTGAACAATCTTCAGAACTTTAGGAGGAGTGAAAAGCTTTTGAAATTAGCAATAAAATGAGTGCAACAACTCAGTTTAAATGTTTTGCAAACCTTGGGATTTCTTTGAAGTTCAAAAGTGGTTTTGAATCAAAAATGAGTGAAACTTAAAAATGCAAAGCTGAGATTGAAACAAGTTGGAATCAAAAGCAAATGCAAACAGTATGTAAATGCAATATAAACCAGTTAGAATGACTTACCAACTCCTAGCCCAAAGCTCTTGTTGCAAGGAAATGGAAAGGACTTGAATGGTTGAATTTTTGCAAGGTTTGAAATGTTGATGAATGGATGATAATAACACTAGTGTTTTCTTGCTGGAAGGTGTTAATCGTACAAAAGTAAGTATCGTTTTTATATCGTTCCACAGGGATTAATGTGATATCATAAACCGTTCAACGTCGATTATCGTTTTAAGTTACGGTTTAACCATTTGTTTTACTACACTACTCATCATTTTAAAAACATAATAAATAAATAGTAGAGTAATAGGACATAGAAGGTGTTAGGATTAACGTTCATCAATCAAACATCGTTTGTATTCGATTGATCATAAATACGGATTCTAGCTTTTTCTTATATATGACATTATTACGTATTGCTCAACAACTTCATTGATTTCCCAAATGAAGTCATGAGATCGATTGTATCGTTTAATCGATGATTTCTCAATCTATTAAACGACTTAAAAGCTTTACGATCCAATACTATAATGTAATTATCAAAACCAAATCTCATTTCTAGAATTTCTTATCTTGATAGAAAATCATTCTAAACCTAGATTCAAAAGTCTTTTTCAACAACATTTAAATCAAACATAAGATTGAAAAGCAAGAAGAAATTCAATGGTATATAAAAATGCTAGAATCATATATTTAATAACCAAAAGTTTACAACATGGAATGATTGATTACCTATTAATCCCAACAAAGGAGATTAGTTGATCATTGTCATGACAACTATTGCAAAATAAGAAAGGAAGATGAAGATATATGAGAGCTTGATGTCTCAAAGCTTCTTAATGCCTTCTTCAATCCAAATCAAATTGCTATTTGAAGTTTTTCTCCCTCTATGCCTATTCTCTCTCAAAGATAACAAGTATTTTTAGCTCTGGAAAATATTAAAACTCAGAAAAAACTCTCTCTCTAAAAAATGAGCTTCAAAATACTTAAATATGCTGAGAAAATGTACGCTCGCTACAAGCGACCAGCCTGTCGCTTGTAGCGAGGAAGTCAACTGGCCAATCATAGAGCTCCACGTCACCATCAGCATTAAACCGCCCCTCTGGTCGCTGTAGCGACAAGGTCTGTCGCTACAAGCGATGGATCATTGAAATTCCCTGCCTAGGCTCGCTTCAAGCGTCCAGTTCATCGAAATCCCTGCCTATCCTCGCTACTAGCGATGGCTCCTGCGCTTGTAGCGATGGCATCAAGAAAAGCTTCATTCTTTTGCATCAATCAGGTTCAAGCATGTATTTCCTGCATAATCACATGGGGTAAGGCTTAGGATCACAATTATTGCATTTTTAACACAAATATGCTCTAATCCTAAGGTAACTTGCAAAACAAGTAATCATAAGTGACCTAAAATGTATCAAAATATAACAACTTTTAGGCACTTATCAAACTCTCCCCAACTTACATTTTGGTTTGTCCTCAAACCAAAGAATCAAAAGGAAATTTTCATAGCTTTTAAACCACAGTATTGAGCAATTAGCAAAGGATTCAAAAGTGCGAAGAAATAAACATCAAATGAGTGATTCAAATGTGATTGCGCAAGCTAAAGTTCAGTTTCTCATTAAACAAGATACATTCTACAAATGTGAACTAGTTCTAAACACAAGGAATCAAATCATACAATCCTAAACAAGCAACATGTTTAAATTTGAACCAAACCTAACACACTTCTATATAAAGTATATGAACAATTGAAATCATTTGTAAGGGTTATGAACACTCATCCAACAAACATGATAACATACCAATTAAATTATGTGTCTATCTAATTATCATTTCCAAAAGCATAAAAGGCATTGATCATAAGGTCTTTAAGGGTTGTAATTGGGCTAGGTTACAAAAGAATTGTCATATGTGGGATATTTGAATTCAAATGGCCAAGCAAAAGGAACATTCAATCTAATTACACTTCCTTCTTTTTCCAATACAACACTTGGTGAATTTCATACTTTCCTATTCTTGATTGATCTTGACAACTTTTTCTTTGAATTCTTGCAAACCTTTTCATTTTTTCTCTTTTCTTTTTCTTGGTTTGCTTTTCTTTCTTTTTTTTTTTCTTTTCTTTTTCTTGTTGTCAAGATCAAATATCATCATTCACCCTTACATTGACTTAAATATAACCTCCCTTTCTCCCCAACTTATTTCAATGATACCCTAATCGAATGTTCCTTTATCATTATGGCAAAGGTCAATAAAAACGATGGATAAGGGTTCACAAGAAAACAATTATCAGAATTCAATAAAGAGTTAACTATGAACTGAATTTTTTTTACAAACTCCGGCAATTTAAATAAGCAGATGAGCTTATTAAAATTGACAGTCCACGGTTAACAATTCTGATTCAAATAGGCTCAGATGGGTTAACAGATACTCACACATCTCACAGGGTAGGTTCATTTGGTCAAGTATTTCACTCAATTTCAAAAAATTGCCTTGATCACTTCAATGCTTTTATACAAATTAAAACAATAACAGATTTAACATAAAATAACTGAGTTAAACATGATATTGGTCTCCTGCATATATATACAATGGTTGAGGAATCCTCACATTTTGGCTAGTTCTATATTGGTTCAAAACTAAACAAATGCTTGCTTGAAACTGAATAAATTAACTTGTGTGTGTAAAGAACTTATTCACATTCAAGAATATACCTAGAAAAACAAGAAAACGAGTACCTTAGCTGCGCGCTTTAACACTCATTCTATCATTATCACTCAATTGATTCTAAGCTCAAGCACTGGCTTTTGAATCATTCATCTTTCTTTCAACATTGTTGGGATAATTTCAAAAATTTTTTACCAAAAATAAATACTAAAGCATAAATAAAATATAAACTATACTAACATGTAATACCAAATATAAATAACATAAACCAAAAAGGTACATCATCCATGGTACAAAAGAAACATAACCAAAGTACAAAGCATAAATAAAAATGTTATAAAAGTACAAAGCTGAATAAATAAAACGAAAGAGATGACAAATCAAAATCTGCAGCTCTGCATCATCAGTCTGAATCTGAATCCATGTCCTCAGAGTCTAGCAGGTCTGCTGCCATGCGGTCAATGCTATTTGTAGCTGCTGAGGAGTCATCACCCAGATCATCATCAACATCAGCGTCGTCGTCACCCTCATCACCGGCATCCTGATCACCAGCATCAGCTGCAGCTGCCCCTCCTGGAAAGAAAGGCCTGTCCACAGGCCAAGCTATGTGCTCAGAGAAGAAAGCAGGCGTCCAAGGGCTTTGTCCACTGTCATGCAGATGGCTCTGAATAGTCGTTAGAGCCCGGTGATTTGACGCATTCTGCGCCAACAGAAAAGAGCTCACCGTAGCAGAGTCCCAACTCGAGAAATCCAGTGGTGGAATGGTCGGGTGGCTAGTATGATGAGGTGGTGGTGGTGGTACATGAGAAGGACCGGCTGAAGTGGATGGTCCAGCTGAGGAAGGAGGTGGGGCAATAGGTGCAGGGGTAGAGCAGTACCTATTGATGTACCTGTCATCAATAGGGTTCTTAATTTCTTCATCTACTTGATTTGGCATGTGTACCCTAGCCCGTCTACAGAGTCCCATAATCAATCCGGGAAAGGTCAGTGGGCATTTGGGTTTGCCCGGGGGTAAAATGCCGCTCTCAGCTACTACCCTCATCTCATTCGCTATAAGCCTAGCAACGTCAACCTGACGCTGAGTAAGGATATAATGGACAAGAGGTGTAACGTCTAGGGTGGTAGAAGATGTATGAGATTTAGGCCGGATGTTATACAAGATAAGGGTAAGAACTACCTGAGCCGGAGTGGTCATATCCTCCCTAAATGCTCGGAAAGGCTTACCCGAAGCCCTACTCAAATCATAGCTCTTCCCCTCCTGGAAGATGTCTCGTGCAATACTCTCGTGATCCCAATTGCCGCTCCTCTGATGCTCACAAAAGTCACATAGCGCAGTAGGTGCAAGTGGATTATCCTCTTCAACTAGCTCCAGAGGTTTACCCAAATACGCATTGATGGACATGCGATCAAAGGTGATGGTGCGCCCTCGCACGTAGGTAGTCCATGTGAACTCGTCAGATGGGTCAGCTGGGATCGCATTCGCGTAGAATTCGCGCACGATGTCATAATTAATCCTCCTGGGTGGCGTGCATAGAATCCCCCATTTCCTTTCGTTGATCATAGCTGCTATGCCTCCGTACTCTCCCTCTTCTGATATCTGGAACCGCTTCTCAGACCAGATTCTTCGTGTTTTCAGCTCTTCGTACCTTTCTTGATTCCTCCAGCTTAGGAAACGACTCGCGTCATGTGGTTGAATGTTTGCTCTTGGTCGTGACGACGAGCTCTCAACGTTCCTTTGTCGTTTGGACGAGGTTTTGGGTGCCATTCCTACAAAATGATTTAAAACAGATGAAAATTAGGTAGGACACAAGTCAAGTTTCAATCAAAATAAAAATAAAACAAATTCTGGGTGTCGTCGCTACAGCGACAGCCTGGTCGCTTGTAGCGAGCGAACCCAAAAAATGCCTGTTTCCTGCGCTACAAGCGTACTATAGCGAGGAAGACCCTTTTCAAAATTTCATGTTTTTCTGGATTTGAACCTACTTGTAGCATGCGAAATTAAGATTAAAGCTAAAATAAATGAATAACAATCACCTAAACTTCCTAAATCCTTAAAAACCCTAAATTATTTTGAATTTTTACATAGGTTTTTTTTCCAAAATACGAATCCTATGAACAAGAGGATTAAAGGGGAGTTTTCCTAGTGATTTTCGTTCATTTACTAAAGCTTAAACTATGTAAAAACATGGGTAATCAACATGGCATATTTAAGTTCACAATTTTAAAACCCTAAAACCCTAAATAATCAAATCAGCATGCAAGCACTAATAAACAGTAAAAAGCTTCAAAACAGTGACAGAAAAGGACGAAAAGCATACCTGGAAGTTGATTGATGTGGATTAAACACAGGTAAAGAGTGGATTAGCAAGTTTGTGCAGAAATTTGAAATGAACAAATGCAGAAATGGAATGGAATGTTTACAGAAGTAAAGGGTTGCGAAAATATAATACAACAACGGCTAAAACAATAAATGGGTGGTTGGGAGGTTACAGAAGCGACAGTAGTGGCCTAGGAAACATAAAACTGTTTTCTGATACGGTCGCTACAAGCGCGCGACCTGTCGCTACAGCGACAGGCAAAAAGCCCATCGCTACAAGCGTGGAATGGCGCTACAAGCGCAAGTGAAAAAATCCATCGCTACAAGCGACAAGTGCGTCGCTACAGCGACGTAGTGTAAATTCCATCGCTACAGCGATGAATTGGTCGCTGTAGCGACCATGACAGGAAACAGAAAAATAAAATTTTGAGTTCTTGCCACTATCCCAACATGCATAATTAACTGTACAGAACTAAAATAACACTAAAAATGCAACATACTTACAAAATTGGGGTGCCTCCCAACGAGCTCTTGTTTAACGTCATTAGATCGACGCCTGATTCGCTTATGCATAAGAATCGATGAGTGAAATCGTTGTCGTGTGCCGAACAACTTCACCTCCAAAATATGGCTTAAGCCTCTGTCCATTCACTGTCCATGTTGACTTGGTGATAGGATCCTCTAGTTCCACAGCTCCATAAGGTTTTACTTCCTTTATCATGAACGGACCGGACCATTTGGACTTCAATTTACCCGGAAATAGTCGTAGCCTTGCATTGAACAGCAACACCATTTGACCGGGCCTGAATTCCCTCTTCATGATCTTCTTGTCATGATACCGTTTAACCTTTTCCTTATAAAGCTTGCTTGACTGATAGGCTTGGTCACGCATTTCCTCTAACTCATGCATTTGAAGCTTTCTCTTCTCCCCAGCTTGCTCTTGATCAAAGTTCAAAAACTTGAGCGCCCAAAACGCTTTGTGCTCCAACTCGACCGGCAAGTGGCATGCTTTCCCATACACCAACTGGAATGGTGTGAAACCCGTAGGAGCTTTGTATGCGGTCCTATAGGCCCACAATGCTTCGTCTAGTTTCATCGCCCAATCCTTCCTTGATGATGACACGGTCTTCTCAAGTATCCGTTTGATTTCACGGTTGGATACCTCAGCTTGACCGTTGGTCTGTGGATGGTATGGTGAAGCTACCTTGTGCTTTACTCCATAGTGCTCAAGTGCTTTTGCTAACTGTTGATTGCAGAAGTGAGAACCTCCGTCACTTATTAGCACTCTTGGAGTTCCAAATCGGGAAAAGATGTTTCTTTTCAGAAACTTGACCACCGTCTTGCTATCGGCTTTCTGAGATGCTATTGCTTCTACCCACTTTGACACATAGTCAACAGCCACCAGAATATACTCGTTGTTCATAGAGGATGGAAATGGCCCTACAAAGTCAATACCCCAATAGTCGAAGACTTCGACTTCAAGGATACTTTGTAGAGGCATTTCATTCCTCTTTGAAATCCCTCCGGTTTTCTGGCAACTCTCACATTCTTTCACATGTTCATATGAGTCTTTGAACAAGGTGGGCCAATAAAAGCCAGCTTGAAGAACTTTTGCTCCAGTTCTTTCTCCACTGTAGTGACCACCATATGGCGAGTTATGACAGTGCCACATGATGTCCTTGGCTTCTTCTCTTGCAACACATCTTCTTAATAAGTGGTCTGCTCCAATCTTGAAGAGATACGGGTCATCCCAAATGAATTGAGTGGCGTCTCTCAACAACCTCTTCTTCATTTGCCATGTGTAATCCTCCGGTATGAACCCCGTTGCTTTGTAATTGGCCATGTCAGCGAACCATGGTCTTTCTTGCACCATAAGCAACTTCTCATCCGGGAACTCTTCAAGGATGTCCCTCTCATGCTTCGTTATCTCATTGTTCACCAATCTTGACAAATGATCAGCTACTAGGTTCTCAGTCCCCTTCTTGTCCTTAATCTCCAAATCAAACTCTTGGAGTAACAACATCCAACGGATGAGTCTCGGCTTTGAGTCGGGTTTGGTAATTAAGTACTTGATAGCTGCATGGTCAGTCCAGATAACAATTTTTGAACCAATGAGATACGAACGGAATTTTTCTAATGCGAACACTATGGCAAGTAATTCTTTTTCAGTGGTAGCATAATTGACTTGTGCGTCATTTAAAACTTTACTTGCATAGTGTATAGCATGAAAAATTTTGTTTTTGCGTTGACCTAACACCGCGCCTACCGCATAATCACTTGCATCGCACATAAGTTCAAAATCGTATGTCCAGTTTGGTGCGGTGATTATGGGTGCGGATGTTAAGCTATCCTTTAAACTATTAAATGCATTTAAACAGTCAATATCAAAATCAAAAGACTTATCTTTGTTGAGCAAGTTGCTCAAAGGCTTGGCAATTTTTGAGAAGTCTTTGATGAATCTCCGATAGAACCCGGCATGGCCTAGGAAACTTCGGATTCCTTTGACATTGACTGGTGGTGGAAGTTTTCCTATCACGTCGATCTTAGCTTTATCAACTTCAATACCCTTGGAGGATATCTTGTGACCAAGGACTATACCCTCGGTTACCATGAAGTGACACTTCTCCCAATTGAGCACCAAGTTGGTTTCCTTGCACCGTTTCAGTACCGTGTCCAGATTCTTCAAGCACATATCAAATGATGACCCAAAAACTGAGAAGTCGTCCATAAACACTTCAATGCTTTTCTCTATCAAGTCTGCAAAGATAGCTTGCATGCATCGTTGAAATGTTGCTGGAGCGTTACATAATCCGAACGACATGCGTCGATATGCAAATACCCCAAAAGGACATGTGAATGCAGTCTTCTCGTGATCGTCTGGATTCACCGAAATCTGATTGTAACCCGAATATCCGTCAAGGAAACAGTAAAAAGCTTGTCCTGACAGCCTCTCTAGCATTTGATCCATAAATGGTAGAGGAAAATGATCCTTTCTAGTTGCTTTGTTAAGCCTCCGGTAATCAATACACATCCTCCAACCGGTCACGGTTCTTGTCGGTATGAGCTCATTCTTCTCATTCGTGATAACCGTCATACCTCCCTTCTTAGGGACAACTTGAACCGGACTAACCCAAGTGCTATCCGAGATCAGATATATCATGCCGGCTTCAAGTAGCTTAACTACTTCTTTCCGGACTACTTCCTTCATGTTTGGGTTTAGCCGTCTTTGAGGTTGTGCTACCGGCTTATAATCCTCTTCCATCATGATCTTATGCATGCAATAGGAAGGACTTATCCCTTTTAAGTCGGATAGTGTCCAACCTATTGCTTCCTTGTTGGACTTCAAAACTTCGACCAATTTTGTTTCTTCATGGTTTGACAACGAGCTACTAATGATCACCGGTTTGGTACCCTCTTGATCAAGAAACACATACTTCAAATGTGAGGGCAAGATCTTCATCTCCGGCTTCACTTCTTCTACTTTAGCTTCATTCGTCAATTCCTCGATTTTGGCTTTGTGAGGAGGAATTTCCTTCAACGAATCGAGCTCCTTCAAACACTCTTCAAGCTCCTGCTCATCTTCTTCTCCTAGGATACTTAGTGCGTTTGTTAATACTCTTTCAAGATGTGTCAAGTCATGCAACTGGTTTCTCGTATCAACTATCAATTCTTCCGTTGCATCCATCTTGAAACACGCAGCTTTATCACTAGGAAACTTCATTGCTTCATGGATGTTGAAATTGACTTCTTCATCGTCCACACAGACTTTCATTAAGCCTCCGTCAAGATCAATCATCATCCGTGCCGTTTGCATGAAAGTTCTCCCAAGAAGTAGCGGCACATCATCATCCTCCGGAATGTCCATCACTACAAAGTCGACGGGGAACAAGAACTTGTCGACTTTCACCAACACGTCTTCAGCAATTCCCAATGGACGAGTGTAGGATTTGTCGGCCAATTGCAAGGTTAAGTTGGTTCTCTTCACAACTATATCACCAATCCTTTTGACAACGGATAATGGGATTAGGTTGATACTTGAACCCAAATCAATGAGTGCCTTGCCGACATCAACATTGCCAATGGACACGAGCAGTGTAACTTTGCCCGGATCTCTCTTCTTTCTTGACAAAGTATTCTGGATGATTTCACTACAATTCGCGTCTAGCAGAATTGTTTCTTCTTCATTAAACCTCCTCTTCTTGGAGAGAATTTCTTTCATGAACTTGGCATACGTCGGCATTTGCTCTAGGGCTTCCGAGAACGGTATGTTGATTTGTAACCTTTTGAATACTTCAAGGAACCTAGCAAACTGCCTCTCTTTCTCTTTTTTGGCTGGTGTAGTTGGGTAAGGTAGATGTGGGGTCGGTGCATTCTTCACTACTTCTTGCTTCTTGCCCTTCTCCTTCACCACATCCTTCTTCCATACTATGTTCTCATTTTCAACTACATCCTTATTATTTTTTTCAACTTCTTCCTCTATATGTACATCTCCCGTTTCCTCCTCATGTCCTTCATCATCATCCTTCTCCCTCACCTCATTCTCAACAACCCTTCTCTCTACTTCAAGATTGTCCCCTATACCTTTACCAATGACCTTCCCGCTCCTTGTAGCAATTGCCTTGCAATTTTCGTTGTCTCTTGATGCAAGGACTTCCTCATCAAAATGACTTAATTGTCATTTCGATGATGATGCATGATCCTTTGGGTTGGTTTGTGTGTTGGCGGTAAAGGTTCCACCTTGTTGAGTAGCTTGAGAAAGTTGTTGTGCCAACTGGCCCACTTGCGTCTCCAGATTTTTGATGGACGCATCAGTGTTCTTCTGGTTGGCCATTGACATCTGCATGAATTGATTGAGGGTTTCATCGGTGGATTGGTTGCGGTTTTGTTGTGGAGGTTGATATTGGTTATAATTTTGGTAAGGTTGTCGGTTATATTGCCCAGCTTCTGGTCTCCACCCTTGGCCATAATTCGGATTATTCCCTCTTGGGAAGTTGTTTGGATGGCTTTGGAATTGGTTTTGAAACTGTTGAGGCCTTGGTTGATTACCAACATAGCTTACCTCTTCTGTAGGTGGCGGACAAAATCCGGTTGGGTGGTCTCCCGAACAAAGCTCGCAAGATGCGACTTGGTGTTGTCTTCTTTGTTCGTTCTGGATGTCCTTCATTTGTTGAGGAAGGTTGGCCATTTTCTTTGTCAACTCTTCCACTTGTTGCGTGAGCAACTTGTTTTGTGCAAGGATAGCATCATTTGTTCCCAAATCTAGGATTCCCGCCTTCCTTTGGCTTTGGCTTCGGTTATGATGAGCTTGGTGATCATTCAATGCCATTCTCTCTATAATAGCAACAACATCCTCGGCACTCTTGGCCATCAAAGAACCACCAGCAGCAGCGTCAAGCAATAGCTTGGATTGTTGTTGCATCCCGTTCCGGAATAGATGAATTTGTGTTAACTCATCAAATCCATGATTAGGACATCTTCTGAGCATTGACTTGAAACGCTCCCACGCTTCACATAACGTCTCACTTGTACCTTGTGAGAACACCGCAATAGTTGTCTTCGCCTCCATGAAACGATTCTGAGGGAAGAACCTCTCATGGAATTTCTCCTCAAGCGTGTTCCAGTTCGTCATTACCGTCGGTGGCTGGTCCAAGTACCACTCCTTAGCTTTGCCAATCAATGAGTGAGGAAACATCCTCATCCACATAGCCTCCTCGTTATTCTCCGTCTCACCAAGGGTTCCCGCAATCTCATAGAATTTTGTGAGATGTTGGAACGGGTCTTCATGGTCTAATCCTGAGAATGGATTAGCATATAAGATTTGTAATATCCCCGTCTTCATCTCTGTTTGCTTGATAGTCCGCGGTGTTTTCCCCAATTGTGCGAAACAACGTGGACTATTATTACATGGCAACCCACGACCTCCTGAACCTCCAGGATCATCTCCTGATGCAGCCATTTGTAACTCTTGGCTTGGACTAGATGAATGACTAGAAACAGAACTTTCCTCCTGTTGCCTTTTCTTTGCTTGTTGCTTCTTTTTCCGATTCTTGCTATTGTTTCGACGAGCTGTTCTCTCTATCTCGGAATCAAAAAGAAGTTGGTCCTCCGATACTTGACCTCGCATATACGATATCAACAATCTGACCACAAAGAATTAGCAAACAAGATGGATAAGAAATATTAGTTATATACATAAAAGAATTTTGTGCAAAATTGCTTAAAACCATAATTAAAGTTGCAATGATTATAATATCATAACTTTAATCCCCGGCAACGGCGCCATTTTGTTAATCGTACAAAAGTAAGTATCGTTTTTATATCGTTCCACAGGGATTAATGTGATATCATAAACCGTTCAACGTCGATTATCGTTTTAAGTTAGGGTTTAACCATTTGTTTTACTACAGTACTCATCATTTTAAAAACATAATAAATAAATAGTAGAGTAATAGGACATAGAAGGTGTTAGGATTAACGTTCATCAATCAAACATCGTTTGTATTCGATTGATCATAAATACGGATTCTAGCTTTTTCTTATATATGACATTATTACGTATTGCTCAACAACTTCATTGATTTCCCAAATGAAGTCATGAGATCGATTGTATCGTTTAATCGATGATTTCTCAATCTATTAAACGACTTAAAAGCTTTACGATCCAATACTATAATGTAATTATCAAAACCAAATCCCATTTCTAGAATTTCTTATCTTGATAGAAAATCATTCTAAACCTAGATTCAAAAGTCTTTTTCAACAACATTTAAATCAAACATAAGATTGAAAAGCAAGAAGAAATTCAATGGTATATAAAAATGCTAGAATCATATATTTAATAACCAAAAGTTTACAACATGGAATGATTGATTACCTATTAATCCCAACAAAGGAGATTAGTTGATCATTGTCATGACAACTATTGCAAAATAAGAAAGGAAGATGAAGATATATGAGAGCTTGATGTCTCAAAGCTTCTTAATGCCTTCTTCAATCCAAATCAAATTGCTATTTGAAGTTTTTCTCCCTCTATGCCTATTCTCTCTCAAAGATAACAAGTATTTTTAGCTCTGGAAAATATTAAAACTCAGAAAAAAACTATCTCTCTAAAAAATGAGCTTCAAAATACTTAAATATGCTGAGAAAATGTACGCTCGCTACAAGCGACCAGCCTGTCGCTTGTAGCGAGGAAGTCAACTGGCCAATCATAGAGCTCCACGTCACCATCAGCATTAAACCGCCCCTCTGGTCGCTGTAGCGACAAGGTCTGTCGCTACAAGCGATGGATCATTGAAATTCCCTGCCTAGGCTCGCTTCAAGCGTCGAGTTCATCGCTTCAAGCGATGAACTCCTGATAATCCCTGCCTAAGCTCGCTTCTAGCGATGGATGCTGCGCTTCAAGCGATGGAACACTGGAAATCCCTGCCTATCCTCGCTACTAGCGATGGCTTCTGCGCTTGTAGCGATGGCATCAAGAAAAGCTTCATAACTTTGCATCAATCAGGTTCAAGCATGTATTTCCTGCATAATCACATGGGGTAAGGCTTAGGATCACATTTATTGCATTTTTAACACAATTATGCTCAAATCCTAAGGTAACTTGTAAAGCAAGTAATCATAAGTGCCCTAAAATGTATCAAAATATAACAACTTTTAGGCACTTATCAACCATATAATTGACACATAAATTGCACGAAATTCATATATAAACAGAAACAAATTTCATGCATCAATTAACATCAACAAAATAGAACACTTATAACCCTAGAATTCACAAAAACAAGGGAAAGGAAAAAACGAGGATAAGGACCTCTCACTACCCTTAGTGTTCATAACACCCCCCCTATAGTAACCAATCTTACCCCTTTACCTCGAATTCGCATAATTGGTGTTGAAATTCCAATGGTGAATCCTATTCTCTCGCTCTCCTTTGTTTCTTCCCCTCTAATCCTTGTTTTCTTTGTTTTCTGAATTTTTTCTTTGAAATCCTAATTCTCTAATGCTCCTCTCTATTTATAGAGACAATTTAGGTTTTAGCTGTTCTGAAACTATCGCTTATATTTTAACAAATTATTTATTTATTTATATTTTCTGAAATAAACTTTAGACAAATTTACTATTTGCACCACAAATTTGTTACTATTCCCTTTATAATTACACAACATTTTTGTTCACACCTCCCTCTATCCAAATCACTAAAGCATTATAAGGTCTGCTACTTACACCCCTCTTTCTGCCCAGTTTTACTAATGAACCACTGTTTGCACCTCACTTCCCTATTCTCACAAAAAATGTTATTTTCTTCTTAAAAATTATTTTCTCCCATTCTCTTTTTAATTAAACTACTATCATTAATTAAAGCTCTAGTTTATCTATACTACCTTTATTAATCAAATGTCTCTATCCCAATTAACTAAATAACCCCACCCAAACATGCCAAAAGTTGATTTAATTCAAATAAAAATAATAATGTCAAACAATCAATAATAATAATAATAATAATAATAATAATAATAATAATAATAATAATAATAATAATAATAATAATAATATCTAATAATAATACTAATAAATTAATATTAAAAATTTGGGGTCTTACACTCTTCGTGATTATGCCCATGTGTTTTACATTTTTAATCATTAATGTTGATATTTTAATATTGAGAATTATGTTGGTTATAATTTTGGTGTGATAAAAAATGTTAATTTAAGAAGACTTAAGGAACAAGCTCACTTCAATACATGTGTATTTTGAACATGCATACAAACCTAAGTGATTTGTGTGAATGTTTGAGTATCTTGTTAGTTTTGCCTAAGATTTTAATTTTAAGATTCAGATGAAGAATTGGTTTTTACCTCTTTGGTTGGCATTCACATGATATGTATATTAACTACTATACAATTTTTTTGCACATGTCAGGACTGAATCTGACTTAATTGAAAACATTACCAGAGCAGTATTAAGAAAATTAAATCAGCAATGCACAAATGATCTTACATGTAATTTCATACTTGATGAAAACTATTGGAGCATTCAATCTTTAATAAAATTTGATTCAACAGAAGTTCAAATCATTGGACTTTGGGGTATGGGAGGCATAGGTAAGACAACCCTTGCCAGTGCTATGTTTCAAAGGGTCTCTTTCAAATATGAAAGCAGTTGCTTCTTAGAAAAGGTGACAGAAGTATCAAAAAAGCATGGAGTCAATTACACATGCAACAAACTTCTTTCCAAGTTACTCAGGGAAGATCTTGATATTGATACTCCCAAAGTAATACCATCCATGATCATGAGGAGACTCAAACGCATGAAATCTTTCATTGTACTAGATGATGTACATAATTCAGAACTTTTGCAAAACTTGATTGGAGTAGGACATGGTTGGCTAGGATCTGGTAGCACGGTCATTGTGACTACTAGGGATAAGCATGTGCTGATAAGTGGAGGAATTGACAAAATTTATGAAGTTAAGAAGATGAACTCCCGAAATTCCCGCCGGCTTTTCAGTTTGAATGCTTTTAACAAAGTCTCACCTAAGGATGGATATGTGGAGCTCTCCGAAAGAGCAATTGATTATGCCAGAGGAAACCCTTTGGCTTTGAAAGTATTGGGATCATTACTTAGTTGTAAAAGTGACATAGAATGGGATTGTGCATTAGCTAAACTGAAAAAAATGCCAAACAACGAAATTGATTCCATATTCAGAATGAGTTTTATTGAATTGGAAGATACAGAGCAAAATATATTTTTGGATATTGCATGTTTTTTCAAAGGACATGAAAGGAATAGAATAACAAATATATTAAATGAGTGTGGTTTCTTTGCTGATATAGGGATAAGTCATCTTTTAGACAAGGCTCTTGTAAGGGTTGACTCTGAAAATTGCATACAAATGCATGACTTGATACAGGAAATGGGAAAACAAATTGTTCGTGAAGAATCACTTAAAAATCCCGGACAACGCAGTAGATTATGTGATCCTAAGGAAGTTTATGATGTATTGAAAAATAATAGAGTAAGAGAATGAAACTTACTACATATGTTTTTTTTTATACAGAAAATGAAACTTACTACAAAAATACTAACATTGAGATTTCTTTTCTTCCAGGGATCTGAGAAAGTTGAAGCCATATTTTTAGATGCTACGGAATACACACATGTAAATTTAAGACCCGATGCATTTGAAAAGATGGAAAATCTAAGGTTACTTGCTTTTCAAGACCACAAAGGAGTTAAATCTGTAAGCCTTCCACACGGTCTTAGTTTATTGCCAGAAAATTTGAGATATATTCTATGGGATGGCTATCCATTGAAAACTCTTCCTCCAACCTTTTGTCTTGAAATGCTTGTGGAGCTTTCCTTGAAAGAAAGCCATGTGGAAAAACTTTGGAATGGAGTAGTGGTAAGCATGACCCATGCATTTATTTTAATTTATTTTAATTTTTTTATATAAAATTTTAAGTATTTTATAGTAGAAAATGAAGATGACGTCTATTTAATGGTAGTTTTTCACCTTTGTGTGGTCCAAGTGAAGAGCAACCTTAATTGAACATTTCTTTTGGAATTTTTATTTTTTTCTTTTAATGTTTAAATATGCAAGTCATCTTTGCAATTTTTTATTTTTTTTTTAGACAAGAGTTTTGATTTTAGACATGTAAAACTTTTTTTAATCCCTGCAAATATAAGTTTTTTTTTTTGCTTTTGATTCATGTTGTATTGTTTTAGTCATTGCAGAATTGATTCATATTGAAATTGATCATTGTAATATGTGGAATATTTAATTTTAGTCCCTCAAAATAAAGAGTAAAATGAATATGACAATGACCAATTTCAATATGAACGGATTTTGCAGGGACTAAAACAAAATACAACAGATCAAAACATAAAATTCTATATTTGGAAGGAGTAATTTTTTTTACAAGAATTAAAATAAAAAACTGTAACAACCCGCTTTAAGTATCAGTTATCAATGTGAGAAGCTTGAGAAGCAAGCAAGATAAGTGAAAGAATAAGGGAAATGGCAATTTTGAAATTAATGCTAAGAGGGAGATTATTTTGATATGGAACAAGATATTTATTTCTTGTTTTCCATTCCTTCCCCCATTCTTTCCCAAAATCAGATTTCTTTCCCCTTCTCCTCCAAGCCACACGCCCTCCCTCACTCACCATCCTTCATCCAAACTTCAACCTAAACTCTAGTGAGAAAACACTTGCAAGGAAGCTTGAGTAAGAAGCTAGAACAAGAGGAAGAAAAGAGGAACAAGGAAGAACAAGGGAAGAGTTAGAGTTGGAGAGACTTAGGGCTTTGGTAATCAAGCTTAACCAGCACCATTTGAGGACTAAGGTGAGTTCCCTAGGGGTTTTAGAACCCATCTTTTGAGTATTTCATGAGTTTTAGCTTTTTGAGCAAGTTATGAACATTGAACCCTAAGTTGATTTAGATAGCAATTCTTGATCATTGTGTGTTGAATCCTGTTGTTATGTCTTTGAATCTATCATTTAAGTTGTTATGATGTCTGGGTAGGTTTGAATAAGCTGAATTGGTGAAAATCACGTTTTAAACTTGCCAAAAACTGTCCAACTGCAGGTAAAATCGTGTCACGATTTATCAACCGTGTCACGATTTCACAGGCAGTGCCAAACACGATTTCTGGGTAAGAAATCGTGACACGATTGCCCAATCGTGTCACGATTTTGGGCTGGACAGGATGACCTAATTTTTCATCTTTTCTTGCTCCGTTTCGGCTATTCAAAACTACTTCGGACTTAAGGATCAACATGTAACGATCAAGCATTGTTAGAGAACATGTAAAGACCTATCCTTAAGATGTTAAATCAATATTATAGGGTGAGGATAGGCATAAGCTTGAGAGGATAGATGACTTAATCCTCAAGTCATTATAGAGAAGTTTAAGAACTAGTTTTGGGATTTTCCCTTACTCAGCAATTATTCATACACAATTAAGTTTAAGTAAGCTCAAGAATGATATAGGCTTTAAGTCTAGAACCTTATATAGGTTAAGAGTACAAGAATTAGTAAGATAAGCCGTGGCCTTCGTCGTTCACGCCAGTGGGACACGAATGGTTCACGTAGAGTTAAGAATGAGATTAATACTTTTAAGTCGTGACTTTCATTGTTCACGCCAGTGGGACATGAAAGGTTCATGCATAAGATTAAAGATTATTTATTGCGTCTTCCGTCGTTCACGCCAGTGGGACACGGGAGGTATACGCATCAGTTAAGATTAATAATGATATATAATAATTCGCGTCTTCCGTCGTTCACGCCAGTGGGACACGGGGGGGTATACGCGTAAGTTAAGTCGTGTCTTCTGCTGTTCACGCCAGTGGGACACAGGAGGTTCACGCCAGTGGGACGTGTTATTCCGCAAGGATAGCCGCACGACGACAAGAGGAGTCCGGTGTTAGCCTGATATGATAGGAATTTTCACCGGTTATCAGGGGAATGTGCTTCGGGGTTACTCCACCCGGGGGCATTCCGTAAAATGAACCCAGATAACATTGTTTGTTCAACGCTAACAGCTAACATAAGACATTTATCAGTTAATTATTTTATTATGTTATCAGACAGAGAATAGTTATCAGAAAAGTATCAGATATCAGATAATCAGTTATCAGGCGGTGATCCTAGATTCCCCTCGATCACCCAATTATCAGGATATAGTCTAGATCTCAGGACTATTTAGTATCAGACTCAGATAGTGATCCTAGGTTTCCCCTTGATCACTAGTTTAGCAGGATGTAGTCCAGTTTATGGCTACACAGTTTAGCAGGATCAGTCAGATAGCCCACTAAGGGTAAGGTTAAGACTTGGCGATCATAGGTATTCCCAAGATTGCCGAGGTAGGCACGGCGACCCTAGGTTCCCCGAGGTTGCCAACAGTAGGTAGGGTAGGAGCTCACTGAGACATTATGTCTCATCCCTATCCTTCTGGTGCAGGTTTTCAGGTAGCCAAGTGGTTTACAGATGAAGATCTTCAGGAAGATGCTGGATGGAGTGCAGATGCTCGTCAAGGTCAAGCTCAGGAGGTTGATAGATTGTTTATGTATATGAGAATGTAATTGTAAAAGATATTTGGATTTTTGTATAAACGAGCTATTTGTACTCATTCAGTAGTTCTATATTGTATTTATTATTGAAAATTTTAATGTACCCAATATCAGATTAATACACATGCTAAATATTCTAGATAATTTAGTATGGGTGTTACAATTGGTATCAGAGCAGGTCGATTCAGACCGTGCCTTGGGTCATTAAAGTTTCAATAAAAGTAGTGGGATCATTGGGTTCCGGATGTTGTTCTAAATGTCATATCTAGTTGAGCCTGATCAACTCAATCTAGTATATGACAGTTAGGATAAATGTCCGAGAGCTGAATGTGACCAAGGAGGAATGAAGTTGTGAAGGGCGAAGACTAAGGTGGTAGATTTGTTTGACGGAGTTGGCGAAGGAGTAATCAACGCCAAGTAGTGGCCATCAAACCGTAAAGTAACGAAGCCTGATAGTGGCAAGGTCTCAGAGACATAAGGGATAATTATCTGTGAGGTGAAGTACCTCAACCCAGTTGGACACGACGTTGGACGATACCTCGTCTGCGGATGACATACGGATTAAGAAATTATGGAATACTCTAAAGAATGACGTGGAACCTTAACGGGAACCGCAGTTCGAGAAGTTTAAGTGAAGTGTGGAATAAATTGTGGATTAAGAGAATTATCTGGACAATGAAGCTAACCACTCAAGTGTGGACTTTGAGCATGAAACGCAAGTAAGATTAACCCCAGCAGATCAGCCGCATCTCCCGAACCATAAATGCTAGATTTGAGAATTAAGAAAGGAAGTTGGTATGCAACCTAAGAACTAAGATGGAGGAATCAGTGTCGATAATAGGACCCGTTGCATATCGAGGCGTGAATAAGATATTCATATGTGTTCTAATAGTAAGAAGATTGGAAATAAGCTAAGCTTAACTGAAATTTTATTCGACCTAAGATGTATATTAAATGGCCAGTCATCGGGATTTAGTGAACTGATGGACGAATAAAGTTGAATTTCCTCGATTGGATGAAGAAGGCAGGTTCAAGATGGCACAAGATTACAGTAGACCAGTTTTGAAGGATAATCGGAAATTTTAGCCAAAAAAATTACATTGAGACTGTATTGTACGGAAGGTTAAGATTGTGATTATGCTAGTGAGTTTTAAGTTTTTAACTGATGAGTTTTCTTCCACAGTTATTCTAGAAGCTTAAAGAGATCACCTCGTGTTGATAAGTTCCGAGGGCGGTAATAAGATATAGATTTCGGATTGTTCAATTATATGCAGAATTATTCAAGTGCTAATATCAAGATTGGAATTATGAATGCAATAACGAGTTGTTGAATGAAACAAAAGATAATGATGAGGTTTTGAAGCTCAAGATCAATTAACCGGAGGGATTCGAAGGTAGTTTAAGAGGTAAGGTAAAACCATAGAGACAATGATTGTCTCGGAAGAATTACGGGTATGAAATCCTTATGGATACCTCCAGGAGCCATAGGTCGTTTTAGAAGTTGTCACGAGTGTTTGTGTGTGTGAATTTAAGTTGTCTCAAGCAAGCTTACCGTCGGGTTGCGCAATGTTTTAACGATTATATATAAGAGCTGGCCAAGAGATGGTTACGGAATTCAGGATATGGAAAGTAAAGTTAGAACCAGAGTATAAACTATTTGATAGGAACATTGTTGAACTTTTGACAGTCGTTGGAAACCATTTATAAGTTCTGACATTTTATCGTGAAAGTAAGTGAGTATATGGTTAATGTTCGAAAGGAAGTACAGTGTCAGATGACGATCAATCAGTAAGTTAAACGGGTGGTTTAAGCCACAAGAGAATCAACGAACGTAAGATGAATCTGCTGTGATAGCTACAAGTTGTTAAGGAACAAGTCAGCCAGAGAATTTAATAATGGTGAATTACTCCTACTCCAAAGTGTTTGGTTAGATCAGAGTTGCGCAGCGGAAAAGTAATTCCGGGATGAGTTAACAAACAATTCTAAATTGAAGCTTAGAGTAATTCAAGAATGCTTGTGTAGTCCTTGTCAGGTGAACCACAGAATATCAGTGAGCAGTGACGACTCGAACTTGTTATAAGTTCTAGAAGGAAATTTTTTTTAAAAGTTAAGCCGAGCGATATTTCAAACCTTGAAATACAAGAGAAATGGAAATCGAAGCAGTTTAGGATTTTGTGAAAAGAATGAGAAGAATATGCTTTTAGCACAATGAGTCTAGAGCCAGGGAAGTCAACGCTAATATGGTAAAATTAGCTAATTTAGCCCAGTAACCTTAGGTGGACTAGAAGAGTAATGTATAATCAACAGGATCAAGCATAAAGTAATATCAGTAAAGGTTGTACTAGCAAGATGATACTTTGAAATTGAAGCGTTGATCAGAGAACGTCAATGCAGTGACATACGAGTTTAATCCATGTTGTATTCCGTTATGTCAACATGTCACATGTATCAGGTTATGTTAATATACATATATATACTTAACAGGCAATACTTAAACTACTCAGATAGTAGTGTAACAGATTTTCAGTTATGTGACGTGTTTTGGTAATAGGGGTACGCAATCTGGAATGTTTAAGTATGAAGGTTTTTACCAGAACAGAATAGTTGATATCATCATATCTTAGCAAAAGAGTTCGGAAATTATTGTACTTAATGTTCATCAGTAAAGGAAGAAGGACTTTTATGCAGATTTAAAAGCCACTCGTAGTCTACAGTAAAGGGCTACGTAAGTTCAGGTTATGATTGAAGGATTTAAAGTGTACTATTTTGGTAGCAATTAAGCGGAGTTTTCTTTTGAAAACAAGGATCTTGAATTCAGCGTTCAGAATGAGAAAATAAGTTTACGATGCTAAGAGAATGTAACCATAACCTATGTTATGGGTTGTTGTATACTCAAGAGTTAAATATGGGTAACATTGGCGGGGCAAACCTGGCAAGCCAGTTGAAAGGCAAATCCCGAATGTTACAAAATGAGTTAAGAGTTAAGAGTAAGAAGGAATCCTAATTGATGAGGTAGTACCTCAAATACGTTAAGATTAAGGATGATGTCCCGTTAGTCGGACAAAGATGGGGTGATGTATTGTGTACCCGTCAGTAGTGTACACGTGCTCGCTTATATATACAAACTATATGCTACGAATTATATTATGTGATAAACGTAAGACGACTTATACCATTCATTGTTTGGGATAGACTCCTATGAGTCTTGGACTATCAAAGTTAGAATACTTCTTACATTTGCATGTGCGTGTATAATATCAGGTGTTTTCGGTGTAAGGATGATTTTATATGAAATGGTGATATAAGTCTATAAGTAAGTTGTCGTCGTACGAGACGAAAGTTAAAGATAATAGTTCCTGGGAATTAGATGCAGTGCAGTGAACCCCTTAAAAGTGAAAATAATTAAGGAGGATAAGATTTATCCGGTAAAGTATTTGAGATTTAGTAACCTTGAGTTGGTTTGCAAGAAGTATTTGAACCAGGATCAAAGTCAAGCGAGTTGGGTATGATGGTTCGGGTAACCTCACATCTTACTACATAAGAATTATGTAAAAATTACCATGAATATGATAGTGGGAACTAAATTTCGAGGACAAAATTTCTTTAAGGGGGGTAGATTGTAACAACCCGCTTTAAGTATCAGTTATCAATGTGAGAAGCTTGAGAAGCAAGCAAGATAAGTGAAAGAATAAGGGAAATGGCAATTTTGAAATTAATGCTAAGAGGGAGATTATTTTGATATGGAACAAGATATTTATTTCTTGTTTTCCATTCCTTCCCCCATTCTTTCCCAAAATCAGATTTCTTTCCCCTTCTCCTCCAAGCCACACGCCCTCCCTCACTCACCATCCTTCATCCAAACTTCAACCTAAACTCTAGTGAGAAAACACTTGCAAGGAAGCTTGAGTAAGAAGCTAGAACAAGAGGAAGAAAAGAGGAACAAGGAAGAACATGGGAAGAGTTAGAGTTGGAGAGACTTAGGGCTTTGGTAATCAAGCTTAACCAGCACCATTTGAGGACTAAGGTGAGTTCCCTAGGGGTTTTAGAACCCATCTTTTGAGTATTTCATGAGTTTTAGCTTTTTGAGCAAGTTATGAACATTGAACCCTAAGTTGATTTAGATAGCAATTCTTGATCATTGTGTGTTGAATCCTGTTGTTATGTCTTTGAATCTATCATTTAAGTTGTTATGATGTCTGGGTAGGTTTGAATAAGCTGAATTGGTGAAAATCACGTTTTAAACTTGCCAAAAACTGTCCAACTGCAGGTAAAATCGTGTCACGATTTATCAACCGTGTCACGATTTCACAGGCAGTGCCAAACACGATTTCTGGGTAAGAAATCGTGACACTATTGCCCAATCGTGTCACGATTTTGGGCTGGACAGGATGACCTAATTTTTCATCTTTTCTTGCTCCGTTTCGGCTATTCAAAACTACTTCGGACTTAAGGATCAACATGTAACGATCAAGCATTGTTAGAGAACATGTAAAGACCTATCCTTAAGATGTTAAATCAATATTATAGGGTGAGGATAGGCATAAGCTTGAGAGGATAGATGACTTAATCCTCAAGTCATTATAGAGAAGTTTAAGAACTAGTTTTGGGATTTTCCCTTACTCAGCAATTATTCATACACAATTAAGTTTAAGTAAGCTCAAGAATGATATAGGCTTTAAGTCTAGAACCTTATATAGGTTAAGAGTACAAGAATTAGTAAGATAAGCCGTGGCCTTCGTCGTTCACGCCAGTGGGACACGAATGGTTCACGTAGAGTTAAGAATGAGATTAATACTTTTAAGTCGTGACTTTCATTGTTCACGCCAGTGGGACATGAAAGGTTCATGCATAAGATTAAAGATTATTTATTGCGTCTTCCGTCGTTCACGCCAGTGGGACACGGGAGGTATACGCATCAGTTAAGATTAATAATGATATATAATAATTCGCGTCTTCCGTCGTTCACGCCAGTGGGACACGGGGGGGTATACGCGTAAGTTAAGTCGTGTCTTCTGCTGTTCACGCCAGTGGGACACAGGAGGTTCACGCCAGTGGGACGTGTTATTCCGCAAGGATAGCCGCACGACGACAAGAGGAGTCCGGTGTTAGCCTGATATGATAGGAATTTTCACCGGTTATCAGGGGAATGTGCTTCGGGGTTACTCCACCCGGGGGCATTCCGTAAAATGAACCCAGATAACATTGTTTGTTCAACGCTAACAGCTAACATAAGACATTTATCAGTTAATTATTTTATTATGTTATCAGACAGAGAATAGTTATCAGAAAAGTATCAGATATCAGATAATCAGTTATCAGGCGGTGATCCTAGATTCCCCTCGATCACCCAATTATCAGGATATAGTCTAGATCTCAGGACTATTTAGTATCAGACTCAGATAGTGATCCTAGGTTTCCCCTTGATCACTAGTTTAGCAGGATGTAGTCCAGTTTATGGCTACACAGTTTAGCAGGATCAGTCAGATAGCCCACTAAGGGTAAGGTTAAGACTTGGCGATCATAGGTATTCCCAAGATTGCCGAGGTAGGCACGGCGACCCTAGGTTCCCCGAGGTTGCCAACAGTAGGTAGGGTAGGAGCTCACTGAGACATTATGTCTCATCCCTATCCTTCTGGTGCAGGTTTTCAGGTAGCCAAGTGGTTTACAGATGAAGATCTTCAGGAAGATGCTGGATGGAGTGCAGATGCTCGTCAAGGTCAAGCTCAGGAGGTTGATAGATTGTTTATGTATATGAGAATGTAATTGTAAAAGATATTTGGATTTTTGTATAAACGAGCTATTTGTACTCATTCAGTAGTTCTATATTGTATTTATTATTGAAAATTTTAATGTACCCAATATCAGATTAATACACATGCTAAATATTCTAGATAATTTAGTATGGGTGTTACAATTGGTATCAGAGCAGGTCGATTCAGACCGTGCCTTGGGTCATTAAAGTTTCAATAAAAGTAGTGGGATCATTGGGTTCCGGATGTTGTTCTAAATGTCATATCTAGTTGAGCCTGATCAACTCAATCTAGTATATGACAGTTAGGATAAATGTCCGAGAGCTGAATGTGACCAAGGAGGAATGAAGTTGTGAAGGGAGAAGACTAAGGTGGTAGATTTGTTTGACGGAGTTGGCGAAGGAGTAATCAACGCCAAGTAGTGGCCATCAAACCGTAAAGTAACGAAGCCTGATAGTGGCAAGGTCTCAGAGACATAAGGGATAATTATCTGTGAGGTGAAGTACCTCAACCCAGTTGGACACGACGTTGGACGATACCTCGTCTGCGGATGACATACGGATTAAGAAATTATGGGATACTCTAAAGAATGACGTGGAACCTTAACGGGAACCGCAGTTCGAGAAGTTTAAGTGAAGTGTGGAATAAATTGTGGATTAAGAGAATTATCTGGACAATGAAGCTAACCACTCAAGTGTGGACTTTGAGCATGAAACGCAAGTAAGATTAACCCCAGCAGATCAGCCGCATCTCCCGAACCATAAATGCTAGATTTGAGAATTAAGAAAGGAAGTTGGTATGCAACCTAAGAACTAAGATGGAGGAATCAGTGTCGATAATAGGACCCGTTGCATATCGAGGCGTGAATAAGATATTCATATGTGTTCTAATAGTAAGAAGATTGGAAATAAGCTAAGCTTAACTGAAATTTTATTCGACCTAAGATGTATATTAAATGGCCAGTCATCGGGATTTAGTGAACTGATGGACGAATAAAGTTGAATTTCCTCGATTGGATGAAGAAGGCAGGTTCAAGATGGCACAAGATTACAGTAGACCAGTTTTGAAGGATAATCGGAAATTTTAGCCAAAAAAATTACATTGAGACTGTATTGTACGGAAGGTTAAGATTGTGATTATGCTAGTGAGTTTTAAGTTTTTAACTGATGAGTTTTCTTCCACAGTTATTCTAGAAGCTTAAAGAGATCACCTCGTGTTGATAAGTTCCGAGGGCGGTAATAAGATATAGATTTCGGATTGTTCAATTATATGCAGAATTATTCAAGTGCTAATATCAAGATTGGAATTATGAATGCAATAACGAGTTGTTGAATGAAACAAAAGATAATGATGAGGTTTTGAAGCTCAAGATCAATTAACCGGAGGGATTCGAAGGTAGTTTAAGAGGTAAGGTAAAACCATAGAGACAATGATTGTCTCGGAAGAATTACGGGTATGAAATCCTTATGGATACCTCCAGGAGCCATAGGTCGTTTTAGAAGTTGTCACGAGTGTTTGTGTGTGTGAATTTAAGTTGTCTCAAGCAAGCTTACCGTCGGGTTGCGCAATGTTTTAACGATTATATATAAGAGCTGGCCAAGAGATGGTTACGGAATTCAGGATATGGAAAGTAAAGTTAGAACCAGAGTATAAACTATTTGATAGGAACATTGTTGAACTTTTGACAGTCGTTGGAAACCATTTATAAGTTCTGACATTTTATCGTGAAAGTAAGTGAGTATATGGTTTATGTCCGAAAGGAAGTACAGTGTCAGATGACGATCAATCAGTAAGTTAAACGGGTGGTTTAAGCCACAAGAGAATCAACGAACGTAAGATGAATCTGCTGTGATAGCTACAAGTTGTTAAGGAACAAGTCAGCCAGAGAATTTAATAATGGTGAATTACTCCTACTCCAAAGTGTTTGGTTAGATCAGAGTTGCGCAGCGGAAAAGTAATTCCGGGATGAGTTAACAAACAATTCTAAATTGAAGCTTAGAGTAATTCAAGAATGCTTGTGTAGTCCTTGTCAGGTGAACCACAGAATATCAGTGAGCAGTGACGACTCGAACTTGTTATAAGTTCTAGAAGGAAATTTTTTTTAAAAGTTAAGCCGAGCGATATTTCAAACCTTGAAATACAAGAGAAATGGAAATCGAAGCAGTTTAGGATTTTGTGAAAAGAATGAGAAGAATATGCTTTTAGCACAATGAGTCTAGAGCCAGGGAAGTCAACGCTAATATGGTAAAATTAGCTAATTTAGCCCAGTAACCTTAGGTGGACTAGAAGAGTAATGTATAATCAACAGGATCAAGCATAAAGTAATATCAGTAAAGGTTGTACTAGCAAGATGATACTTTGAAATTGAAGCGTTGATCAGAGAACGTCAATGCAGTGACATACGAGTTTAATCCATGTTGTATTCCGTTATGTCAACATGTCACATGTATCAGGTTATGTTAATATACATATATATAATTAACAGGCAATACTTAAACTACTCAGATAGTAGTGTAACAGATTTTCAGTTATGTGACGTGTTTTGGTAATAGGGGTACGCAATCTGGAATGTTTAAGTATGAAGGTTTTTACCAGAACAGAATAGTTGATATCATCATATCTTAGCAAAAGAGTTCGGAAATTATTGTACTTAATGTTCATCAGTAAAGGAAGAAGGACTTTTATGCAGATTTAAAAGCCACTCGTAGTCTACAGTAAAGGGCTACGTAAGTTCAGGTTATGATTGAAGGATTTAAAGTGTACTATTTTGGTAGCAATTAAGCGGAGTTTTCTTTTGAAAACAAGGATCTTGAATTCAGCGTTCAGAATGAGAAAATAAGTTTACGATGCTAAGAGAATGTAACCATAACCTATGTTATGGGTTGTTGTATACTCAAGAGTTAAATATGGGTAACATTGGCGGGGCAAACCTGGCAAGCCAGTTGAAAGGCAAATCCCGAATGTTACAAAATGAGTTAAGAGTTAAGAGTAAGAAGGAATCCTAATTGATGAGGTAGTACCTCAAATACGTTAAGATTAAGGATGATGTCCCGTTAGTCGGACAAAGATGGGGTGATGTATTGTGTACCCGTCAGTAGTGTACACGTGCTCGCTTATATATACAAACTATATGCTACAAATTATATTATGTGATAAACGTAAGACGACTTATACCATTCATTGTTTGGGATAGACTCCTATGAGTCTTGGACTATCAAAGTTAGAATACTTCTTACATTTGCATGTGCGTGTATAATATCAGGTGTTTTCGGTGTAAGGATGATTTTATATGAAATGGTGATATAAGTCTATAAGTAAGTTGTCGTCGTACGAGACGAAAGTTAAAGATAATAGTTCCTGGGAATTAGATGCAGTGCAGTGAACCCCTTAAAAGTGAAAATAATTAAGGAGGATAAGATTTATCCGGTAAAGTATTTGAGATTTAGTAACCTTGAGTTGGTTTGCAAGAAGTATTTGAACCAGGATCAAAGTCAAGCGAGTTGGGTATGATGGTTCGGGTAACCTCACATCTTACTACATAAGAATTATGTAAAAATTACCATGAATATGATAGTGGGAACTAAATTTCGAGGACGAAATTTCTTTAAGGGGGGTAGATTGTAACAACCCGCTTTAAGTATCAGTTATCAATGTGAGAAGCTTGAGAAGCAAGCAAGATAAGTGAAAGAATAAGGGAAATGGCAATTTTGAAATTAATGCTAAGAGGGAGATTATTTTGATATGGAACAAGATATTTATTTCTTGTTTTCCATTCCTTCCCCCATTCTTTCCCAAAATCAGATTTCTTTCCCCTTCTCCTCCAAGCCACACGCCCTCCCTCACTCACCATCCTTCATCCAAACTTCAACCTAAACTCTAGTGAGAAAACACTTGCAAGGAAGCTTGAGTAAGAAGCTAGAACAAGAGGAAGAAAAGAGGAACAAGGAAGAACAAGGGAAGAGTTAGAGTTGGAGAGACTTAGGGCTTTGGTAATCAAGCTTAACCAGCACCATTTGAGGACTAAGGTGAGTTCCCTAGGGGTTTTAGAACCCATCTTTTGAGTATTTCATGAGTTTTAGCTTTTTGAGCAAGTTATGAACATTGAACCCTAAGTTGATTTAGATAGCAATTCTTGATCATTGTGTGTTGAATCCTGTTGTTATGTCTTTGAATCTATCATTTAAGTTGTTATGATGTCTGGGTAGGTTTGAATAAGCTGAATTGGTGAAAATCACGTTTTAAACTTGCCAAAAACTGTCCAACTGCAGGTAAAATCGTGTCACGATTTATCAACCGTGTCACGATTTCACAGGCAGTGCCAAACACGATTTCTGGGTAAGAAATCGTGACACGATTGCCCAATCGTGTCACGATTTTGGGCTGGACAGGATGACCTAATTTTTCATCTTTTCTTGCTCCGTTTCGGCTATTCAAAACTACTTCGGACTTAAGGATCAACATGTAACGATCAAGCATTGTTAGAGAACATGTAAAGACCTATCCTTAAGATGTTAAATCAATATTATAGGGTGAGGATAGGCATAAGCTTGAGAGGATAGATGACTTAATCCTCAAGTCATTATAGAGAAGTTTAAGAACTAGTTTTGGGATTTTCCCTTACTCAGCAATTATTCATACACAATTAAGTTTAAGTAAGCTCAAGAATGATATAGGCTTTAAGTCTAGAACCTTATATAGGTTAAGAGTACAAGAATTAGTAAGATAAGCCGTGGCCTTCGTCGTTCACGCCAGTGGGACACGAATGGTTCATGTAGAGTTAAGAATGAGATTAATACTTTTAAGTCGTGACTTTCATTGTTCACGCCAGTGGGACATGAAAGGTTCATGCATAAGATTAAAGATTATTTATTGCGTCTTCCGTCGTTCACGCCAGTGGGACACGGGAGGTATACGCATCAGTTAAGATTAATAATGATATATAATAATTCGCGTCTTCCGTCGTTCACGCCAGTGGGACACGGGGGGGTATACGCGTAAGTTAAGTCGTGTCTTCTGCTGTTCACGCCAGTGGGACACAGGAGGTTCACGCCAGTGGGACGTGTTATTCCGCAAGGATAGCCGCACGACGACAAGAGGAGTCCGGTGTTAGCCTGATATGATAGGAATTTTCACCGGTTATCAGGGGAATGTGCTTCGGGGTTACTCCACCCGGGGGCATTCCGTAAAATGAACCCAGATAACATTGTTTGTTCAACGCTAACAGCTAACATAAGACATTTATCAGTTAATTATTTTATTATGTTATCAGACAGAGAATAGTTATCAGAAAAGTATCAGATATCAGATAATCAGTTATCAGGCGGTGATCCTAGATTCCCCTCGATCACCCAATTATCAGGATATAGTCTAGATCTCAGGACTATTTAGTATCAGACTCAGATAGTGATCCTAGGTTTCCCCTTGATCACTAGTTTAGCAGGATGTAGTCCAGTTTATGGCTACACAGTTTAGCAGGATCAGTCAGATAGCCCACTAAGGGTAAGGTTAAGACTTGGCGATCATAGGTATTCCCAAGATTGCCGAGGTAGGCACGGCGACCCTAGGTTCCCCGAGGTTGCCAACAGTAGGTAGGGTAGGAGCTCACTGAGACATTATGTCTCATCCCTATCCTTCTGGTGCATGTTTTCAGGTAGCCAAGTGGTTTACAGATGAAGATCTTCAGGAAGATGCTGGATGGAGTGCAGATGCTCGTCAAGGTCAAGCTCAGGAGGTTGATAGATTGTTTATGTATATGAGAATGTAATTGTAAAAGATATTTGGATTTTTGTATAAACGAGCTATTTGTACTCATTCAGTAGTTCTATATTGTATTTATTATTGAAAATTTTAATGTACCCAATATCAGATTAATACACATGCTAAATATTCTAGATAATTTAGTATGGGTGTTACAAAAACTATATATTTATGGAGATTAAAAGTATATTTATACATTATTTTAATTAGATTCTTTAACATTGTTTTTACTTTAATGTTTTTTAACATTTCTGAATTTTGATGTTTATCATATTTTTATCATGTTACGATTTTTTTTAATATCTACTCTGAAAAAAACTTTTAAAATGTGATACTGTCTAGTAAACATGAGACATCAAGTAATCTAATTTTTTGATTTGACTATTTCTCAAATTAAAAAAAATCCTTTTCTAAAAAATAATTAATTATCTTATTTAATAATGATTTTCACTATTGAGGAAATAAAATTTATAAATAAATGTATTTAAACCTTTGATTTATTTCTCCTTCATGGTCACATCTAAGCATTGAGCCATTTTAACTGTCACCGAAAATAAACCATTTTAACCGTCAATTAATCATCTTAATTGAAATGTGAAATCCGTAGAATTTTTAAAACAATGTACTAACTTTTTTGATCAATTGTTTATTGTTACAGAATTTGCCCAATTTAGAGAAAATTGATCTCAGTGAATCCAAAAAGCTGATAGAGTGTCCAAATGTGTCTGGTTCCCCGAATCTAAAACATGTAATACTTGAAGAATGTGAAAGCTTGTCTGAAGTTGATTCATCAATTTTCCATCTCCAAAAGCTTGAATTTTTAAACGTGTCTGGGTGTATGTCGCTTAAGAGCCTTTCCAGTAACAGTTGTTCACCAGCCCTCCGTCTTTTGCAGGCTTCGTTTTGCATCAATCTCAAAGAACTTCCATCATCTATATTGCATACAAAAAATCTTAGTATCCTTGCCTTTCCTATTAGTGTTTGTCTTGTGGATCTTCCTGAAAACTTTTGCAATTATATCCAGCTTAGTAGTGGACGGAATTGTGAACAAGGCCCTTTCATCGCCTTAGATAAAATACTTTCTAGTCCTGCCTTCATGAGTCTAAGAAGTTTGATCTTTCATAATATTGCTAACTTGTCTGAAATCCCAGACAGTATCTCCCTACTGTCGTCATTAAAGACTTTAGGACTGATTTATGTTTCCATTAAAAGCTTGCCTGAAAGCATTAAGTATCTTCCCCAACTCATAGAGGTTCATGTTTACAATTGTGCATTGCTTCAATCTATTCCAGCGCTTCATCGCTTCATTCCAAATTTGAGTGTCTTGGATTGCAAATCTCTTGAGAAAGTGTTGAGCTCAACCGTTGAACCATATGACAAACGTTTTCCTGGTTTTACTGTGATCCTTAACTGCAAAAAATTATATCCACATTCATACCAAACAGTTTTGAAAGAAGCTATGGATTGGATTGAATTTGAAGCAAGACAAAATTCAGAAAATGAAGATGCACACGATGATATTATTAAGTACATGTTACCTGCTATGCCTGGCATGGAAAATTGGTTTCATTACTCTTCTACTGAAGTTTCTGTCACTCTTGAGCTTCCATCTAATTTGTTGGGTTTTGTCTACTACTTGGTTCTTTCTCAAGGCCATATGAAACTAATTGATTTAGGTTTTGGATGTGAGTGCTACTTGGACAATAGTTCAAGTGAAAGGATCTGTATAACAAGTTTCATAGAAGGAAACTTCTCCAATTTCCAATATCGTCCTATTTCAATCCACATGATTTCAGATCATTTGCTTTTATGGTATGATCCAGTAAGTTGCAAGAAGATAATGGAAGAAATTAAAGCCATTAGGGATGTGAACAGCACCAGTTACAATCCAAAACTTACATTTACATTCTTTATTAATGAAACTCCATATGATGAAGTAGCGATAAAAGAGTGTGGGTTTCACTGGATTTATCAAAAAGAAACCGTTTCTTCAACGATTTCTAAATCCCATGATGAAGAAGAAAACGCGTCTTCATCGGATTTTCAATCCAATGATCAAGAAGAAATTGTGTCTTCATCAGATTTTCAATCCAATGATCAAGAAGAAACAATTCATCCAACAAAGATATCAAAGCAACGTGAGTTCGGAACTCCGTCATCAAGTCTAGAATTAGTTGAAAGCAAAATAATTTGTTATCTTTGGTACATAATCTTCATAGCACTCATTATACTGATAACTTGGGGAATATATTCAGTTTAGAGGCTCTGTTCCATTTTATGCTACTTGAAGAACTCATGAATATTGGATTTGGTGGAGAGCACATTATCACTTTGTTTGGTTCAATTGAAGAAAAAAGCAAACTAGTTTTCAAACTAGTAAGTTGTTTGTGAGTTTTCTTGTACTTCTAGCACCATCAATATCAAATTAATTCTTGCTCTCACTTTATTAATTATATTTCATTATTGTTCTTATTAAGTTATCATGAATATCTGTACCAAAAAAAATAAATCATCATGAATATCTTGTTTTGGGGTATTATAACAGAGTTAGTCAAATCTGTTGTTAACTCATTATCAAACTAACTCTAATAGTAGGTGTCAAAATTACTATCAAAAGCATGACCAAGACAACTTGCATATATTGTTTATTAGAGAAATGTTTATTTGACATAGTTTTTAACATCAACTCCATATATTCATACCATTTTTGTTTTATAATTATTTTTCGCTCTCATCATAGCTAGGATGGAGTAATATTGAGCAGCCCAAAGATCATTCCAGAACACACCTGCTTCTGAAATCCAGCCTGCTGGTTCAAAGATCAGTCCATAAATGGTATTGAAATGATTAAGAGATAAAAAAACAGATGAAGTGCAGTAAATAAAATTTGATGCCTTGTGATGATATCTTAACTGATATATGCCTTTGACTCTTATTCAAATAGGCCCTAGAGCAACGAGCAACATAAAATTCTCAGAGAAACGGTGAACAGGTGCTGATGCGAAGGCTCTTAGGTGACGAGCTTTTACATCGGCTTATAGAGCAAAGATGGTCAATTTTCTGTAAATTTGGCAGATTCTGTATCAATGTACAATGGACAGACAGAACAAGTTAATATTAGAGATGTAGGAGTCTATCTAGAATTGAGTGATCATTATAGAGATGCAAATTGGCATTCCACGTGGACAATATGTTATCCGGATTGATTACAGAGTCCAGCTCCAACAGATCCAATTTCTGATTTTGAAAGCGTAATCACTTTGATCACTTTGTTTGTCTTCTGAATTTCAGAAAGATCTGACATGCTATTCCATTGAATCCGTTTCCATTGATCACTTTGGTGATTACTCAGAAGGATTCATTCCAAGACTTGTTACCTGTTCTGATTCTCATTCAACTCCGTGGAACTCCAAGTTTTTCAAGGTGGATTCGATGTTATCGAATGATGATAATGTTTATGTTTATGTAATATCCCGCTTAAAAGTATCAATTTAACGTGTTAGAACTTCGTTTGCAACCAATGGCAAGATTGTAATTTGAGAGGTGGCATAGTTGTAATTAAGGGGAAAAGGCTTATTTGGATAAATATGAAAATTGGTTATGTTTCTACTCATTTTGCTTTCACATGAAAATCTGAAAATTTACTCTTCCTTCTCCTCTCTTCTTCGCCCCATCTCCTCTTCATCTTCATCATCAATTCATCACCCCTTAAGCTAACAAACTTCTCCCTAAACCTTTGTATGGTAAGCAAGCCTGTATTGGGGAAATTTTGGAGCAAGGATAAGAAGGAAAATAGAAGTTCTCTTGAGTAGAGATTTGGGACTTGAAGCTAGGGTTTTGAAGAAAAGCTTGGCAAAGGTTGGAATCAAGTTTAAGGTGAGCTCCTAGTGGGTTTTAGAACCCTCCTTGTTTAAGTTTTGAAGTTTATAGTTTATAGTCAAGTTTGTGATTATAGAACCCTAATCTTCCTCTTTATAGTAATTCCTTGTTCTAGCATGTTATAAGCTGTTTATAAGACTTAGAAATGTGCCATAAGCTGTATGATGTTTGGGTGTGTTTGATTGTGCCAAGAATGGTGAAATTTATGCTTTGAAACTGCCCTATGTTGCCCAACTGCAGGTAAAATCGTGTCACGATTCAGCAACCGTGTCACGATTTTACAGGCAGGAACAAACACGAATTCTGGGCATGGAATCGTGACACGATTCCAAAATCGTGTCACGATTTTGAAGGAGGCAGAACATGAAATTTTTCCACATTTACTTGCACCATTCCAGCTATCCAACATTATCCCAAACTCATTAAGCGATGTGTAATGGCTATGTATCTCTTTATAGTGTTAAAGGACCAATCCCTTAGGGCATGATTAGATCATTAGGGAAGGCTTATAGTTTGATGATTAGAGAGCCTAAAGAGGTGAACAAGTCATAGAAAGGTTCCTTTGGAATCCATAAGCATGGAATGTTTAGCAATCATAGTTAAAGATATAGTTAATAGAGTTGGTTTCCAACAATTATAGGAGGCTTATGAGAACGATAAGCCAAGGTTATAGATTACAGGTTATAGATTACAGGTTATAGATTACAGTTTTGTTTCAGTATCAAAGTGACAGATTATATGTTCATACGTTAAAGTTAAAGAATTTAAGAATTAAAGATCAAAGTTATTGGCGTGCTTGCACGTTTCACAGTCATAGGGCGTGTTCATCAGACTCCGGGATTCGCCGGATGGGACTTCTCCGAGAGGGTTGTCCACACGTTTCATAGGGAGTCCGGTGATAGCCTGATATGATAGGAGTTTCACCGGTTCATAGGGAGACGTATCTCGGGGTTGCTCCACCCGGGGTGCCCTCCGTAAAATGAACTCAGATAATTGCTTGTTCAACGCTAACAGCTAACATAAAACTGCTATCGAACTGTTTATACGTTTTATGTTTCACAGTTATAGTCACAGTTACAGTTACAGTCATAGTCACAGGAAACATACAGTTATAGTTATAGACAATTATCAGAAAGTGATCCTAGGTCTTTTTCCCCCGATCACTAAGTCATAGATACAGACATGGTCATAGTTATGGATTTAGGCAATTATAGTTATAGTCACAGGCCGTTATGGCAATGGTTATAGACGGTTACAACAAAGGTTATAGGCAGTTTAAGTTATAGTTACAGGAGGATTTATAGTCATAGGCAGTTAAAGACTTGGCGATCCTAGGAAATCCCCAAGATTGCTAAGGTAGGCATGGCGACCCTAGGTTCCCTGTGGTTGCCAACAGTAGGTTGGGTAGAGCTCACTGAGACATTATGTCTCATCCCATTCCTTCTGGTGCAGGTTTACAGGCTAGTCAGAGGTTCGTGACGAAGATCTTCATAGAGGTACTGGAAGGAGTGCATTTACTCGTGGTGTACCAGCTCAGAAGCTTTATGGACATTTGTTTAAGCATTGTATAAATATTGGATTATTTGTACAACGAGTAATATGTATTCTCTCATCTGTGATGTATAATTATTATTATTGAAATTTTTAAATGTATCCAGTATCAGTTTAACGCACATGCTAATATACTAGTTAAAATTAGTATGGGTGTTACAATTGGTATCAGAGCAGGTCGATTCAGACCGTGCCATGGGTCGTTTAAGATTCAATAAAAGTAGTGGAATCATTGGGTTCCAGATGTTGTTCTAAATGTCATGTCTAGTTGAGCCTGATCAACTCAGACTAGTATATGGCAGTTAGGACAAGTATCCGAGAGCTGAATGTGACCAAGAAGGAAAGAAGTGTTCAAAGGGTGAAGGTTAAGACGTCAGATCCTAAGACGGAATTTGGCGAGGTATTTAATGTCAAGGGATGGTTCTCTAGCAGTGAAGTATTTGAGCCTGTTAATGGCAAAGTTTCAAAATACAAGAGGTATTAAAAGGTAAGGTCAGGTACCTTAACTAGTTGGACGCATCATTAAACGATGCCTTCTCCGAGGAGACTTGAACAGTAAAGAACTATGGAAATACTCTAAGGAATGATTTGGAATCTTAATGGGAACCGAAACTTGGAAGGTTAAAGTGAATTGAAAAATTAGAGTTTTAATTCCGGCTGCAGATGCATGGGATTGTGATACCGAACCCAGCGACTTGGAATAAAGAATGGCCAGTTAACGATTGGAAGTTCTGGGCTTTCAGTAAGGATAAAGTGTGTAAGGATGGATGAAATAGATTACCTTCCTTTATTATGGGACACCAAGATGCTTGGTATGAAGAATGCGAGCGTAGCGATAAGTAAAGAAAAAACCCCCGGTAAGGGTATGAAGTAAAGGTTGAATTATATGTTGTCGGATTATAGCAGACCACTTTCGAGGATTAAACATGAATTAGCCAAGAACTACTGAGAGGCTCTAGCAGCAGGAAGATCGTCACTAACGTGCAAGTTACGGTTAAAGCTATGGTTAATGTTAAGGAGTTCTATGTTATCCTTTGATGGGCTCCTTACACGAGTATTTGGGTAGGCCGACAAGAATCACCTTATGTTGGTAGATGTTAAAGATGGTAGATATATATATACCTTGAATTGTTCGAACCCATGAAGAGGGCAACGGTCGAGAAGTCATGGACTATTTTTTAGATAACAAGACTAGAATGGAATTGTGAATACAGTAATAAGTTATAGGAAGGACCCAATGGAAAATGTTAAGTATTGAAGCTTACAGATTTATTAATCGGGTATTCGAAGAGGTGTATCACGTGTTTGAATTTACAGGAGAGCCGGTAAAAGTTGGGTTTATACAGACGGATTATTTCCGGAGTGACCAAGAGTTATGTTAGAGTTATGTGGACCTAAGTGTCTTGGAAAAAGGTTGTGGATGTGAAATCCCTACGGATAATTACAGGATGAGACTCGATTCATTAATCGATTAAGTATATGAAAGACGAGAATCTCCGGAAGTCATAGAATGATTCTAGAAGTTACCACAAGTAAATAATGTATGAACTTAAGTTGTTTTTAACAGGAGCATTGATGGGCTCGCATTATTGTTAAGGACTGTTTACAGGTTTCGGCGTGTTTCGTGAAAGTAAGAATTTCATTTATGTTCGAAAGGAAAAGCAAAGTCAAGCGTCGAGCAATCAGTAAGTTTAACAGGTGGTTTAAACCATAAGAGATATTATAATGTAAGATGGTTACTTATGGTAACTACAAAGTTATAAAGTCAAAGGATTGGTCAATGAAATTTTATATGGTAATAGTGATCCCAAGACGAATTGTTAAAAATCAGAGTTGCGCAGCGGAGAAGTAATCCAATTATGAGTTAATAGATGAATCAAAGCTGAAGTTTAGAGAAAAGGATGTTGTGAAGTCCTTGCCAGATGAGTTACAGGAAGGGTATTCAAAGATTAAATCTCAAGTTACAGAATATGTGTAAGTAGTGATGACTTGAGCTTGTCATCAGTTCTAACAGGAAATTTTGATAGATGAGTCGAGGGATGTTTCAGATCCCGAAACTCATGAGATAAGAGAATCGAAGCAGTTTTATAACTTTAAAGGATGTGTTTATAGCAAAATGAGTTCATAGTGTAGGAGGCCACATTTCATACGATGATCTAGCTGTTTAGCTCAGTAACTTAAAGTTAACTTGAATAGTAAGTTTAATTAAGAGGAATTATTCAGTGGCATGTGGTTATTCCGCATCGTATCCACGTTATGCTAGCATGTCGCATGTAACAGGCATGTAACAGGTTATGATTAGTATTATGTATACTGATCAGGCAGAGTTTATGCTACTTAGATAGTAGTGTAACATATTTTATAGTCGTGTGACAAGTATCGGTAACCGTGGTACGCAGTCGGTAATGTTTTAGCAAGAAAGTCTCAGTTGAGAAGTTCAGAAATTCTTGAACTTAATATTAACAGATAAAGGAAGGAAATGTTTTACACCGATCAGAAGAGTACTCATAGTTTATAGTAAAAGGCTACGTGAATTCAAGTCATGAATTAAAGGATTCAGAGTTTAAGAGTGCTATTTTGAATAGCGAACAGAATAGAGTTTTCTTTTAGAAAACGGAGAATGTTCTTGAACAAAATAAGTTATAACGTCTATGGGACGTAATCATAGTTACATACGGGATTGTAGTTACTCAAAGAGTGCAAACATGAGTTAAGAGCAAGAAGAGTGACCTTAGTTGGCGTGGCTTTGTCTCAAGTATATTTTGACTAAGTATGATGTCCCGTAGTTGGACAATGATAATGCGGTGTGCTGTGTACCCGATAGGAGTGTGCACGTACTCGATTATGTTTAGAGGCTATGTGCTATGGACAATGATGATATGTAAGACGGCTTATGCCACACGTCACTTATACTGGATTTTCATAAGTTTGAAAGTATTGGTAAAGAAGAAGGTTCCTAAGACCTTTGGTTACATGTTATTGTTGATTTATTAAATGGGAGCACGAGTGGCTCATAAGATTTCTCGAGCTTAAAGGATTTCCCGCAAAGGGAATGTGAGCAATGCTTATGGTTGTGATAATAGCTACACCAGGACAACAGAAAGAAAGGAACGTAAACCATAAGTTCAGTCACCACTTTCTACTTGAAACGTGAAGGTAATTGTAATAGGCTTCACTTCCGTTTAAGGATACTCTATATCGGATGCTTGCGGTGCAAGACTAACCTATATAAAGGATGATACAAATGTAACAGTAACAGGTCGTCTTTCGAGGCGAAAGTTAAAGATAAGAATTCTTCTGAATTAAAAGTAATGTAATAGATTCTTCGGAAAGTTGGAATAATTGAGGAAAAACAGAATGACTCGACGACTTCAGGTTAACATGGATATGTTGGTTCAGATAACCATACGCCTTAACAGATAATAGTTATGTAATATACGTTAGACCTTTCGGCAGGAAAGAGATTGTCATATGTTTTGGTTAATAGAAACGGGAATCATGGCTAAAGAACAAGTTTTAACCAGTATGGTTTAATAAGGATACGTGACTAATTTACATGTCGGACCCAAGAGTTGCCATGAAATTCAAATAAGTTAATAGAATTGGAAATTTTCATAGTAGAGGAAGAGGTAAAAAGGATTTATCTTTCAGGATCTCATAAGGATTATCTAAATTTCGAGGACGAAATTTCTTTTAAGGGGGGTAGAGTGTAATATCCCGCTTAAAAGTATCAATTTAACGTGTTAGAACTTCGTTTGCAACCAATGGCAAGATTGTAATTTGAGAGGTGGCATAGTTGTAATTAAGGGGAAAAGGCTTATTTGGATAAATATGAAAATTGGTTATGTTTCTACTCATTTTGCTTTCACATGAAAATCTGAAAATTTACTCTTCCTTCTCCTCTCTTCTTCGCCCCATCTCCTCTTCATCTTCATCATCAATTCATCACCCCTTAAGCTAACAAACTTCTCCCTAAACCTTTGTATGGTAAGCAAGCCTGTATTGGGGAAATTTTGGAGCAAGGATAAGAAGGAAAATAGAAGTTCTCTTGAGTAGAGATTTGGGACTTGAAGCTAGGGTTTTGAAGAAAAGCTTGGCAAAGGTTGGAATCAAGTTTAAGGTGAGCTCCTAGTGGGTTTTAGAACCCTCCTTGTTTAAGTTTTGAAGTTTATAGTTTATAGTCAAGTTTGTGATTATAGAACCCTAATCTTCCTCTTTATAGTAATTCCTTGTTCTAGCATGTTATAAGCTGTTTATAAGACTTAGAAATGTGCCATAAGCTGTATGATGTTTGGGTGTGTTTGATTGTGCCAAGAATGGTGAAATTTATGCTTTGAAACTGCCCTATGTTGCCCAACTGCAGGTAAAATCGTGTCACGATTCAGCAACCGTGTCACGATTTATAGTCATAGGCAGTTAAAGACTTGGCGATCCTAGGAAATCCCCAAGATTGCTAAGGTAGGCATGGCGACCCTAGGTTCCCTGTGGTTGCCAACAGTAGGTTGGGTAGAGCTCACTGAGACATTATGTCTCATCCCATTCCTTCTGGTGCAGGTTTACAGGCTAGTCAGAGGTTCGTGACGAAGATCTTCATAGAGGTACTGGAAGGAGTGCATTTACTCGTGGTGTACCAGCTCAGAAGCTTTATGGACATTTGTTTAAGCATTGTATAAATATTGGATTATTTGTACAACGAGTAATATGTATTCTCTCATCTGTGATGTATAATTATTATTATTGAAATTTTTAAATGTATCCAGTATCAGTTTAACGCACATGCTAATATACTAGTTAAAATTAGTATGGGTGTTACAGTTTATGTTTATGGAGTTGTTTTTTTCTTCATGTGTAGTTTTTGGTTCATCATGTTGATTGCTTGTTCAGCCCATTGTGGTCTTTTAAGTTCTGGTTTGACTCCAATCAGATTCGTCTCTCGATCTTGATCTATATTATCAAATGAATCTCTACATTATTTACTCATCATCAAATACATCTCACATATTATAAAGCTAATGCCATTATAGTCCCTAAAAATATCAATGGAAGGACAAATTAACAACTCATTTTCAAAGATTAATTTGTAATATTGATAATGCGAGATATATATTAGATTGATACAATACAATCATACAGTTTGTGAACAACTATAGACCAAATTTTATTAATTCATGATTGTTTGGGTTGTCGGGATATTGGCGTCACTAGCATTGTTGTAGGTTATAGTTTTGATCATTAACCAAATAACTAAAAACTTGTGGCACTGTACTATTTTAACTTTTGTTCTCACTCTTGAGACTATATCTTTGACTAAGGCAGGTGAAATATTGCAAAAACCAAATAAACAAAAACCACACTTTTATTATCAAGAAAATTTGCTAAAAGTTATTTCGACAGCTTTAAAAAACTTAGTTAGAACTCAGCTAAGTCAGTCTGGCAATGTTTGGAGAGGAGACCCCTGCATCATTAGCAAAATTCAAATTAATTGTGTATAACTCCATTATATTTCAAGGAAATAAAGAATTTTGTTAGAAGATCAAATGTGCTAAATCACAGAATTAGAAACATCCATACTATTGAATATCTGCAAGGTTTATCTTGTGAAAAAGGAAATGAAGTTTGGGTAGAACTTGTGAAAGCAATCAAACAATCCACTATGTTTCTTGTTGTGTTCTCAGAGAACTATGCTTCTTCAACATGGTGTTCGAACGAACTTGTTCAAATAATAGAGTGTTGTAACAAAAATAAAGATGACAATGTGGTTGTTATTCCTGTGTTCTACCATGTTGACCCTTCACACGTGCGGAAGCAGACTGGGAGTTATGGCACTGCGTTGGCTAAACACAAGAAGCAAGGCAACGACCATGAAATGCAAAATTGGAAGAATGCTCTTTCTCAAGCTGCTAATTTGTCTGGTTTTCATTCCACCACATACAGGTTTTTTAATCTTTGCATTAATTAAAATTAGATTTTGATTTAATTCAAAGCTATATATATTTTCTAAGATACGATTAAAAGATCGACTATAAGATCTTATAGCTACACATATCCAATTTATATTATTTTTTCGTATGCCATATTGCTAAGATAATATAAAATATTTTATGGTGGTGTGAAGGATAAAAATTTAATTTCTACAGTTATTAGCTGGAGTAGCTATAGCAAGAGTTACTCTTGGGGTAAATTAATTCACTGCTATGGTAAATATTTCTCCAGCATCACCTCTTTGAAGTTTAACCAGTTCACTTCCATATTACTTGCCAACATTCTGCGCTGAGCAGATTCCCACCAATCTTCCGCTGCACCTCTGAATTGATTCGTGGCATACACCACTTTATCAGCTTCTGAACACTCAGCCATTCGGAAGATCTTTTCCATCTGTTTCAGCCATCTCTTGGCTTCCTGGGGATCACCTTCTCCATTGAACTCCGGAGGGTGATTTCTATTGAATTCCCGAAACACGGGATTACCAACCACTGGAGGCGGTGGAGGTTGCTGCTGGAACCCTTGTCCCTGGTGCATCATTTCCATCCACTGATGTTGGGCTTGGGCCTGCTGTTGGGCTTGTTGTTGCATCATAAGCATCATCTGCGGATGCTGTAGTGCAGTCAAAGCCTGTTGCTCCTGATATTGTTGTTGCAACGCTTGCTGCTGTTGCATCATCTGAGCCCAGAAATCCATGTTAGGGTCTCCTCCTGCTTCCTTATTAGCCTGATTCATTCTAGGCCTTCCTGGACCTCTTCTCCTCTCAGACATCTTACCCCTAACTGTCATATATAAGTCAAAGTGATCAGTTTCAACCAGATATAACATTTAGAATAATGTCATGGATCCGAAAGGTTCACATAATTGGATTGTATTTTAATGACCCAAGGCACGATCTGAATCGACCTGCTCTGATACCAAATTGTAACACTCATATAAAGATTGCCTAGGATCTTATACGAGTATTAAAATTTCGTACTGGATACATTAATTTACAATACTGAAAGTTTTCTCATAATATTACATCACATAGTAATAATACATCCAACTATTTATACATATCCTTTTCTGATAATATACATCATAATACAACAAAGATACGACATCTGAATGCAGGTAAACTGAAACATCAAGGAAACCGGCACGCTCAATCCAAAGCTTTCTCCTTACCCATGCTGCGTGCAACCTGTGAACCTGCATCAGAAGGAATGGGATGAGACATAATGTCTCAGTGAGCTCCAGCCCAACCTACTGTTGGCAACCTCAGGGAACCTAGGGTCGCCATGCCTACTTTGGCAATCTCGGGGATCCTATGATCGCCAAGCTTTAACCTTACCCAAAAAGGGTTTATACCTGCCTGAACCTGATAACTGGTGACTACCTTGTCATATTCTCATACTTAGTGATCTGGGGACATCCTATGATCACTTTCTGGTAACTATTATCTGATGACTATATTGTCATAAACTTATGTAATAAATACATATACATATTCTTCTTACTTATAACATAAAGTTAGAAGTTAGCGTTGAACAAACATTATTATCTGAGTTGATTTTACGGAATGCCCCCGAGTGGAGTAACCCCGAAGTACATTCCCCTGATAACCGGTGAAAATTCCTATCTGAGGCTAATCACCGGACTCCTCTTATCGCTGTGTGGACAACTCTCTCGATGAAGTCCCATCCGGCGTATCTCGGAGTCTGCTGAACACAACTTAACTTGCATGTAGACAACCCTCTCGGAGAAGTCTCATCCGGCGTATCCCGGAGTCTGCTGAACATGCTTAACTTTAACATACGTGTGGATAGCCCTTCTGGAGAAATCCCATCCGGCGTATCCCGGAGTCTGCTGAACACGTTAACATAATCTTATAATATAATCTTAACTTGACATATGTATATCTGATACATCGTCTGAACCTATGCATATCTGATGCATTCTTCAAATACTTAAAATGAGATTCTTAACCTATAAGGGTTAAAGCTAATCGTCCTCATAAGCCACTTACTTAATCATTGGGAACTAAGCCCCTTAGCTTACTTAAAGCCTATAGGTACTCTCTACCCGATATCATAATTGACGTCGATTCATGAGGAAATTAATCCTCATTGTTGTTGAATAACGAACCCCACTCTCATGTCAATATAAGATAGTTCTATGACCTTAACTTCCATTTCTAAATGTACAAAGACGTTATGGAGCTGTAAGGGTGGTTTTCTGGCCTTAAAACACAGATTTTCATGATCAATCATCGTGCCTGGATTTTTCGTGGCACGATGGCCCATCCTCGTGGCACGATGGTGCCCAGATTTTCATGATCATGGCACGATGGGTGCCATCGTGGCACGACAAAGCCAGTACAGCCAGGTTCTGAAGCATTTCCAAAAGGTTCCAACACAAATTTAACAAATTCTCACACCCAGCCAGTCCATATACATCAATTGATAGAGTTTTTAACATAGAAGATCATAGCATATATCAAATATTAACAAAAGGGAAGCTAACAATTAAGAAATCAAACCTAAATCATCAAAGTTTTCTTTCCTCATAAATCTCAAAATAACTACCCAAAAGGGGTATAATTCTAAGGGAGCTCACCTAATTCCTTGCTTGATGCTTTGCCAAATTTTAACTTCAAAACCCTGGCTTATCTTACTCTCTACTTGATTCTCTTTAGCTTACTTCCTTGCTCCAAGTTTTCCCAAAGATGGAACTTTCTTATAACCCAAAAGTTTTGGAAGAAAAGTGATGAATGGTGCCAAGGATGAGATTGGCGTGAGCTAGAGAGAAGGAGGGAGAAGTTTTCAGCTTCTTAGATAGAGGAAGTGTAATAATGAACAATTTTGCCTTGCCATGCTTATCTAAAGTCTTAAGTGTGAATTACCACTTATGCCCCTTGCTTATACGAAATACTCTTAATACCAATAGAAGTTATGCCTAAGCGGGATATAACATGACATATAAAACATCATGAGTAGACTTAAAGAGATAGCATACATGAAACATAATTAACCACATACATTATCATCATCATTTAATAATCACGAGTAAGCACTCAACAACTACAACAAAGACAAATATTCATTTATGATCCACAACTCATCTAATCATCATTTAATAATCACAAGTAAGCACTTACCAATTAAAACAAAGACAAGTATTTATTTATGATTCACAACTCATCAATAAAATACAAACATGGATGCAATGCTCCTAAACTCGACCAACACATCAATAAAATTCAAATATGGATGCAATGCCCCTAAAATCGATCCTATATGCATGTGGTACCTACACATCATTCTTGGATAATAGAGGTATGTCTGAATTTATCCAACTCATCTTTAAATACTTGAATATCAGAGGTATGTTACTGAATTTATCCAACTCATCGTTAAATACACATCTTCAAATAGACTCGACAATAAATGCATGAATGCCACATAATTACTCATCAATACACATCATTATCAATTCATCATTACACATCGTTAAATAGTTCAACATTACACATAATTTAATATCTCGTAAATTCAATTCATCATCTAAAAACATGTCGTTATTTACTTCGTTTAATACTTCATTAATACACATCGTTAGGCACATCATGAACACATTATTAAACACATCATTAACACATCATCAACACATCATCAAACATATCATTAACACAACATTAACACATCTCAGTGGGGTAATCACAATACACCCTTTTTAACTATACTTATAATAATCATTAACCAAATAAGGTTAACATGTTCATACATCACACCTCTATTCTTAATCATAAAGGGTTTAAGGTTTAATCCTTTCATACATAACTTATCATTCCAATAACAACAAGTCATAAAAATATGAGGAGGGATATATTGACTCAAAGAGTAAGTGTTTAAAGTTACTCCTAATATTGACCATTGATCTTTATTAATTAGTGGTTATGATTAATTACTAATTATTCCTCTCATGAGATTTCCATACACTATCTGAAAACCCTCTAGCCTGCTTATTTGAGACATGAAACCTTTTGGAAGATGGAGGTGAAACCGGATATTTTGCATTCGATCACCATGAGCCATTCATTTTGATCAATGATCATGAAATTGAAAACACAATTTTCTCAATTGAATGGTGAGAAGTCTGTCGCGTCGAATTTCGGATATCAAGCTATTGAGAAGCGTTGAATCACTAATTTTAAATCACGACTGAACTTTTAATTTTTCGGGGAAAAAAGGAAAAAAGTTCGAAATTACCTTGAAGTAAGAGATTTTGGGTTCGGGAGTCGATTATGCAAGGGGAAGGTATTAGCACCCCTCACATCCGTTGTACTCAACGGGAACCTCTTAGTTGACTTAGGCTTAGAATGTTTTTAACGTTTTGCTTGCGTGCTTGTATATGTAAAAGGGAAAAAAGAAAATATTATATAAAGGGGAAAAAATAAGTTTTTTATTAAAGGGCTTGACAAGATGTAAATCCTGCTCCTACGTATCTCCCGGTGCGATGGAGAATTCAAAGCGTACGTAGTTCTTTGGGTAGAAAAAATTTGTATGTTGATTGATTTTAATTGTGAAAAGATTTGATCGGGCCCGAGCAAAAAAGTTTTGCTTTAAAAATGCAAAAACAACATGGTCTACTATCGTTATGTGGATAGCTTAATAAAGACCGATAAAAAGCCTTTTACCTACTACCGTTATTAGGGTAGCTTAAAAAAGGTAAGAAGGGTTTGATAAAAAAAAGAGACAGATTCGCACTCGGGCATGAAAAAAAGTTTGAAAACGCGCAAAGGCGTAAAAGGTTTAAATGACAAAAAGACGGACACACAAAGGCGTAAAAGTTTGAATTGACCACGAGGGCCAAGAAAAGTTTAAAATGGTCACGGGGACCAAAGAAAGATTAAGCGCGTTGGACGCGTTGAAAATGGAATGACGATTGCCCGAACAACGAGACATACGTCAAGCATTCGTGCAACCGGGGTTTGGAGAGACATACGTCAAACCATTCCTTTTTCATTCAAGTTTTTGTTTTGTTGAAACTCAAAGAAATCTCAAAGGGAACAAAACACTTGGTTAAGAAACTTAAAGAAAAGTTGTTGAAAATCATGAACAATTTGTTGTTCAAGTTTATTGAAAATCATGAACATAGCTTGTTGCTTAAGTTATTGGAACTCAAGAACAAGTGTTATTCAAGTTTGAAAGATGAACAAATTCATGAAAATATGCATAAGTTTGGAAAATGCACAAGTTCGGCTCAAGTTTGAGTTTGGTTTTAAAAAGTGAGCAAATTCGGCTCAAGTTCGTGTTTTGATTGAAAATCATGAACAAAGTTGTTGTTCAAGTTTAGTTTTGAAAAAAATGAAATTAGCTTATTGCTCAAGCTTGATTTTGAAAGTTTTAAGAACATAACTTGTTTCGCAAGTTATTCAAAAAGTATAGCACAAACTTGTGAAATTTCCAATATCATGCAAAACTTTTGATATGGTTTGAACAAAAATGAGTTTTAACCCTCTTAGGTTCTGAATCATTAGTTAGAACCTCAAAAATTTGGCCTTTGGAAGCCTGAATTCATGTTCTGAGTTCTGCAGCTTTCGCAGAGCAACCTGAACTTGGCTCTGCGAACCCAAGTTCTGTCATAGTCGCAGAGCGACCATGACTTTGCTCTGCAAACTCTGCGAAAAATTTAACTCAGAAGCTGCTTCTGAGCCAGCTTCAGAACACTAAGGGGATTAAAAAGCTTTGAAAATTTGGAAGAAAAGGAGTACAACAACTCAGTTTTAATATTTTGCCAATTGAGATTTCTTTTGTAGTTTCGAAAGGGGTTTTTTTGAACAAAATGAAATTAAACAAAACAAATGATGCAAACAGCAATTCAAAATGAAAGATAAAGATTTTAGAATACTCACAAAACTCCTAGCAATGCTTGTATGGCAAGAGATAGGAAGTGGCTTGAAGGATTATGATTTTGCAAAGGTTGGAATGTTGGAGGTTATGGATAACAAATAACTTTAATGTTCCAATTGGTTTTAGCTATGTGCTGAACTCTGTTCTTGCTCTAGAAATTCTGTAATTGCTGTGTATATAATGGTTTTTCAAGTGTCTAGAATGGTTATGCATTGCATTCCTTTTATAGGCAAAAATGAAATCTATGCATTGATGAAAAAATCTCTAGAATCCAGCTGATTTGTAGGCTAAAACCAGGCTATCTTGCTTTGCATTTAATGCAAAAGTGAAGAGGTGACATTGCCTTGCAACCTTGGGCCAAATCCAGCCATCCAAGCAGCTGATCTTTGATAGCAATGATGATGAAAATCTGAAAAACAGGGCAGCTTGCAAATGGGCTGTTCTTGGGATCAATCCTTGCAATCCCGAAGAGTCAAGCAAGAAAAACGTGCACTGTAATGTGCAGAGGTTGGGGGAAAACAAAAGGAGCATGTGGGCTGGTGTGAGGAAGGAAAAAAGGCAGCTGAAAATAGGGCAGCAAAACAGCTTTTGGGCAAGTAAAACCACCTATGTTTGACTGGTTTTGGTGGAGAAAGAAGGAAGAAAAGAGAACAAGTAGCTGGCTGACAAGCTCAGGGTTAGAGGCAGGTCAATTGGGAGGGATGAGAGCTGACCAAGGGCAGCCAACTTACTTGGGCACATGCTAGGTTGGAACAAAATCCTTCTCACCTTGGCTTTTAATGTCACATGCTTAATGAAGCTTTGCTGGATCCATTCAACCACAATTGGTGACAATAGGAGTAATAATAATGATAGATGATACTAATAATAACTATAATGAAATTAAAAGTAAGATAAATCAAAGAAATTAAAATCTGCAGAAAATTTGCAGAGTTCGCAGAGCGAAGGGAACTTTGCTCTGCGAACTCCCCTTTTCTTCTTTTTTTGTATTTTCTTTAAAATAAAATAAATAAAAAACCAATGATGATAATAGTAATGGTAACAATGAAAGTGATAATGGAAACAAAAATAGTAATGATAATGGTAATAAAGATAATAATAATAATAATAAATGATGAAAAAGATAATAATATTAGTAATTAAAAATAATGATAATAATAATAAAACATTGAAAAAAGATAATAATAATATTATTAATGGAAAAAACAATAACAATAGTATTAATAAGGATAATGATAATATTAATAATAATGATAGTAATGATGATGGTTGTACATATTAATAAATAAAATCTAAAAATGAAGATAAAATAATAAAAGGTAAATAAAATAAGAAAAAATTGAAAATTATAATGGAATGATGAATAATAATATGACAATGAACAAAGAAAAATATGAGTCAAAAAATGGGGTATGACAGATGCCCCTATTTAAGTTTCTTCGCCACGGAACGGGTCGAAGAGACTTAAATATAAAGTACACCATTTTTGACTAAATTTTTCTTGAATTGAAAATGCTATGGATGTATGCATGCAAATGTTATGAATGCTCGTAATGCAAACATGAATACAAAGACGGCAAAGACGACCCGACTGGGGATAAAAAAGAGACAAAGGGATACCCGGGTTCGTTAAAGAAGCGAGATCCGACTCTACTGGGGTAACATGGTTCCACTGGGGGAAAGAGTTGTCTACTACCAGAATGATAGCTTAATAAAGACAACAGATCAAGGTTATCTTGGTGGCTTCACCGGGGATTTTCATCTTACCTACTACCGTTGTGATGGTAGCTTAATGAAGGTAAGAGAAGACAAAGTATGCTACTCACTGGGGAAATTATTTTACCTACTACCGTTGTGACGGCAGCTTAATGAAGGTAAAAATGTAAATGTCAGCTGTTAGGGTTAAATTCCGAACTGCCACTGACGACAAAAGATGAAGGTAGATGCCAGCTGACGACAAAAGATGAAGGTAGATGTCAGCTGTTCGGGTTAAATTCCGAACTGCCACTGAAGATAAGAAACAAAAGTAAAAGTCAGCTGTTCGGGTTAAATTCCGAACTACCACTGATGACAAGAAAACAAAGGTAAACGTCAGCTGTTCGGGTTAAATTCCGAACTACCACTGATGACAAGAAACAAAGATAAATGTCAGCTGTTCGGGTTAAATTCCGAACTACCACTGACGACAAGAAAACAAAGGTAAAAGTCAGCTGTTCGGGTTAAATTCCGAAATACCACTGAAGATAAGAATCAGATAAAAATTGTGCACAAGTGTTTGTTAAAGAACTGCCACTTGGCAACAACACTGGGGGATATGCACAAGCTGTTCGTTTGAACTGCCACTTGGCATAAAAAGGTGACATCTCTGGACCAGATACACTGGGGATGACACTTGGGGAAAAGGTTACGAATTGTTCATGATTGATTGGTAAGACTCATGGTGGTTAAAGCAGCCTTGTATGAATGATTTTGCGGTATGTTGCATGCATGAATGCATATATGCATGAATGTATGAATGTATGAATTTACGAATGTACGAATGTATGAATGTTGTGTGAAAGATTGACTTGCACTGGGGATACACAAACTGTTCGTTAAAGAACTGCCCCTTGGTACAAGAATATGATGAAAGATGCACAAATTGTTCGTTAAAGAACTACCACTTGGCATAAAGGAGGTGACATCACTAGACCAGACAGACTGGGGATGACACTGAGAAAAGAACTGATTTGATTAATTGTATGACCGATAAACTTGATGAGACAAGATTAGACCGGTAAAATGAAAAGTGGACCGACGTCGCATTGCAAACACTCGGTAATCTTTAATGGGGATGATGTCACAGGGGATACATCCAAATATTGACGGAGTAAAGCCTCGAAGAATAAATACCTCATGGGGAGATCGTTTAATCCACTGGGGAATTGTGCTAATCCGCTGGGGAGAAGAACTGACGATTCCGCCGGGGGCGCTTATGCTTTGGTTGGCTAACCTTTGCCTAAATCGTCCTTTTGGGCTTCCGATTCATTGGGGATTATGATTGGATGCCGAGCGAGGTCGGGCTTTGGTGTGATTGGATGCCGAGCGAGGTCGGGGTTTGATTAAGTTTGGATGCCGAGCGAGGTCGAGCTTTGGATGCCGATCAAGGTCGGGCTTTGGTTATGTTTGGGTGCCGAGCGAGGTCGGGCTTTGGATGCCGATCAAGGTCGGGCTTTGATTGATTGGATGCCGAGCGAGGTCGGGCTTTGGATACCGATCAAGGTCGGGCTTTGGTTAGTAATGTGGGTGCCGAGTGAGGTCGGGATTTGGATGCCGATCAAGGTCGGGCTTTGATTGATTGGATGCCGAGCGAGGTCGGGCTTTGGATGCCGGTCAAGGTCGGGCTTTGGTTATGTTTGGGTGCCGAGCGAGGTCGGGCTTTGGATGCCGATCAAGGTCGAGCTTTGATTGATTGGATACCGAGCGAGGCCGTGCTTTGGATGCCGATCAAGGTCGGGCTTTTATGGACCGGGGAATCCCGTCTTTCATGAAATTTCAGATTGCATGATTCATATGAGATTTGCACAGGCAATTTTGATGTTCCCATTAATCCAAGACTGCACTAAACACAAAATTTATATCATACAGCTCAAGTTAAAAAAATGTTTATCAATGAACCATACCTATCACACATTTAAGTAAATGAACAAATTGAATATTAATTGTGGGGGGTATTGAACACTCATCCGGCAAGTTTGCTAACATTCCGATCAAGTTATGTGTCCATCTAATCATCGTTTCTAAAAGCACAAAAGCATTGATCACAAGGTCTTTTGAGGGTTGTAATTTGGCTTGGTTACAAAAGAAATGTCATATGTGGGAAAATTGAATTCAAAAGGCCAAGCAAGAGGAACATTCTTTCTAATTTACACACTTCCTCCTTTATTCAATCACAACTCTTGGTGATTCACAAATATTTTGCTTTGATCTTGACAACATTTTGATTTATTGAGTTTTCTTTTTCTCTTTTCTTTTTCTTGGTTTGTTTTTCTTTCTTTCTTTATTTTCTTTTTTTCTTTTTCTTCTCTTTTTCTTGTTATCAAGATCAATTACAAAATTCACCATTACTTGACTTCCACAACCTCCCTTTTCTCCCCAACTTAGTTCAAGATGATACCCTAATTGAATGTTCCTTCTTCTTTTGGCAAGGGACAATAATCATGATGGTTTTAAGGGTTCAAAAATGAAAGTAAAAATATCAGAATTCAATAATGATTTAACTATGAACTGAATTTTTTACAAACTCCGGCAATTTCATTAAGCAATTGAGCTTATGAAAGTTGGCAGTTCATAGTTAATGATTCTGATTCATTAGGCTCGAAGGGGTTAACAAATACTCACTTCTCACAGGGTGGGCTATTTGTGGTCAAGTGTTTTTACTCATATTCAAAAAAATGCCTCGATCATGTCAGTGCTTTCATACAATTTAAAACAACATTCAGATTTAACATAAAAAGATCGAGTTAAACAGAAAATGTCGGTCTCCTGCATATGTGTATAATGATTTTGAGGATTCCTCACATTTTGGCTAGTTCTAAATGGCTCACTGAATAAACATATCAACAACACGAATTGTATGGTATAACCTTTGTACTGAGTACATATTCTCATTCCAAGTTTAATCATAGAAAAACAGGAAACATGTACTTTAGCTCTGCAAATCAATCAAATCTTATCATCACCATACATCTGTGGCTGAATGCTTTGGATCAATCCATATGATGTGATTGGATGCCGATCAAGGTCGGGCTTTGATTGTGAATTTTGTTTGGGGATAGCCCATGAAAATTAGGCTTTATGTAGGAGATTGAGGAATGTCAATGACGACTGGGCTTTTTGTGAATTGTGAGGGAGTGCCAAGCATGGTTGGGCTTTTTGAATGATTGTGTACCAAGCATGGTCGGGTTTTGTGGATGAAAATTATGCTTCACGTTTATCCACACATTCATAATTTCATCTTGTATAGTGTGCCCCCGCAGAGGAAAACTGTGATGCCAATCTCTTGAGGGTTCTCTTGGTGAGGTTGTTTTGGGACGACGAGCCACTTTCCTTGACGGGATGACGCGTAGTGTTGCAAATGAAATGCGAACACCGATGAAGAACTCGGATTGTAAGAAATCAGATGATAAGAAGGGAAATGAGGTTTGGACTCGAAGACAAATGTATGCATGTTAATGCATGTGAATGCATGGATGCGATGTATATGAAAAAAAACATGCCCCCCTTTTTTTTTGTTTATGCAAAAAAAAATTTCATGAATGCAAATGTATGGTATGCATAGGTACGGTATATGAATGTTCAAAACTTCCCCCCATCCTCACATGTAGGCTCTAGAGGTGAGATTTTCTAAAAAAAGGTCCCTAGAGTCATGGATCCCACAGGGAAAATAAGGTCGTCAATCGCAAAATACTCGCAAGACTTCAATACATTCCAAGTGAAATCTCCTCTAGGCGGGCTTTTCGCATCCTACCTCACGGACATACGTCAACGCGGGCCTCCGCTACACAACCACCATCCTATCTTAATTTTCTCTCAAGCTCGGGTAGAGAGCCTCACACGTCCGGCATTAACCCGAACAATGTGGAGTAACATCGCTCATGTGACAACCCCACAATTGATATATATAAACATAAAGCAATATGAAATATATAAATATAGAGCAAAAGAAGAGAAACAAATAATGATAATAAGATGCAATCATACAAGCAAAACAAAACATTTTAGCCTAAAAGTCAACTAAGATCGGCTTGACTCGCCATACATAAAAACAAAGTGCAACATTCCCCAGTGAAGTCGCCATTTTTGTCGCGTCGAATTTCGGATATCAAGCTATTGAGAAGCGTTGAATCACTAATTTTAAATCACGGCTGAACTTTTAATTTTTCGGGGAAAAAAGGAAAAAAGTTCGAAATTACCTTGAAGTAAGAGATTTTGGGTTCGGGAGTCGATTATGCAAGGGGAAGGTATTAGCACCCCTCACATCCGTTGTACTCAACGGGAACCTCTTAGTTGACTTAGGCTTAGAATGTTTTTAACGTTTTGCTTGCGTGCTTGTATATGTAAAAGGGAAAAAAGAAAATATGATATAAAGGGGAAAAAATAAGTTTTTTATTAAAGGGCTTGACAAGATGTAAATCCTGCTCCTACGTATCTCCCGGTGCGATGGAGAATTCAAAGCGTACGTAGTTCTTTGGGTAGAAAAAATTTGTATGTTGATTGATTTTAATTGTGAAAAAGATTTGATCGCGCCCGAGCGAAAAAGTTTTGCTTTAAAAATGCAAAAACAACATGGTCTACTATCGTTATGTGGATAGCTTAATAAAGACCGATAAAAAGCCTTTTACCTACTACCGTTATGAGGGTAGCTTAAAAAAGGTAAGAAGGGTTTGATATAAAAAAGAGACGGATTCACACTCCGGCGTGAAAAAAAAGTTTGAAAACGCGCAAAGACGTAAAAGGTTTAAATGACAAAAAGACGGACGCACAAAGGCGTAAAAGTTTGAATTGACCACGAGGGCCAAGAAAAGTTTAAAATGGTCACGGGGACCAAAGAAAGGTTAAGCGTGTTGGACGCGTTGAAAATGGAATGACGATTGCCCGAACAACGAGACATACGTCAAGCATTCGTGCAACCGGGGTTTGGAGAGACATACGTCAAACCATTCCTTTTTCATTCAAGTTTTTGTTTTGTTGAAACTCAAAGAAATCTCAAAGGGAACAAAACACTTGGTTAAGAAACTTAAAGAAAAGTTGTTGAAAATCATGAACAAATTTGTTGTTCAAGTTTATTGAAAATCATGAACATAGCTTGTTGCTTAAGTTATTGGAACTCAAGAACAAGTGTTATTCAAGTTTGAAAGATGAACAAATTCATGAAAATATGCATAAGTTTGGAAAATGCACAAGTTCGGCTCAAGTTTGAGTTTGGTTTTAAAAAGTGAGCAAGTTCGGCTCAAGTTCGTGTTTTGATTGAAAATCATGAACAACGTTGTTGTTCAAGTTTAGTTTTGAAAAAAATGAACTTAGCTTATTGCTCAAGCTTGATTTTAAAAGTTTTAAGAACATAACTTGTTTCGCAAGTTATTCAAAAAGTATAGCATAAACTTGTGAAATTTCCAATATCATGCAAAACTTTTGATATGGTTTGAACAAAAATGAGTTTTAACCCTCTTAGGTTCTGAATCATTAGTTAGAACCTCAAAAATTTGGCCTTTGGAAGCCTGAATTCATGTTCTGAGTTCTGCAGCTTTCGCAGAGCAACCTGAACTTGGCTCTGCGAACCCAAGTTCTGTCATGGTCGCAGAGCGACCATGACTTTGCTCTGCAAACTCTGCGAAAAATTTAACTCAGAAGCTGCTTCTGAACTTCTGTTCAGAAGCTGCTTCTGAGCCAGCTTCAGAACACTAAGGGGATTAAAAAGCTTTGAAAATTTGGAAGAAAAGGAGTACAACAACTCAGTTTTAATATTTTGCCAATTAAGATTTCTTTTGAAGTTTCAAAAGGGGTTTTTTGAACAAAATGAAATTAAACAAAACAAATGATGCAAACAGCAATTCAAAATGAAAGATAAAGATTGTAGAATACTCACAGAACTCCTAGCAATGCTTGTATGGCAAGAGATAGGAAGTGGCTTGAAGGATTATGATTTTGCAAAGGTTTGAATGTTGGAGGTTATGGATAACAAATAACTCTAATGTTCCAATTGGTTTTTGCTATGTGCTGAACTCTGTTCTTGCTCTAGAAATTCTGTAATTGTTGTGTATATAATGGTTTTTCAAGTGTCTAGAATGGTTATGCATTGCATTCCTTTTATAGGCAAAAATGAAATCTATGCAATGATGAAAAAATCTCTAGAATCCAGCTGATTTGTGGGCTAAAACCAGGCTATCTTGCTTTGTATTTAATGCAAAAGTGAAGAGGTGACATTGCCTTGCAACCTTGGGCCAAATCCAGCCATCCAAGCAGCTGATCTTTGATAGCAATGATGATGAAAATCTGAAAAACAGGGCAGCTTGCAAATGGGCTGTTCTTAGGATCAATCCTTGCAATCCTGAAGAGTCAAGCAAGAAAAACGTGCACTGTAATGTGCAGAGGTTGGGGAAAACAAAAGGAGCATGTGGGCTGGTGTGAGGAAGGAAAAAAGGCAGCTGAAAACAGGGCAGCAAAACAGCTTTTGGGCAAGTAAAACCACCTATGTTTGACTGGTTTTGGTGGAGAAAGAAGGAAGAAAAGAGAACAAGTAGCTGGCTGGCAAGCTCAGGGTTAGAGGCAGGTCAATTGGGAGGGATGAGAGCTGACCAAGGGCAGCCAACTTGCTTGGGCACATGCTAGGTTGGAACAAAATCCTTCTCACCTTGGCTTTTAATGTCACATGCTTAATGAAGCTTTGCTGGATCCATTCAACCACAATTGGTGACAATAGGAGTAATAATAATGATAGATGATACTAATAATAACTATAATGAAATTAAAAGTAAGATAAATCAAAGGAATTAAAATCTGCAGAAAATTCGCAGAGTTCGCAGAGCGAAGGGAACTTTGCTCTGCGAACTCCCCTTTTCTTCTTTTTTTTGTATTTTCTTTAAAATAAAATAAATAAAAAACCAATGATGATAATAGTAATGGTAACAATGAAAGTGATAATGGAAACAAAAATAGTAATGATAATGGTAATAAAGATAACTAGACTTCGACCCGTGCGATGCACGGGTTGTTTTAGAAAGTCATAATTAAAACACACTGCACATCTAAAATGTGTAACATAGACTACACCTTAACTTCAAAACACCAAGTAAAAATGGCTCCCTCATAACATCCCTACACAAATATTATGTTTTTGATGGTATCTCTTATATCAGTAAATTATGTCTTTGCAGTCCAATATAAAGTTTATCGTCATATTTCCCTAGTCATGGATGTTACCCAATGTGAGCATCTTTCAATAGTGCACAGTCTACAAAAAAGAATGCAGGAAAAATTAATTAAAACAAAGAACAAATTAGCAAAACAAAAAGCAAATACATGGTTCAAAAATAAAATAGAATAGAAAATTGGAAAAGAAGAATTAACATAAATTGCTGCTTCGTTGTACTTATGGTTTTTTGTTCCTGTTCATACTTTCTGCTCCAAGAATTAGCATTTAAGGGGATTAATTTTATTAGTTATGAGTTAGAATACGATTAAATTCTTCAAAAAAAAAGTAGAATACGATTAACAAAAATGATACATAATATAGAATCCATTGACTACCTTCATTCCAATTTTGGTGTGTTGAGTCTCTTAAATAATGGACATTACTACTTTGCTGTAAAAAAACACACACAACAATGAGTTGTGAGCAACAAATTTGTAGATAGAAAAATTAACAAATGAATAAAAATCAAGTTGACATAGATTGTTCTGTCCGACACAATATTGTATTTGACCGTCACAATAAGCCGAGGATAATTAAAAGAAATCCAACATTATAAATGGTTCTCCAAAAAAAAAAAAAAAAAAGATGCATAGAAAAATCAGAGGGAAAGTGGCATCAACGATGATATGAGAGAACCAAACCATAAGGAAAATCACATCAACAGCCATAAGAAACATCATTTTCAAAAAATAAAATGAGAATGAGAAGTAGAAACAGTTCAAGAACATACCAAATAACACATAAGCCATAAATATCTAATCTGCATGGCTTGTTTGCTGCCACGCCTATTATAAAGTATCTCACTGGTTGAAACCTTATTTTAGATTAAAGACAAAAGCAGAACAACTAAATAATTGTTACTTTGTAGAGCTTAACAGGACCACCATATCAAAGTAAAAAATAATTCACGCTACACTATAAAAGTTCAAAGTAACAAATAAAATAGGAAAAGAAATCGAGAATCTAATGTAGAAGAAGATGAAGATACAAACCTTGTGCAACATAGACACTCATATTTAGTAAAAAATCCAAACAAGAGCAGAACAATGATGAATTTTAGAGATAATCTGTCTATAACAACCGCATAAACAACATGCCTTCAACAATCTATTTATCTGCATTTTGTAGGAACTTAGCAAAAATAAATGAATGCTTTAAACTGATTCATATAAACGTCAATTGCAAGAACATATTAATATATAACATCAAAACAAAACAGAATAAGCACCATTACCTTATCATCATATTCTCAAAACCTGCAAAAGAAAGTTCATTTCGGAAAAATTACCTTTTTTCTTTTTTGAATCAGATTTGGGGAAAGAAAAAAAGTGGGGGGGCGGTAGTGGGAAATAGGATTTCTTGTTTTCCTTCTCTTTAATTGCATATATGTTTTGGAATCAAACATGTAGACATTATAAACATTAATGTCGTATTGGCAAATCATTGGATCTAGACCATCTTCAACCCGGTTTGTTATGAAACGATCGAAAAAAAAAAAACAAAAGAAAAGGTGCAAAAATTACACCAATTTAAGTTATTAACTTTATTTTGTTACCAAATAATATTACCAGTTTGTGTTTCCGAATTCCTTCTTTCTCAACCTTCATATTCGATTACATTCATGTTAAAAGAACAACTAAAATAGGCAAATTGAAAATAGTAAACATGTTTCAAAAGTCAAAGTGAGAAAACAAAGTAATGTTATAATCTAGTGTAGTGATTTTTGCAAATAAAAAGGCAGAATAAATAACTTCAAGTAATTAATATAATATAGGAGAAACAAAGAGGTAGACAAAATTACACTAAAATTGTATCGATAAAAGTATATGAAAAGGAACTGCTATCAAAAATGGAATTGCAATGACGTTAGTGACTTTTAAAAAAAAATGACATTTTCATGTGCTACTTGATTCATTTCCTTGCAGACCTTTTTTTCATAAAAATTAATTAGGTCTGTCAAAAAGGGCGGGGTTATGGTTATTAGGTTCAATTGTACGATGGTGAGAGAGATGAAAGTGAGTGAGAAATGATTTAGGAATTGTGAGATTGAAAAAAAGAGGGCCCAGAATTTGTGTTGAATACATAACATTGAAGCAATTGCATGTCATAAAAAACATCAGTACCTTAGTGGTAAGAGTTGTAATTTGGAAGCATGTGGTACTTGGTTCGATCCCCACCAGGAGTTTTTTCATAAATTTTTTTCAAAACCAAAAATTAGGGTTAGTCATTAGGGTTAGGTCAGACTACCTAACATTTAGTATGATAAAGATAAAGATAATAATAATAAATGATGAAAAAGATAATAATATTAGTAATTAAAAATAATGATAATAATAAATAATAATAATAATAATAAAACATTGAAAAAAGATAATAATAATATTATTAATGGAAAAAACAATAACAATAGTATTAATAAGGATAATGATAATATTAATAATAATGATAGTAATGATGATGGTTGTACATATTAATAAATAAAATCTAAAAATGAAGATAAAATAATAAAAGGTAAATAAAATAAGAAAAAATTGAAAATTATAATGGAATGATGAATAATAATATGACAATGAACAAAGAAAAATATGAGTCAAAAAATGGGGTATGACAAAGTCTATTTAGGTATTGAATTGAAAGTATACATTTTTTTTATTGAATTGGGTATTTGCCATTTCACTAACATAGGGTACTCTTGCCATGGACGAACAAATTGATAACTTCCAATTAACACATACAAAGCTGCTTATACGCCTTCAACTTCTAGGAATTGGCTAATTAGAGGAATCATGTAATTGAGTGATACATTTATGATTCATGATTTCATTCAACAAAGTTCTTGCATATTAAACTATTAAAATTCTATTAGGTTTTGGATTATCTCTATGAATAGAAAAACAAACATGATGCAATTGACATCATATTCTTCAATCCGATTCAATAAAAAAAGATTGTTGAGATAATATTGGTAAGGCAAGCGACATTGAGGTAGCCATTTATTTTTTATCCTCATGGGATGTACACGAAGGAGTAGAAAAAGGCTTATGCTAGAGATTGGCAGTAATTAATTACAACCATTGATTAATATTGAAATTAAGGGCTAAGATTTGGAGTAAGTTTAAACACTTACTCTTGGAGTCAAAATATCCCTCCCAATATTTTGATACAATTATTTCACTTTAAACCGAAATACATAACTCAAGTCATATTTTTTTCTAGAATCGACAAAATGCTTTAAAATTCTTTGACAGAGCAGCTGTGTTTGCAATATTAATGAGACATGTAGACTTATACACGTCCTCTTTCAAACACAACTGGTCCCACTCAAAAAGGAGTTTTCTATCTCAATATATAGACATTTGAAGTTGACTGACTCAGAATAAGTTATAAAACAGAACAGTCCACTTCATAATATCACTAAAAATTCTAGAAGTATTATAAAGGTACACAACTTTTTAGTATCATAAAAATATAAGCTAGCTTTCGAATCCAATTGATTTCACTAAAAAATGATCTATGTAGCAAAAGTTATAACTTATTTAGTGACAGGGTATCCAAGTTACGAATTGCAGAATTTTACCCTTTTCTTTAACTTAGTTTCTACACGAAATTTATACATCTTTGAGTCTTGCATGACCCCTAAACTTATCCCGACAACCAGAAACATGGAAAACAAGTTCTAATATATATCAAGTAATTAACTTACAAAACACTCGTACATAACATCAATTTTTTAAATTTTATGCATGTTTCATGCTTCTACACATTCATAATCTAAAACCCCTAAAATCCAATATCATAACCCTAACCCATGCATGAGGGACGAGGGGAGGATAACTCACTTACTAATCATTGACCACATAATTGACACATCAATTGCACGAAATTCATATATAAACAGAAACAAATTTCATGCATCAATTGTATATTGTTACAGAATTTGCCCAAATTAGAGAAAATTGACTTGAGTGGCTCCAGAAAGCTGATAGATTGTCCAAATGTGTCTGGTTCCCCGAATCTAAAACATGTAACACTTCGTCATTGTGAATGCTTGTCTGAAGTTGATTCATCAATTTTCCATCTCCAAAAGCTTGAAGTTTTAAACGTGTCTGGGTGTATGTCGCTTAAGAGCCTTTCCAGTAACACTTGTTCACCAGCCCTTCGTCGTTTGCAGGCTTCATTTTGCTTCAATCTCAAAGAACTTCCATCATCTATATTGCATACAAAAAATCTTAGTATCCTTGTCTTTCCTATTGGTGATTGGCTTGTGGATCTTCCTGAAAACTTTTGCAATAATATGTTGCTTATGGGTCAACTGAATCCTGAACAAGACCTTTTCATCACCTTAGATAAAGCACTTTCTAGTCCTGCCTTCCTGAGTCTAAAACACTTAAACTTTTCTGATATTGCTAACTTGTCTGAAATCCCAGACAGTATCTCCCTACTGTCGTCATTAAAGACTTTAGGACTGATTTATGTTTCCATTAAAAGCTTGCCTGAAAGCATTAAGTATCTTCCCCAACTCATAGAGGTTCATGTTTACAATTGTGCATTGCTTCAATCTATTCCGGCGCTTCATCGCTTCATTCCAAATTTGAGTGTCTTGGATTGCAAATCTCTTGAGAAAGTGTTGAGCTCAACCGTTGAACCATATGACAAACGTTTTCCTGGTTTTACTGTGATCCTTAACTGCAAAAAATTATATCCACATTCATACCAAACAGTTTTGAAAGAAGCTATGGATTGGATTGAATTTGAAGCAAGACAAAATTCAGAAAATGAAGATGCACACGATGATATTATTAAGTACATGTTACCTGCTATGCCTGGCATGGAAAATTGGTTTCATTACTCTTCTACTGAAGTTTCTGTCACTCTTGAGCTTCCATCTAATTTGTTGGGTTTTGTCTACTACTTGGTTCTTTCTCAAGGCCATATGAAACTAATTGATTTAGGTTTTGGATGTGAGTGCTACTTGGACAACAGTTCAGGTGAAAGGATCTGTATAACAAGTTTCATAGAAGGAAACTTCTCCAATTTCCAATATTGTTGTGGGTCAATCTAGATTTCAGATCATTTGCTTTTATGGTATGATCCAGTAAGTTGCAAGCAGATAATGGAAGAAATTAAAGCCATTAGGGATGTGAACAACACCAGTTACAATCCAAAGCTTACATTTACATTCTTTATTAATGAAACTCCATATGACGAAGTAGCGATAAAAGAGTGTGGGTTTCACTGGATTTATCAAAAAGAAACTGTTTCTTCAACGATTTCTAAATCCCATGATGAAGAAGAAACCGTGTCTTCATCATATTTTCAATCCAATGATCAAGAAGAAATAGTTCCTCCAACAAATTTTGAATCAGATGATCTACAAGAAACAATTCCTTCAAGAAACAAATTAAAGCTAGACATGTTTGGAACTCCGCCATCAAACCCAGAATTAGATGAATCACATGATTTGAGGTACATAACCTTCCTATCACTCATTATACTGATAATTTGGGGACTAAATTCAATTTAGAGGCTCTGTTCCATTTTATGTTACTGCAAAATAATTCTGTTTATTGACAGGTTCTCACTTGAACAGCTCATGCATATTGGATTTCGTGAAGACCGTATGAACACCACTTGGTTTGGTTCCACAGAAGAAGAAAGCAACAGCTGAAGAGGAGAGAAAAAAAATGTGGAATGAATAATCACAGGTCTTTTATTACGTATGCATGACCAAATAAGATCTCAATATAGCATGTTTGAATTATGAACTCACAGAAAACTAATTTTCAAACTAGTAAGTTGTTTGTGAGTTTCCTTCTACTTCTAGCACCATCATTCACAAATTAATTCTTGCTCACAATATCTAAAGAACGTGTCTATTAATGGAAATTTCTTTTTCACCCGCATTTAAATCTTCAAGTTTTTTTACACGCATTTATCGTATAGTTTTAGAACTTTTCTCATCTAAGTTCCTTCCAACATTGTTAATTTACTAGATTCAAGATTATTCTTTAATTATATTTCATTGCCGTTCTTATTAAATTATCATGAATATCTTGTTTTGGGGTATTACAGCAGAGTGAACAGAATCTGTAGTTTATTCATTATTAATCTAACTTTATAATAGTAGTAGGTATCAAAATTACTATCAAATGAATGGCCAAGATAACTTGCATCCATAAAACACAAAATGTTTTAATTTTTTTTGTTCTAAAAGAATAACTAAACATGAATTAAAAATCACATCAATCATAGATGCAAAACTTTGAAATTGTCTTTATCAGTACTTGCAAAAGAATTACTAAACATGAATTACGATAAATTCATTTCCACACACTTGCTTCCGAAATCCAGCCTGCTGGCTCTGTGCTTAATGCTTGTATGATAAATTCATTTTCAGATTATATATATTCGGCAAACATAGGTTAGTTCATTTTCACAATCTGCTTTCCTATTAAAAACATGATGACGAAAAAAATCCCATTAACATTCTTACCCCTGTTAAATACTGCACACCAATGACGATGGTTCAAAATCATTCTAGTTATTTAGGAGCATGGACATCATGTCAAAAACCAAATGAATATGAAATAAAAACAAGTAATCTTTAGAATTGTCGCGGTGATTTTTGGATATCAAGCTATTAATTAGCGTTGACTCGCAATTTTGAGATTCACCACCGATCTTTTATTTTTCCGAGGAAAGGGGAGAAAGTTCGAAAAACCCTATTTTTTAGAGATCAAAGGTCCGGGGGTTGGTTACGCAAAGGGAAGGTATTATCACCCTAAACGTCTATAGTACTCTATAGGAACCTCTTGCTTATTTTTATCTTTATGCTAAATTGTTTATTTGTTTTGTAAATAAATGCCTAAGTGTAGAAGAGACTAAAGGGATGAGTTTAAAAAAAGAAGAAAATGTTTTTGTTATTTTTATTGATTTGGAAAGACAAAGTCTTTTGCCTACATACCCGAATGAGATCAAAATCATGTAGTTCGGGGTAAAAAGCCGAGTGATTGGTTTTGATTGATTTTAAAGTTTGAAAAAGTTTAAGAAAGATAAGAGGCCGAAAGGCATAGAAGAATAAAAGGAGATGAGTTTGATTGATTTTAAATTGGAAAAAAGGTTTGAAGTAATTAAAGATTGATTGAAATTTGATTAAGAAAGAAAGGATAAAAATTGACTTTTTTTTTTGAAATTTTGATTATAAAATGTTTTTGGATTTTGACTATTTTGACTTTTTTTGTGAAAATTTTGATTAAGTCCTAAGGTCCAGAGACTAAGTTATGCTGAGAAAGTCTGAAGCGCCGGATCCCTCAAAATGACGTTGGATCAAGTGAGGGTCCTTTTCCTCGGATACGGTCAAAATTACATTATCGTCCTCGACATAAAGCATAAAAAATAAATGTGGTGTCGGTGCATATTCTCATTTATATATTTTTACATTGGACCTAGATACATTCTAATGGCAATAAAATAAATGACAAAAATAATAAAATAAAAATTGCAATTGCATTAAAGTAAATATGCTAAAAAGGAAATAAAAATGCATGAAATGCAAAACAATAAATAAATATGGTGCATAAAATAAATAAAGAAAATAAAAATGCAAGACATAAAATAAATATGATGCTGAAAATAAAATAAAGAAAATAAAAATGCAAAACATAAAATAAATATGATGCTAAAAGAAAATAAAAATGCAATACATAAAATAAATATGATGCATAAAATAAAAAAAGGGAAAATAAAATGCAAGACATAAAATAAATATGGTACTGGAAAATAAAGATGCAAGGCATAAAAATAAATATGGTGCTGGAAAATAAATAAAGAAAATAAAATGCAAGACATTAAATTAAATATGAGGCATAAAATAAAAAATGCAAGACATAAAATAAATATGGTGCATAAAATAAAATAAAAAATAAATAAAAATAAAAATGCATGGGGTACTGGAAATTAAAGAAAATAAATAAAGTGCATGAAAAAAAATAAAAGAAATAAAAAATAAGAGTGCAAGAAAAAGAAATAAAAAATAAAAAGAATAGAGAAGAAGAAGGGGGGTGCAGAAGTAGAAACAGGGGGTGCAAGAAGAAAACCAGAAGGCAGAGGAGAAAGAGACAATATGGGCCGAGTTTGGGCTGATGGTTTGGGTCCGTTATAAAAGCAAAAAATCTGAAAAATTAACCCATTTTCACCTCTTCTCCTCTCTCTTCCTCTTCTCTCTTCTTTCTCTCCTGTTCTCTCTACACTAGCCCGGAAAAGAAATCCGGCGCGGCGGCCGCCGGCGGCGTCACCACGCCGGAGCAGCAAACTCTCCCTTTCTTAAATTTTTTTCTTTTTTTAAATCCTTTTTTTTCTCGTTATGAATACGGTCCTAGTTTTTTAAAACTCTAACACACAAACCCTAGATCTAACTTTGAAGTTTTGCGAAAATCACCTCTTTGTGGGTTAAAAAGGGGTTCGGCTTTGATGGTGTTAAGCCTTGGTGGTTCGGCCTTGGTTTGGTTCTAAATGGCTTTGGGTTGTTCAGATCCGGTTTTACGATTGGGTAGGGGTTTGTGAGGTTAATTTCAGTTTTGTGAGTTACTGGCCGGATTCAAACTTTTGATTGGTGTTTTTAGTGTAGGATCGGTTCTGTTTTACTGGTGTAGAATCGGTGTTGATTTGTGTTGGTTTTTGAATCCGGTTGTGATTATGTGCTTTGCTCTGTATTTGTTGTGTTGGTTCAGTTTGTATTTTGATTTGTGGTGGATTTTGTAAAGCCTGGCCGGATCTTGGATTTTTGGGTGGTTGTGGTGGTGGTGGCCGCGGTTCTGAGTGTACTGTTACTGTGTACCGACTCTGACACGCACAGTAATTAATGTTGTATTTAAAGGACAGGATTAGGGTAAAAAAAGACAAAAACGCCCCTCTGGGCCTGGACCAAAAAAGACTGAAAAATAACAAAATAAAAACAGCAAAATAAAATAAAATAAAATAAAATAAAATAATGATACTAATAATGATACTAATAAAAATGAAAATAATAAAAACACTTAATAAAAAGAAAAAAAGAAATGAAGAAAATAATAAATAAGAATAATAATAATAAAAAAAATAAAAATAAAAATAAAACGGTCGCCTTCGGAACAAAAATGAGGTATTTTAAAATACCTCCCTGCCGAAATTTCTTCTGAAACGACGAAGTTTTCCGGTTTAAAAGACGGGAGAAATGAATTGAAAGTGGGTCAAAAATGGGGTATAACAAGAATATTCAATCTTCTTGACTGCCCTTGCAATTAGATATATAAATATAGTGTCAATGTTTGACATTCCTGATTAATAGAACAGTAAATATCAGTTCAAGTTTGATCATTATTGATAGATTTTTAGCAAGTGTACTAAAAATGCATCGAAGTAATAAAATTTATAAGTTCGTCTCCACAGGGACTGTTTCAACTTCTACTCCGTAATGTCGTTATTATTAAGGATGTATTAAATGGGGGGTTGCCCTAGGCAGTTGGTATGATTGCATAAAAAATAAATAAGCTGATAAAAGTTGTTCGAAAATATAAGGAGAGATGAGATCAAGTCTTTCGAATCCTCTGATTAATTCTGTTTGGTAAACTGCACCTATTTCTATGAATCCTCCTCTAGTTTTATGATGATTAACAAAAATAGTCATAATCAATCCCTTGAGTTAGAACCCTCTTCTCGGATTACAGCCCCTAATCCCTTAGGTGATCTAATATTCCTCGAAGGTTTTACGAACGTTAACCTATTATCACAAATAAACGATTATCCATTCCTAGACTAACCTTGTTTATTTGAACAATTCAATTAGGTCTAAGTTGAAAGCTAGGGTCAGTAGTCATTCATTCTTGCCAAATCATTGTTATATATTGTCAGTATATAGAAAGCATTAAAAACAATTGAATTGAATAAAACTAGATTAATATTCATAAGCCATAGAGTTTCACAACCACATGTTTCAAACAGAATACATCAGATTCATCTCTAGACCTAATCTCTAAGAGATTTAGCTACTCATAATGTAAATTACAAATAACATAATCAATTGAAGCATAAAAACATACATAAACTGACTATGAGTTGGATGGAATGGCCACCTCTTCAGTTTTGTGCTCTCAAAATCGTGCCTCCAATCTCCAAAATTCTGAACCCTTGTTTCTGAAAACAGTTCAGCTTAAATAGGCAACAACTACTCCTCAAATCGTGACACGATTTGATGAAATCGCGACACGATTCTGCATTAAAGTCCCCAAGATTCACGATAATCAGTCTCCCAATCGTGACACGATTATGCAATCGTGACACGATTTTATAGACAGAACTCTACTTCCAATCTGGTCAGAAAAATCGTGACACGATGCCCAAATCGTGTCACGATGCACTTAGTTCAGGTTCTTGATGTTTTCTTGCTTTTTGCACCTCCAGGCTGTCTAATAATGCTACTGACTCAATAAAAACATCAAAACAACTTATAAAAACATGTAATGACAGCATGTCATCACAACCCCAAACTTGAATCATTCCTTGTCCTCAAGGAATTTACTTGTAGAATTGACAAATGACAGTAAAATAACAATTTACATAACCAAGTGATAGTACCAAAAGTTCATCTCCTTGCTAGCCATTTGATGGGCCAGCTGGCTTGACTACATCCACCATTCACAACTCCACGCAACAGTTTGATAAGGGTATTCCCACAGTCGACATGCAAGTCTACATATTACCATACGCTTGAAAAATTTCTAAACATCAATCAAAGTCCATGTCAACACACACCGTAAAGGTCTTTAAGGGTTATAACGGGGCTTAAGTGAAGGTGAGATAATTTTTGGAAAAGTAGGTTAAACAAATATTGGAGTTAAGCTTTCCTACTATATTGGAAAATTTGAACATTTACCTCATTCACCCCATAAAAAAAACACAAGTACTAGAGAACTCTTTCATCTTTGAGACAATAATATTTTCATTAATTCATTTATCTTGTCTCTTCTCTTTTTTTTTCTTTCTTGCACCTTTTGTGCATTTTTTTTCCCAATCTCAGAGAGGTATTTGACTCTCTTTAGTTCTCTAGTACCCCTACCCCAAACTTAGTTGGTTGCAAATTCCAAAAGCACCCCCAAACTTATGTTTTAGCAACATCCTACAGCCTAACTCCAAACCAATATTTGGGTCATATAACTTTAAAGTCTATAGGCTTAATATGTAGTTTGTCACCGAACAAAAGGATCTACACCTACCGGCTCAAATTGGCTTTTCAAAAGGATAAGATTCAAACAAAAATACTCCAGGTAGGCTTCAAAAAGGCTCATGGTACCAATCACTTTGCCTTAGTGTGTGTATGACAAGACCAATCAACAATAGAGAAAAAATCACAAGTTCTAGAAATGTAGTTGCATGGAACACTCTTTAAAGTAAATTGAAAAATAAAATTTTAGCAATGACCTTACAAGTTATGATTTCTGGGAGTTGTGACTACCTATCCGCACAATGCCGTACACTTCGCCTTTGAGTTCCAAGCCTCTACCTCCTTGTGAACTTTTGATTACCACTTGATCAAACAATTGTTACAAAACTGGAAAAAGTCAATTAAACAAACAAATTTATCAATAATAAACAAGTGAAAATTCATTAAAAAATAGGGGCATACTCGAAATTCTTCCAACATGCTGACAATTGTTTGACTCAACAATGAAAACAAACAAAATAAAAAACATTAGAGAAAAATAAAAGGATGGGTTGCCTCCCATCAAGCGCTTTTGTTTTACGTCATTGAGCTTGACGCTTCAACCACTGTTAGGGTGGCGGAAATGACAGAAAAAATATATCATCCTTCTTTTTCCTCTTGTTTGGTAGGAATTCCATGAATTTGGCACAAAGAGTCAGATACTCACATGCACCCACTGTATTTGAGCTCTCCCACATTGGAGAAGGACATGTATCCATTTGCACATGAGTGGTTTCCATAAACCCCATTTGTTGAGACTTCAGGTAGAGACCAACATTCCACACTTGTGGATTTTCTTCAACCACAATAGCCTGACACTCAGTCTCCATCTCAACCAAATTCTTCTGAGACTCATATGCTTTTTCAACAAGATTACCACACTGAACTTCAAATTTCTCAAATGAATCTCGATTTAACCTCAAGAATTCATCTAAAATATTTTGTAATTGAGTATTGTAATCGATGTTGATCACCTCTTGCTCTTCTTCTGTAACACCCATAATAAGATTGCCTAGGATCTTATACGAGTATTAAAATTTCGTACTGGATACATTAATTTACAATACAAAAGTTCTTTTAAATATTACATCACATTGTAATATTACAAATCCAAGGTTTATACAACATCTCTGATACATGTACAGCATAAGTACATTCATATAATACAATCAATCATAACATAAAACAACAGCACGATCAGTCCGTAGCCTTCTCCTTACCCTTGTTGCGTGCTGATTGCGATCCTGCCTGTGAACCTGCACCAGAAGGAATGGGATGAGACATAATGTCTCAGTGAGCTCTACCCAACCTACTGTTGGCAACCGCAGGGAACCTAGGGTCGCCATGCCTACCTTGGCAATTTAGGGGAAATCTAGAATCGCCAAGTCTTTAAATCTATCCCCAAAGGATATAACTTCCTATAACTATAACTGTAATCCACCCGTATCTGTAAAACTTCCTGTGACTATAACTTTAACAACTTTAACTATAACTATAAATCATAAAACGAATAAAGTGTTTTATGTTAGCTGTTAGCGTTGAACAAAAAATTATCTGAGTTCATTTTACGGAGGGCAGCCCGGGTGGAGCAACCCCGAGATACGTCTCCCTATAAACCGGTGAAATTCCTATCATATCAGGCTAACACCAGACTCCCTATAAAACGTGTGGACAACCCTCTCGGAGAAGTCCCATCCGGCGAAACCCGGAGTCTGATGAACACGCCCTGTAACTGTAAAACGTGCAAGCACGCCATTATCTTTAATCTTTAATTCTTTAACTATAACATATGAGCATATAATCAGCCACTTTAATTCTATAACAATCCTGTAGCCTATAATCTTGGCTTATCGTTCTCATAAGCCTCCTATAATTGTTGGAGAGCCAACTCTATAATTTATATGTAGCTATAATCGCCGAAGCGTTCCCATTGCCTATGTATTCCAAAGGAATACTTCTATAACTTTAATCATCTGTTATAGGTTCTCTACTTATCAAGCTATAAGCTCTCCCTAGTAATTCCTATATTCCCTAAGGAATAAATCATCTAATTACCTAGAAGTGATACCTAGCCTTTGCACGATGCTTGAGGGGTTTAAAGTAGCGTTGATCGGCCAGAATGGTGCAAGAGCTGTTGAAAAAACAAAGTGTCCCCTGTAAGCTGTCAAATCGTGACAAGATTTGTAAATCGTGTCACGATTTTCTACCCAGAAATCGTGTGATTCACTGCCTGTAAAATCGTGACACGGTTGCAGAATCGTGACACGATTTTACCTGCAGTTGGACAGCATAGGGCATTTTCAAAACATGATTTTCTCCATTTTGGCACAACCAAATATGCTCAATCATCATACAGCTTAAGGCGTCATTTTAAGGCATATAAACAGCTTATAAACATGTAAGATCAAGGAATCACTAACAAAAGAGCTTATGGCACTATAACCTCAAAATTTGATCAAAAACTATAAACATTCATAACTTAAACAAGGTGGGTTCTAAAAACCCCTAGGAGCTCACCTTAACCTCACAAGATGCTTGCTAAGTTTAGAAATCCAAACCCTAGCTTCAAGCCCCAAAATCTCTACTCAAGAGAACTTCTATTCCTTGGCTTTCCTAGCTTCTTCTTGTTCCAAATTTCACCAACATAAGCTTACTTGGTACACAAGAGTTTAGGTGGAAGTTTGATTCTATAAAGATGATGATTGATGAGATGATAGTGGTGAGGAAGGGGGCGAAAATGAGAGGGGAAGGGAAGAGAAATTTTCAGATTTTTGAGTGAAATAAAATGAGTAGAAAACCTTGCCAAATTTTCATATTTATCCATTTGACCATTTGCCCTTAATTACAACTTTGCCACTCTTCCTAATTACAACCTTGCCATTGCTTGCAAATGAAGTTTCTAACGCTTAAAACTGATACTTCTAAGCGGGATATTACACTCTACCGCCCTTAAAGAAATTTCTTCCTCGAAATTTAGAAATTACCTGTAAAAAGATGTGGATAGGTCTCCAACATCTCTGATTCCAATTCCCATGTAGCTTCACCGTAGGGAGAACCTTTCCATATGACTTTAACAATTGGAATCTCTTTGTTCCTTAATGCTTTAACATCACGTTCAATAATCCGTTCCGGTTCGGGTCGAAAAGTCAAATCCGATCTTAAGTCGATAGTTTCCAACTCTACTGGTTGGTGAGGATCAGGAATGAAATTCCTTAACTGTGAAACATGGAAGACATCATGTAACCCTGACATCGCCGGTGGCAGAGCCAATTGGTAAGCTGCTGGCCCGACACGTTTAAGTATCTGAAATGGTCCAATAAATCTTGGACTCAATTTCTTTGTCCTGAAAACACCTCGCAGTCCCAGCTTAGGGGTAACTTTCAGGAAAACATGATCTCCCACTTCGAACTCTAGAGGTCTTCGCCTCTTGTCCACATAACTCTTTTGTCGACTTTGAGCAGTTCTGATCTTATCCTGAATGGATTTAATCTTTAAAGTGGTTTCCTGGATAATCTCAGGTCCCAGAATACTTTTATCTCCAACCTCTGACCAACGGAGCGGTGTTCTACACCTCCTGCCATACAGTGCCTCATAAGGTGCCATTCCGATGCTAGAATGGTAACTGTTATTATAAGAAAATTCAATCAAAGGCAGATGGTTATTCCAACTTTCTCCATCCTCTAAAATGCATGCACGTAGCATATCCTCTAACGTCTGTATAGTTCTCTCAGATTGTCCATCTGTTTGAGGATGATGCGACGTACTCAACTTTAACCTTGTTCCCAAAGCCTTCTGAAAAGCTTACCAAAGTGAGAAGTAAAGATAGGATCTCTATCTGACGCAATGCTAGTTGGAACACCATGAAGTTTCACAATCTCCGCTATGAACAATTCTGCATACTGAGCAGCCCTATACGTAGTCCTAACCGGTAAAAAGTGAGCAGACTTAGTTAACCGATCGACAACTACCCAAATTGAATCATGTCCCCGTTGAGTCCGAGGTAACCCTGTCACAAAATCCATAGAGATTTCTTCCCATTTCCACTGAGGGATCTCCAATGGTACAAGCATCCCTACAGGTCTCTGATGTTCAATCTTCACTTGTTGACACACAATACATCTCGATACGAATTCCGCAATATCGGTCTTCATCCCCGGCCACCAATAATCTTTCTTTAAATCTTGGTACATTTTAGTGGTACCTGGGTGAATACTGAAACTACTCTTGTGTGCCTCTTCCAAAATCAACCTTTTTAAATTAGCATCATTAGGAACACAAACTCTACCTTCGAACAGGAGAGTACCATCTGATGCCCTTGAAAATTCTGACTGTCCAATCTTCCTCTGAAGATCTACATCCGATTCTTGAGCTTGTGCGATTCGGAATCGCAAATCACAAGTAACCTCTAATCTTTGCAACAAAATGCCATCACCCATCTCTGTAACGCTGAGATTAAGATCTCTAAATTTCTCATATAAACCATAGGTATGCATTAGCACTTCTGCTCTCATCAAAGATTTCCTGCTTAAGGCGTCAGCAACTACATTCGCCTTTCCCGGGTGATACTTTAACTCAAAATCAAAATCCTTTAAGTACTCCATCCATCTTCTCTGTCTCATGTTCAGTTCCCGTTGATCGAACAAATACTTTAAACTTTTGTGGTCACTGAACAAGTCAAAATGTGCTCCATATAAATGGTGCCTCCATACTTTCAAAGCAAAAACTATAGCTGCCAATTCCAGGTCATGAGTAGGGTAATTCTCCTCATGAGATTTAAGCTGCCGAGAAGCATAAGCTATCACATTACCTTCTTGCATGAGTACACTGCCTAGTCCTTTAGAGGACGCATCACAATAAACAACATATTTCTTTTCGGGGTCCGGTATTGCTAATATTGGAGCCTTGGATAATTTCTTCCTCAAAGTCCGGAAACTTTTCTCACAATCTTCGTCCCAGACGAAAGGCACATCTTTCCTCGTGAGGCGTGTCAACGGTAAAGCAATCTGTGAAAATCTCATAATAAATCTTCGGTAGTAACCTGCTAAACCCAGGAAACTCCGAACTTCTGTTACATTCGCTGGTCTGGCCCAATTAAGGACAGCTTCGACTTTCGATGAGTCAACTGACACTCCTCCTTTAGAAATAACATGCCCTAAAAACTGAATTTCCGATAACCAAAATTCACATTTGCTGAATTTTGCATATAACTGATTTTCTCTGAGAATGTCCAAAACGATCCTCAGATGTTGAGCATGTTCCTGTGAGTCCTTTGATAAATCAAGATATCATCAATGAAAATTACCACAAACTGATCCAGGTAGGGCTGGAAAATCCTATTCATGTAGTCCATAAACACAGCTGGAGCATTAGTCACTCCAAACGGCATAACCAAAAATTCATAATGTCCGTAACGTGTTCTGAACGCCGTCTTGGACACATCTGACGATTTGATACGAATCTGGTGGTATCCCGATCTGAGGTCAATCTTTGAAAACACTGCGGCTCCTTTAAGTTGATCCAAAAGATCATCAATCCTCGGTAACGGATACTTATTCTTTATTGTTACTTTATTCAGCCGACGGTAGTCGATACACAATCTCATACTACCATCCTTTTTCTTAACCAACAACACTGGTGCACCCCAAGGTGACACACTAGGCCTGATAAAATGTTTCTGAATTAAGTCTTCTAACTGAGACTTCAATTCCTTTAACTCAGATGGTGACATTCTATAAGGCGCCACTGATACTGGCTCGGATCCTGGAATGAGATCAATAGAAAACTCAACTTCCCGTTCAGGGGGTAAATTGCTTATCTCCGAAGGAAAGACATCTACATAATCACTGACAACAGGAATGTCACTGGGACTCAGTTCTGACTCTGATGTCACAGTAACCATCACATAGAAACCCTTATCCTGAGCACACATAAGCTGGGTAAGCTGATGAGTGCGGTTGATTAACTCTGACAAAGCCACACCTTCGGTCGTATTATTTGTAGGCATAAAAATACACTTTTCCGCACATCCAATATACACATGATTAGCAGATAACCAATCCATTCCTAGGATCACATCAAGTTGTATCATGGGAAGACACACCAAATCTATGTAGTATGTCTTACTAGATACAGTGATCGGGCAGTTTTCACATATAAAACTAGCTACAACTCCGCCCTCAGTAGCGGTAGATACCGTCATAGGAGGTATCAACGGTGACCTAGACAACTGTAATGCTTCTACACACTTGTAAGAAATAAAGGAACATGTTGCACCACAATCAAAAAGCACTTTAACTGGAGTTTGGCCTAAGTAACACATATCGGCAATTAAATCTTCATTTGCCAAAGCCTTCTGGCCATCAAGGGAGTACACCCTGCCCTTACTTGTTGTAGTACCTTCAGCTCCACCTTTACCTCTTCTTTCTGGACAATTTGCTAACATGTGCCCCGGCTGTCTAGACCCGAAACACACTCCTGTTTGCCTCATGCACTGACCATAATGCGACTTCCCGCAATATTTACAAGTGACCACTGCCTGTGATGAAAAAGATTGTTTTCCCCTCTTAGGAGAGCCCTTAGGCTTGTTCTCTTGATACCTATCTTGAAATTTGCCTTTCCTCTTTTCATATGCTGCAGTTTTCTCTTTAGCGGTCTTAGCAAAACCCGCTTCCGCAACTAAACTATCATGAACCATCTCGTCATAGTTGGTATTCCTTTGAAGGCTCACTGCTGTATCAATCTCACCTCTCAACCCACGCATATACTGATTCATCTTCCAGTTCTCATTACCGGCATACTCGTTGTGAGAGGAGTAGTACGACAATTCTTCAAACTTCTTTGTAAACTCGGTGACTGACATGCCACCTTGTTTCAACTCAAGGAACTCATGTTCTTTCTTTACTTTATAGGACATCGGGATATACTTCTCTAGCATTGCTTCCTTGAAGTTATCCCAATTAATCTCTATATCATTTGCTAACATTCGGCGTTGAGCAGATTCCCACCAATCTTCTGCTGCGCCTCTGAACTGGTTAGTAGCCAACAAAACTTTACTTTCTTCCGGGCAGTCCACCATTCGGAACACTTTCTCAATCTGCTTCAGCCATCTCTTGGCCTCTGGAGGTTCACCTTCCCCATTAAACTCAGGAGGGTGATTTCTATTAAATTCCCGGTAGGACGGATTAGCCACTACTGGTGGTGGTGTCTGCTGCTGAGCACCTTGTCCATGGTGCATCATCTCCATCCATTCATGCTGAGTTTGAGCCTGTTGTTGGGCTTGCTGCTGCATCATAAGCATCATCTGCTGATGCTGTAACGCAGCCTGAGCTTGCTGCTCTTGGTACTGTTGCTGCAACGCCTGCTGCTGTTGCATCATTTGAGCCCAAAATTGCATATTAGGGTCTCCAATGGCTTCCTCAGCATTGGCCTGATTCGATCTAGGCCTTCCAGGACCTCTTCTCCTCCCGGACATCTTATCCTAACTGTCATACACAAGTCAAAGTGATCAGTTTCAACCAGATATAACATTTAGAATAATGTCCCGGATCCAAGAGATCCACAAACTTGAATTGTATTTTAATGACCCAAGGCACGGTCTGAATCGACCTGCTCTGATACCAAATTGTAACACCCATAATAAGATTGCCTAGGATCTTATACGAGTATTAAAATTTCGTACTGGATACATTAATTTACAATACAAAAGTTCTTTTAAATATTACATCACATTGTAATATTACAAATCCAAGGTTTATACAACATCTCTGATACATGTACAGCATAAGTACATTCATATAATACAATCAATCATAACATAAAACAACAGCACGATCAGTCCGTAGCCTTCTCCTTACCCTTGTTGCGTGCTGATTGCGATCCTGCCTGTGAACCTGCACCAGAAGGAATGGGATGAGACATAATGTCTCAGTGAGCTCTACCCAACCTACTGTTGGCAACCGCAGGGAACCTAGGGTCGCCATGCCTACCTTGGCAATTTAGAGGAAATCTAGAATCGCCAAGTCTTTAAATCTATCCCCAAAGGATATAACTTCCTATAACTATAACTGTAATCCACCCGTATCTGTAAAACTTCCTGTGACTATAACTTTAACAACTTTAACTATAACTATAAATCATAAAACGAATAAAGTGTTTTATGTTAGCTGTTAGCGTTGAACAAACAATTATCTGAGTTCATTTTACGGAGGGCAGCCCGGGTGGAGCAACCCCGAGATACGTCTCCCTATAAACCGGTGAAATTCCTATCATGTCAGGCTAACACTGGACTCCCTATAAAACGTGTGGACAACCCTCTCGGAGAAGTCGCATCCGGCGAAACCCGGAGTCTGATGAACAATCCCTGTAACTGTAAAACGTGCAAGCACGCCATTATCTTTAATCTTTAATTCTTTAACTATAACATATGAGCATATAATCAGCCACTTTAATTCTATAACAATCCTGTAGCCTATAATCTTGGCTTATCGTTCTCATAAGCCTCCTATAATTGTTGGAGAGCCAACTCTATAATTTATATGTAGCTATAATCGCCGAAGCGTTCCCATTGCCTATGTATTCCAAAGGAATACTTCTATAACTTTAATCATCTGTTATAGGTTCTCTACTTATCAAGCTATAAGCTCTCCCTAGTAATTCCTATATTCCCTAAGGAATAAATCATCTAATTACCTAGAAGTGATACCTAGCCTTTGCTCGATGCTTGAGGGGTTTAAAGTAGCGTTGATCGGCCAGAATGGTGCAAGAGCTGTTGAAAACACAAAGTGTCCCCTGTAAGCTGTCAAATCGTGACACGATTTGTAAATCGTGTCACGATTTTCTACCCAGAAATCGTGTGATTCACTGCCTGTAAAATCGTGACACGGTTGCAGAATCGTGACACGATTTTACCTGCAGTTGGACAGCATAGGGCATTTTCAAAACATGATTTTCTCCATTTTGGCACGACCAAATATGCTCAATCATCATACAGCTTAAGGCATCATTTTAAGGCATATAAATAGCTTATAAACATGTAAGATCAAGGAATCACTAACAAAAGAGCTTATGGCACTATAACCTCAAAATTTGATCAAAAACTATAAACATTCATAACTTAAACAAGGTGGGTTCTAAAAACCCCTAGGAGCTCACCTTAACCTCACAAGATGCTTGCTAAGTTTAGAAATCCAAACTCTAGCTTCAAGCCCCAAAATCTCTACTCAAGAGAACTTCTATTCCTTGGCTTTCCTAGCTTCTTCTTGTTCCAAATTTCACCAACATAAGCTTACTTGGTACACAAGAGTTTAGGTGGAAGTTTGATTCTATAAAGATGATGATTGATGAGATGATAGTGGTGAGGAAGGGGGCGAAAATGAGAGGGGAAGGGAAGAGAAATTTTCAGATTTTTGAGTGAAATAAAATGAGTAGAAAACCTTGCCAAATTTTCATATTTATCCATTTGACCATTTGCCCTTAATTACAACTTTGCCACTCTTCCTAATTACAACCTTGCCATTGCTTGCAAATGAAGTTTCTAACGCTTAAAACTGATACTTCTAAGCGGGATATTACATCTTCTTTTTCTATGAATTGCGTCTCACAAAGTAACTATTGTGATAGCCTCCACAAAAATCGCAACTCATACTCAATCTTGCTTCCAAATCCTTTATATGTAGAGAGATCATCCATTTTTCATAACAAAGGATACCGATCTCTTCTGAATCAATCAGCGACCGACTATCCCACATTGCTACAAAACTCAGAAATACCTTTCAGTAATAAAGCACAAGAAAGAGATATGAAGAGCATAAATCATAACTTTTTTATATAATTTTTTTTTCACTATATAAACAAAAACGTAAATGACAGAAATCCTAAATAATAACGAAATTTCACAGTTGAAGTGATTCAACAGTCCCCGGCAACGGCGCCAAAAACTTGATAGACTTTTAGGAAGTCTACTAAAAATGCATCGAAGTAATAAAATTTATAAGTTTGTCTCCACAGGGACTGTTTCAACTTCTACTCCACAACGTCGTTATTATTAAGGATGTATTAAATGGGGGGTTGCCCTAGGCAGTTGGTATGATTGCATAAAAAATAAATAAGCTGATAAAAGTTGTTTCGAAAATATAAGGAGAGATGAGATCAAGTCTTTCGAATCCTCTGATTAATTCTGTTTGGTAAACTGCACCTATTTATATGAATCCTCCTCTAGTTTTATAATGATTAACAAAAATAGTCCTAATCAATCCCTTGAGTTAGAACCCTCTTCTCGGATTACAGCCTCTAATCCCTTAGGTGATCTAATATTCCTCGAAGGTTTTACGAACGTTAACCTATTATCACAAATAAACGATTATCCATTCCTAGACTAACCCTGTTTATTTGAACAATTCAATTAGGTCTAAGTTGAAAGCTAGGGTCAGTAGTCATTCATTCTTACCAAATCATTGTTATATATTGTCAGTATATAGAAAGCATTAAAAACAATTGAATTGAATAAAACTAGATTAATATTCATAAGCCATAGAGTTTCACAGCCACATGTTTCAAACATAATACATCTGATTCATCTCCAGACCTAATCTCTAAGAGATTTAGCTACTCATAATGTAAATTACAAATAACATAATCAATTGAAGCATAAAAACATACATAAACTGACTATGAGTTGGATGGAATGGCCACCTCTTCAGTTTTGTGCTCTCAAAATCGTGCCTCCAATCTCCAAAATTCTGAACCCTTGTTTCTGAAAACAGTTCAGCTTAAATAGGCAACAACTGCTCCTCAAATCGTGACACGATTTGATGAAATCGCGACACGATTCTGCATTAAAGTCCCCAAGATTCACGATAATCAGTCTCCCAATCGTGACACGATTATGCAATCGTGACACGATTTTATAGACAGAACTCTACTTCCAATCTGGTCAGAAAAATCGTGACACGATGCCCAAATCGTGTCACGATGCACTTAGTTCAGGTTCTTGATGTTTTCTTGCTTTTTGCACCTCCAGGCTGTCTAATAATGCTACAGACTCAATAAAAACATCAAAACAACTGATAAAAACATGTAATGACAGCATGTCATCAATTATTGAACTGGTCTATCACAGAAGTCAAGATATTTATCAGAAGATGCATAAGACTGTTTATCTTTGTTTTCCCTTTCATGTACTACTTTTGCTTTCAACTTTTACAGCAAGATTATTACTAAAAATGGATTATAAATTGTTCAACCTTCATGAAAAGATTAATCCTTTTATTAACTTTGTTAAGAGTCCAACATCGGATAGGAGATGACCTGACAACGTGTTTATAAGTGGGGGTAATCCTCACCTCACAAGTCGGTTTTGTGGAGTTGTGTTAGGTCCAACTACGATTTTTAAGATGGTATCAGAGCTTCTTCAAGATCCATTGGGCCACCTACTATCAGGTTTCCGCTATCAGGCCACCCACCGTTTATGTCCACGAACCAAGCCCAATAGTGCTGGTCGTGAGGGGGTGTGTTAAGAGTCCCACATCGGATAGGAGATGGTCTGACAATGTGTATATCGACAAACTTATGTATGATATCGACAATTCAACCTGTGTTGTGTGCCAAAAAAAATATAATACAATGAATAATTTTAGTAGGAAGGTTATTTTGTGCCAAGACTTTGCTTTTTACACTTTATGTAACAAAAAATAGCAGGTGTTGAGGAAACATACGTGGATACATAATTCAACATTAATTGAATATAAGAATTAAGAATAGCAATTGCATATGTATGAAATTAATATATAATGTACTGAACAACTTGTTTTATTTATTCTGTCAAAAAAGAAAACTTGTTTTATTTATTTTATGTCACATACACATAGACAGCTTGCTTTATTTATTTTATTTTATCAGCTGGTTTATTTGATTCTTTATGGCTTCATCCCTTTTGTACTCACATATTTCTAAATTTAAACTGCAATGGATTGCAAAAGAACCCGTTTACGATATTCAGCTAGAGCCAACATTGGAAAATTATCTCTATACATTGGATAATGCAACATGCAAGTTTTCAAGGATGCCCCTGTCAGTTCCTGCCACAAAAAACACAATTAGTATATGTGATTTGTGTCGTTTTCATGTTTTGTTTCAACATGTTAACTGTAGAGTTATCAAATCAGGTCCACTAGTACTACACTTTCATATATTCAGGTAAAAGAAGCCTAAAGAAAAACTATGGGGATCATCATAATGTATTCCATGAGGCGAGAAAATTAAATGACTAGGTGATAAAGGTGAAAGTTCATTTACAAAACTAGTGATAAAGATGGTCCTTCAAAAAAAGAAATAAGATCTCGTAGAAGTGTATAAGGAGTGATATTCTTCACTTTATAAGTCCGTTTTGTAAAGATAAATTAAACTCAATATAAACTTCTAATAGGCTAATTTCAACTTAGCCTTTATATGTTTGTATTTTGACAAAGCCTTTATATGTTTGTTGAGCATATAACAATCATATTATCAATATCAAATTATTGAGTATGAACCTGTTGCAGCCAGTCACCCTCTTCTAGTTGGGTACCATCGATTGCTTGTGAAGCTTCAATGAATCGAACTGCATTTGTAATGAAATTATCTATCTCTTTTGTCTTGTATTCTGGATATAACTTCTTAAACAAAACTAAAGCTTGAATTGCAGATCCAGTGCATTCAACATATTCATGCTCAACAATAAGGTCGGAAAAAGTTTCTGCAGGATTGAGTAGCTGGAAATCAAGACAAATATAACTAGTATTAGTTTTTCAAGAAATATATAACAACATATAAAGGGGATATGGGGATATATGTTGGCTTTTCATTCTTTCAATTATATTGTTGGTGCCATTAAAAAAAATAAGCATGGTCTGTTATTATTTGAATGTGATAAAAAAACATTGTTCATAATTTACACGCTTAAGAGTAATTAATAAAAAGAGCAAACAGATTGGTTAGTTACGCTGCTTGGGGCAGATAGTGTTCTTAGAAAATAGATTAGCATATTTTCTTTTAAATTTTTGTTGATGACAAAGGGGTAGAAAATACTAGTGTCATTGATGAACTTTGTAGGGAGAAAATAGATAGGTTGAGAGAGTAAATAGGAAATAAACAATAACAGTAAGTATATAGTAAGAATAGTAACCACATCATTAAAAATTAAAAATTATGACCTGTAGAAAAGTGGGCGAGTAAATATTGCACGCAGACACAAAGCTATGATATTTGTATTTGAAGGAAATCCAGATTACATGAACGTATGAAATGGGCATGTAGTAAAATGTATGAACTTGAAAGGGGGATGAGTAACTCAACTAGTTGAGCTAAGGGTAAAGAAATTGTAAGTCCTGAGTTCAAACTTAGACAAAGAGTAGATATTTAATCTAATACTAATTATTAATATTTTTCATTAAAAAAATAAAAAATAACATGAACTTCAAGATTAATTATTTTAAAGAAGAATCTACAAATTAAAGGCAAGATTTCTCTCAGTAGCTTGGAAGTACAATATAGCATGTAAAAGTACTTAAATATTAAACTTTACTCAAACAGATAACTGTACGATTATATTAGAAACATAAATATCTTCAGCACTATAAAAGGAAGAATGAAATCGGCGAAAATGTCCTCATGAGATATGGTTCTTATGAACATCAATGGTAGAGATAAAAAGAAAATAGAGAAAAAGGAAAGTTCAATGATATAAAGAAACATCAGAAAAAGTCTTGAACACATAGATCATTTTGTACATCAACCATTCACACATTTGTATAATCAACTCTCTAGGGTGTAAGTGTTCAACCTAGAAATATGACATGGTGAATTGAACTAGGTCTGAAGCATATAAGTTTTGGACCAAGTCTTCACTAACATATTTGTCTTAATTGAAATATGTTACTCTAAATTCGTCATTCTTTGTTATAAAGTATAACTTTTAATATGTATGATTTGATTTCCCTATCAGATACACTATTTATAAGGTTGATGGTTACTTCTCTTTGGTAGATCAGTGTTTTGATCCTAAATGAGACTCATCTCTTAAAACTCACATTCTTTTAATAATTGATTATAGTCATCCAATCCAAGTGAGAGAATGTTAGATCTAATATTGAAAACTCAGTACCGAATCACCTGGACCATAACTTGAACTTATGTAGCACTAAAAGTTAAATAAATATTTTAGACTCATTTCCTCATCCTATTGATTTTTCATGGGTCCTATGCATTTTGGATTATAGAATTTGAACAACATAAACACCACATAAAAATCTCCAAAATACGTTAAAACATTTTGGATTTTAGAATTCAAATAGAGTGTGCGAGAAACTCATAAGGCGGAAAAGTAATAGTCAAAATTTTATTAATGCTGGCTTAAAAAAGCTACCCGTAGCCTGACGAGGGTAATTACAAATTTGAGGTTATGCTAAAAGCCCACTTATAAGTTATAATTGAGACTCAAAATTTAATGTCTTAACCCTATACATTTGGTCTTTCCAAGACTAACCCGTTCGAGCAGGCTCATTTGGACGACTCAACTTCCATCATCAATTAATGAATACACCCATTTTTCCTCATTCGTAAATGTAATACTTACTTCTAACCATTCTTGAGCTCCTGCTGGCTCCCATGCTGATAAACCTCCTGTCTTACCCTGCAATATTAAGAATCTGTTGTGTGTCAATTAGTAGAAAAAAAATATGTAGCATGTGAAATTTGAATGTCAATTATCAATTTAACGTTACTTTCCTGAAGTGACAACAAGAGAGTGACTGAATCATATAACCTTTCAGGTTCCATCTTTTCCCCCACAATCTCTGGAGGCAACATTGACAAAAGTAGACAACACTGAAACATCAAAGAAACTTAGGAAGATTATCAAAATATATTCATCATAATTCACGAAAGCTAACAAATAATTAAATTAAGTTGGTCATCACTTGTGTAGTTAGTGACCTTTAAAGCTTCTGCAGTACAATCAGAAACTTGCCATCCATTGTCTAGATCGGAGAAGGACCATGCCTCTTTAGAAATATGACGATACATGCTCTTAAAATCCCCTGAAGGGTTATCCCTTGTCTATAAAGTAAGGCAGCGTATGAGTGTATTACTACTAGATAATAAAGCTAGTGAAAACAATAGTTAATAATAATTGTGTTTTAATGAGAATAATATAATTGTATTATTTGTAGTTAATATGAATTTGTTGGAAAAATCACCCATCTAAATCGTTTTTCTTTTTCCTTTTATTTAAATAAGTGATCTTCACATCTATTAATTTTTTTTTCTTTATGATTTCGTCGTCTTAGTGCGACGTTGTTTTGTTTGTCGTCTTTGGGCGGCGTTGTTTGTCTTTCCCATCTTGCTCAGATGTTTGTTCGGTTCAGATTGACAGATCAGCTTCGATGCAGTGCAGATGACATGTGGAGAGCTCGCACAAAGATATATCATTTATTTTTAGTAAAAAAAAATGTATGTTGATGAAGGTAGTTTGCATGAAGATGAAGATGACACATGGAGAGCTCGCACAAAGATGAAGGTCGAAGATCAGAATTGAGAACTATAAGATTTAAGGGAATTCTGAATTTTGGGTTACAAATCTACTCCCTCCGTTCTCACATATTAAAAAAAAAAAAAAAAACTTTTCTTTTATCCCAAAATATAAGCATAAAAAATCGGTTTTATTCAACTTGATTGTGCTACATCATTAATAATGAAGACGTACACTTAAAAAATTTGGGGACAAAGACTATAAAAAAAGCGGTGACTAAAAGTTAATTTTTGGTCAAAATAGGCAGACCACTAAATGTGCATTTAAGCTTAAAAGAAGAAAAGAGAAAAAAATGTGGTAGTTTATTACTCCCTTCGTTCTTTATTATAAGAAATTTAAAAAATAAATAAGATTGGGCATATTTATAAGAAAAATATCACAACTTTTAAAAGGTAATTATTGTTTAAAAGATATTTTAAATACTATTTTAATGATTGTCTTTTTAATATTAGTAGATTTATTTAATATTTCATAACTTTTTAAAAGAATATATTTGTAAAATTATTTTAAAAGTTACAACAATTAATGATTGCATTGCTATTGACGTTTTTTTGGTTTTTCATCTTATATTAAGAACTGAAGGGAGTAAAAAATTGTGGGATCCTCCGCCTTTTGACCCTTTTTATATGTTCTAAGTAGTTTTTATGTATGAAACGTCAGTTAAAAGTCTCACATTAGATGTAAAAGTGGATGTTGAACATCATATAAGGGAGAAAACTTATATATCTAATGCCTTAAAATATTAGGGTGAAGATATGATGTTCAAACTCACTTATGTGGTTGCTTTTAACTCAATTTGATGATTCTCATACTCCTCTCATGACCCAACAATTAGGAGACCATTAATATATATTTTTTATGAAATACCCTCCATTTATATAGATAAGTTTCTAACAAATTAATAAGACCTAGATATCCCAAATATGCTAAATAGTGAATATGATTCTGATAACCTGGATTAATTAAGAAGTTTATTTCCTTAAATAAATTGAATAAAGATAATGCTTATGTGATATAACTAAAATTAAGCAAACCTGAGATTTTTTGATGAAATCATGTCCTTTTGCAAGCGCGGGACCAGTTTCCTCAATTAGGTCAGCAGCAAGTAATGCTTTAACGGCAAAACTAGCATCCCATATTTGGCTGCCACAACTCTACATCATAATATCATATACATATATAAATTCTGCGTCATATTATATGTATGTATTGATGGTATAGCTACAACAATCTTTTATCTCTATATTTTTTTTTTGTTACAATCTCAATCTCTATATAAAAAGGTGCAACAACAACAATTTAGTAAAGTAATTATCAATAAGAGGATATTCCATTCCTCTCAAAATATATGTCACTATTAAGTGGCATTGCTTAATTCTATTAATATATGTTCAAAAAAGTTTAGGTCGGTTTGGATTATGGGTGTAATGGCTCGATTCAATTCAATTTTTTAGAAGAAAAAGTCCAAAATAGTTCAAAATAGTCGGTTAAGATTTTGTAATTTTTCTTATGAAATTTCAAACATTTACTTAGAACAAGTTAGTATGGTTCCATTCATTCAGCTTCTGGAGTGTGTGTGATGATCAGAAGTTGGTCAGTAACTGTGTTTTGTGTGCTTCAAGTTGATCAGAAGCTGTTTTGTGTGTATCAGTGTTCAGAAGCTGAAACTGATTGTTTTATAATGTGAACATAGCTTGAATCCGCTGCTAATCTCTTTGCTATGTTATATAATTGTGGAGTTTATTCATAGCTTGAATCCGCTGCTAATCCGGAATATTGGCGACGGCGAGGGCGAATATGTGTCGAGGAATGGGACGTGTGGAGTTACTCTGGAAGGGGAGGGAGAAAAAATAGTTTGTGCGGGGCTGGTGGCGGACGGTGGTGGAAAGGATGCTTTGGTGAGGGAGGAGGCTGACAACGGGGAGGGTGTGAGGGTCGGGGAGGTGGTGGTGCGGCTCAATGGGAATCAAGGAAGGGGTAATACTGCTGTTACGGGGATGCGGGGGGTCACGGAGTGCATTGCACCCGTTGTTCCGCAGGCTAAGGAGAAGGTTTCGCAAAGAAAGCAATTGGTTTGCATGTATCGATCAGTTGAGGACGATTTGCAATGGGCTAGAAATGGTGTAGTAGCTACTGTGTTGTATGGAGAAGCTATTCCAGTGATACAAAACCGAGTTGCGGACGCGGGTTTCCAAGAGTTAGAAATTATCCCGTTGGGAGCTGATAAAGTGTTCGTGCATAGCAAGCAAGACTTGGATGTCATGTCTATGATTGAGGCGGCAAGTGACTTTTTTCGGCATATCTTTTCTAATTTTGTGCGCTGGGACAAACAAGTGGTGACCTTTCAGAGGGGAGCTTGGTTGCGTATTTACAGGGTCCACTACATGCGTGGAATGAGAATTTTTTTAAGCTTTGCACCATGAACTGCGGTCGCTTCTTGAGATTGGATAGTTGTACACTGGATAAGGAACGTTTTGATTACGCATGTGTACTGATAGCTACCGCTTCTTTGGACGTTGTCAATGTTGTTGATAACCTTTTGATTGACGGTTTATTGGTCGAGGTGAAAATAGTGGAAGAGTGGGGCTTTAACATCGGAGAGGATGCTTGCTTGTTTGAAGCGGATAGTGTTTCGGAGGTATCTCAGGCTGACTTGTTTGAGACTCATGCTGATCCGGATCTTAATAATTTTGGTGATGACTTGGTAAAAGAGTTCGTCGATGAGTTGGAGGAGGAGGAGAGGCTTCCAGTGTCTCGGCCGGATGTTGTCTCTAAACCTTGTGTTCGTGAGGAACAGGCAGCATGTAAGGATGGGGAGGGCACTGCCTATCATGTGCCTCCTGCTATTCTTGGTTCAGATACTTCGGCTTATTTATGTGGCGATTCTGGTTCTGTTTCTGCACCTTCTAATCCTTTTGTTCCCAAACAGACGCGTTGTCAGCGTACTCTGTCTTGCCCCCCGATCAAGGCCCGTTCTGTTGTGTCTGGGCCATGGAGTATGGAATGGCTGAATGATCATAATCATGGAGACCCGGGGCTGATTTTTTCATCTAAGAAGAAGTACAAGAAAAAGATGCAGTCAGAAGTTAAAGTTTCATCTGACTCCGGTGATGCTAAAAGAAGAAGACATCCGGGCGGCTTTTTGAAACATTCCATCTTGTCTCTCAAGAAAGTCGCCAGATTACCAAGCAAGGATCGCAAGGAGGTGTTGAAAATTTTAAAACAGAAAGCGCGGGAGAGGCGTGCTAAAACTTTAGTTAACTCATCAGCGGTTTTGGACTCTCAAGGTGCAACAACTGATTCTTCTTCTTCTTCAGTTTCGGTTAATAATGACTGGAATAATTGGGTAATCATGCATGGTAATGAGAGGGTGGCAGAGGAGGATGTTCGGGGCCTAGGTACATTTATCGGTGTTCAATTTTCGGGAGACAAGTCGAATATGTTCAGTGTGCTTTCGGGGACGGGGAGAGGGAAGAGGTTGCTGCCGGTTGGGAAGGAGGGGATGGGACCAGGGGCTGTTGGTCGGAGTAGTTAGGGCGCTGAGGCCGTTGGTGTAGGGTGTGCGGGTGGGGGATGCGGATTATTTCTTGGAACGTTCGGGGGTTGGGAGGGTTGGAGAAGAGGAAGGAGATTCGGAAGTTGGTGGGTGAGAAGTGTCCTTTCATTCTGTGTTTGCAGGAAACTAAGTTGCTGGCTTGTGACAATTTTTTATGTGACTCGTTGTGGGGTTCTGCGCCCTATGAGTTCTCCTTTCGACCCTCTATGGGGGCATCTGGGGGCTTATTGACTTTATGGGATTCTTCGGAGGTGGAGGTGTGGACTTCTGTGAGTTTTGATCATGTATTAATGATACATGGTAGGTTTCTTCAATCGAACGAGCTTTTTTACTTATTCAATGTTTATGCCCCTTGTGAGGCGGGTCCGAAGCAATTATTGTGGGATTCCTTGTCTGTTAGGCTGCAGTCTGTGGTGGGGGAGAAGGTGTGTGTCTGCGGGAATTTCAATGCGGTTAGGCGTCCTGAGGAGAGGCGGTCGGCCAGATCTTATTCCTACTCGATGGATAACGGTCCGTTTAACCAGTTTATTGAATCCAATGCTTTGGTGGATTTACCTCTATGTGGCCGTAACTTTACTTGGTATAAAGGGGATGGTCTTTCTATGAGCCGGTTGGACAGGTTTCTTTTTTCGGAAGATTGGTGTCTGGTTTGGCCGAATTGTGTGCAGGTGGCTTCTTTGTGGGGTCTGTCTGATCATTGTCCTCTTTTGTTGTCTGTCGACGAGGAAAATTGGGGCCCTCGACCGTGTCGTATGCTGAAGTGTTGGCGGGACCTGCCTAGGTATAGTCAGTTTGTCTCTACTAAATGGAAATCTTTTCAGGTCGATGGTTGGGGTGGCTATGTCTTGAAAGAGAAATTTAAATTAATTAGAGGGGCTCTTAAGGAGTGGCATGCAACTCACACTCGGAATTTATCTGGGAAGATTGATGATCTTAAACTTCGTCGTTCAGTTCTCGAAAGTAAAGGAGAAGATGAAGTCTTGTCCGAATCCGAGTTGGTGGAGTATCATAATATTGGGGTGGACATTATTCTTTGTCGCGGATGAATACTAGTATTTGCTGGCAGCAGTCTCGATCAAAGTGGCTCAGAGATGGGGATGCTAATACCAAATATTTTCATATAGTCTTGGCAGCAAAACGTCGTAGGAATGCGATTTCAACTCTTTTGGTAGAGGGGGTGGTTGTTGAGGGTGTTCAACCTATTCGTCAGGCCGTGTTCTCTCACTTTCAGTCTCATTTTCGGGCGCCGCGTGTGGAGACGCCGGGGTTGGGGAATCTTCAGTTTCGAAGGTTGTCTGTTGCCGATGGGGGTGTTTTGATTAAACCTTTTTCCATCGGGCCTGATGGTATTAATTTTGGTTTCATCAAGGATTTTTGGGGGGATTTGAAGGATGACATTATGCGTTTTATTTCAGAGTTTCATCGGAATGGCAGATTAACAAAAGGTATCAACAATACTTTCATTGCTCTTATCCCAAAGGTGGACAATCCTCAACGGTTGAATGATTTTCGGCCTATCTCTCTTGTGGGGTGCTTATACAAGATTCTTGCTAAAATTTTGTCAAATAGATTGAGATTGGTTATTGGCAGTGTTGTCTCTGAGGCTCAGTCAGCGTTTGTTAAGGATAGACAGATTCTTGATGGTATCCTGATAGCTAACGAGGTGGTCGATGAAGTCCGCAGGTGTAACAAAGAACTGTTGCTATTTAAAGTTATTTTTGAAAAGGCCTATGATTCTGTCGATTGGGGTTACCTAGACATGGTAATGGAAAAAATGTCTTTTCCTGTGTTATGGAGGAAATGGATGAAAGCTTGTGTTTGTACTGCTACGGCGTCTGTGTTAGTTAACGGTAGTCCTACGGAGGAATTTCCTCTTGAGCGGGGTTTACGTCAGGGTGATCCGTTGTCTCCGTTTCTTTTTCTGCTGGCGGCTGAGGGGTTGAATGTTCTTATGAAAGCTATGGTTGATTCGAGTATATTCACGGGGTACACTATTGGTTCGGGTAATCCTACTTTAGTATCTCATCTTCAATTTGCTGATGATACCCTTCTTTTGGGGGTTAAGAGTTGGGCGAATGTGCGAGCCCTTCGGGCGGTTCTTGTTCTTTTTGAATTGATGTCGGGCCTGAAGGTGAATTTTCACAAGAGTATGTTGGTTGGGGTCAATGTTTCTGTAATATCCCGCTTAGAAGTATCAGTTATACGTGTTAGAAGCTTAATGTGCAAGCAATGACAAAGTAGTAATATGAGGGAATGACAAAGTTGTAAATTGAGGGAAAGTGACTATTTGGATAAATATGAAAATTTTCCAAGTTTATCACTCAATTCTCACTCAAAGAAAAATCAGATTTTTCTCCCTCTTTCTCCCTCATTTTCGTCCCCCATCTCCATATTCATCATCATCAAATCATCACCCCTTAAAGAATTAAACTCCTACCTAAACTCTTGTGCTCCAAGCAAGCTTGTTTTGGTGAAATTTTGGAGCAAGAAGAAGCTATAGAAAGCCAAGGATAGGAAGCCCTCATAGTTGAGGTTTTGGGATTGAAGCTAGGGCTTTGGATTTCTGAACTTAGCAAGCATCTTTTGAGGTTAAGGTGAGCTCCTAGGATTTTTAGAACCCACCTTGTCAAAGCTTTAATGTTTATAGTTTATGATCAATTTGAGGTTATAGTGCCATAAGCTCTTTTGATAGTGAATCCTTGATCATACATGTTATAAGCTGTTTATATGCCTTAGAAATATGCCTTAAGCTGTATGATGTTTGAGTATGTTTAGTTGTGCCAAGAATGGTGAAAATCATGTTTTGAAATTGCCCTATGCTCTCCAACTGCAGGTAAAATCGTGTCACGATTCTGCAACCGTGTCACGATTTTACACGCAGAGTATAACACGATTTCTGGGTAGAAAATCGTGACACGATTTCCAAATCGTGTCACGATTCCACAGTACACAGGAACAGCTTGTTTTTCTTCTTTACTTGCACCATTCCAGCCGTCCAATACTACTTCAAACTCATTAAGCGACGTGCAATGGCTATGTATCTCTATTAAGTATTAGAGGACCTATTCCTTAGGGGATGTATAGATTAATAAGAGAGGCATATGGCTTAATAAGTCAAGAACCTATAATAGGTGAACAAGGTCATAGACGTATTCATTTAGAATACAAGGGAAATAGAAATGTTACGGCAATCATAGTTACAGATAAGTTATAGTGTTGGTTCTCCAATGATTATAGGAGGCTTATGAGAACGATAAGCCAAGGATCACAGGTTATAGGTTATACGTTATAGGATTGTCATATGATTAAAGTAATAGATTGCATGTTCATATGTTAAAGTTAAAGAATTATATCAAAGATAATGGCGTGTTCGCACGTTTCACAGTCATAGGGCGTGTTCAGCAGACTCCGGGATCCGCCGGATGGGACTTCTCCGAGAGGGTTGTCCACACGTTTCATAGGGAGTCCGGTGTTAGCCTGATTGTCAGGAATTTCATCGGGTCATAGGGAGATGTACTTCGGGGTTACTCCACTCGGATGCACTCCGTAAAATGAACTCAGATTAATTGTTGTTCAATGCTAACAGCTAACATAAAACACTTTATTTGTATTATGTTTTACAGTTATAGTTAAAGTTATAGTCACAGGAAGTTTACAGATACGGGTGGATTACAATTATAGTTATAGGAGGTTATATCCTTTGGGGATAGAATTAAAGACTTAGCGATTCTAGTTTTCCCCTAAATTGCCAAGGTAGGCATGGCGACCCTAGGTTCCCTGTGGTTGCCAACAGTAGGTTGGTGAAGGGAAATCGACATATAAAGTGCAGCGGAAGTTTAAAATTTTTGATTTCCTTTCCTTGGATCATTACGAATATCACATGAATCAGTGATAGAGTTGTTACCTCTTTAGTGCAGAAACTGTTTCTTTGATCACAGCTGAGCAAGTAAGCAAAGCCTCTACTCGTCCACACGAACGGCTTCCTTTGATTCCCGGTGCTAGCCAAGCGATCAGAGGTTAGGGAGAGAAGTGGGAACACGCTTTTGCTTTAGGGTTACACGAAAAAGCATTTTCTGATTTCAGCACTAGAGCTTCTATTTATAGAACTCCTTGCTGCACAAAATCAGCTTGAGCTTCAAAAGCCCATCAGCCCATCAGCTTCCGCTAACTAATTAGCGCCTATTGCTAAACGTACCCCATCATATAAGTACTACTTATATTTCTCCTTTTTACCGTTCTTTTGTGTGTGACCCTATAGGTTCTTGTAACGTTGGCAATAATATTAAATCCCATTAATATTATAAACAGTGAGCGGTATCTAGCAACACATCACTGCTACCCAAGTGACAAGAATGTCAAGTGATCTGACGAAACCTTTCCATGATAATATCAATGTGTACGATTACTCCTTTGTCCTAATATCTTTATTGAACACAAGGCATAGATTACGTCACCCTTGCTTAGCTCAATATTTATATTTCTTGATCCCGAAATATACTGAACAACGAATAAGTCCAATATCTCATATTGACTTAATTCGGCATGGCCATGCATTTTTCCAGTCATATTCCATCAAGAGGCCTAAAGATATATCTCCTGTTATGAGGAGGGACAAATCCCATCTAGGACACTCATGTCCCTCAGCATGATTCGTCAAGTGCCCATTAACCAACGTTAGTAGTCCTTGTTA